>OU744318.1:28181500-28508850 GCA_916610145.1 Eristalis arbustorum
TGGTTGAACCTTCTCCTCCAAACGCCATCAACGCAAACAGGACCAAAGATCGTACGCAGAACTTTTCTCTCAAAACAACCAAGAGCTTCTTCATCCGCTTTCAAAAGCGTCCATAGAGCAGGACTGGGATGATCAGGGTTTTATACAAGCTCAATTTGGTGTTTCGAGAGATGGCTCTGTTACTCAATTGCCTCTTGAGCCCAAAGAAACAGCGATTGGCAAGAGCAATTCTGCGCTTGATCTCGGTACTGGTGTTGTTGTCCCCATTTACTCCGGAGCCTAGGTAGACGAAGTCCTTGACTACCTCAAAGTTTCTGCTGCCCAATATGACGCTCCCAGACGTCGATGTTGTGCGTCCTTCCGTGATGACAACATGTACTTTGTTTTGCCCTGGTTTACCGCTAGACCCATTTTAGCCGCTTCCGCTTCAATACCAGCAAACGCCTCATTGACGGCTCGCTGTGTTCGTCCAATCGCGTCAGTGTCGTCTGCGTAAGCAAGCAGTGGAACGGCCTTTTGGAAGATCGTGTCGAAGTTTGAGTTTCGCACTATTTCCTCAAGTATGATGTTGAAGCAGTCACATGACAACCTCTCGTCTTGCCTAAAGCCTTGTCTGACTCTGAAGGTCTCAGTGAGTTCGTTACCGACCTTGATGGAGCAGCGAGAGTTCTCCATCGTCATCCTGCACAACCTGATGAGTTTGGCAGGAATGTCAAAACTAGACATGGCGCTGTATAGCTCGTCGTTATGCACGCTGTTATATGCGTCCTTGAAATCGACGAACAGATGGTGAGTGTCGATTTGCATCTCTTGAGTCTTTACCAGGATCTACCGAAGTGTAAATATTTGGTCTATTGTGGACTTTCCTGGCCTGAAACCGCACTGATAAGGAACTATCAGGTTGTTGACAAAGGGCTTCAGGCGTTCCGTTTTTGGCGTTTTTGGCCTTTTCTAGACAGGAATACTCTGTAAGCATTGTCAGTGACTCGAAAGAGGTGGGGCAGTGAAAGTTATTTTTGTCGTACTGGTCGACGAACATACCCACAACGCCACGGGCCACCAACGTCATGTGGCTTCACTCGAAGGAAAACGAGTTTACCAATCGTGTGTCCTAGTAGCCACATGATTGAAGTAGATAAAAGGTTCTCGCTTCTGCCGATCGATAATAGACAACTGCTTTGGGACATTTTAAAGTTTGGTTAATAAGCTAGGCCATATTAAAACGGACAGCTTTCATTAAGCTCCGAGAATTGCGTCTGTCAATAGGTCACATCTTTTCAATCAGTGTTTACGAAGGAGCTGTGGAATGGTCAAATGTACGGGAAATGGTCCCATATGCCGAATGTGTACCTGTTAAGCCAACGATCAATGGATGGACTCAGCAATAGTTGTCTTCTAGCACTGGCCGTCCTGAGGTCCGTGTTGTCAGTCATCAAGATCAAGTTGGTCATGCGTCCACGATGTCTTATGCTCGATTTCACAGCGCAACCTTATCTGTTGGTTTAGCTAAGTGTAGGATCGAAATTAATCTTTGCTCAAAAAAATGTCGTTTGATTCGTTTCGAGCCATCTCTCCAAACACCAAATTGACCTTGAATAAAACTCAGTCCTGCTCTATGGCGCAGAGACATGGGCGCTGTTGGAAGCGGATGAAGAAGGTTGTTTTAAGAGGAAAGTTCTGCATGCTATCTTTGGACATGTTTGCGTTGATGGCGTCTGGAGGAGAAGATTCATATGGGCTGTACAGCGGCATGCACCTAGTTAAGCGTCTTCGGATCCAACGCTTAAGATGGCTAGGTCATGTAGAGCGCATGGACACCACAGCTCCGGCCCGAAGAGTCTTCGACACCGAGCCATTGGGACAACGCAACAGAGGACGTCCTCGCACTAGATGGCGCACTCAAGTGGAAAAGGACCTCAACCAACTTGGTATGCGCAACTGGAAGCAGCTGACGAAAGATCGTGCTGGCTGGAGAGGCATGTTGGTTGAGGCCCAGGTCCACCCCGGACTATAGCGCCAATCAAAGAAGAAGAAGAAGTTAAGACTAATGACGGATAGTCGTTTGCTCCTTCGCGGGTTGGCTACCCTGAACGGCATGCAACAAAAGTTGTGCCACCAGGCTTCCCAGTTGTGTGTTATAATCCAACGCTTTTATTATGTGTAGCTTAAGAGTGTTTAAGATCAGGCAACGGAGATTAGATCCAGTCACAGGAGTCTAGACAGGTGCCTACGGATCCAATGAATTACATGGCTCAACCCTAAAGAACGCATGGACTTCATTTTTTTAAGAAATTTTCAAATTCACTTTCATTTTTGTCTCAGATTTTTAAACGCCTCTCATGTAGCTGCAGGCCTTCCTAACTGTCTTTCAACGCTTGTAGAGTCTTGGTGAATCTCCAACTGGTCATTGTAGCTATCATTCACACTAACGCTCATAATCTGAAAGTCTTCCTGGTTCAGTTTGCCCTTAAGTCTCTAAAACTACGTGAGCTTCGCTAGGAGTATTGTACGTGATTAGTACCACAAGATGTTCAACCTCTCAGCTCTCTTGCTGGAAACGATGTGATCGCGAAATCCCACAATGGGACATCAACTGATACACAACTGATACCGATTATGTGCTTTCCAATATGTAGCCACATCGGTGGTAAGACACTCGGAATCGGAAGTGCCTTGTAAAAGCAGAGCTAGTGTAGATTCTTATCCAAGCATCATGTAGTAATTCAGTGTATTCATGAGTGAGTGATGATTCTGAGTAGAAAGCCTCCTTCACAGCGAAGGAGAGAATGCCCAGCGATGTGATGATTCGCTTTCCAGAAATCCCTACTAATTTGACTTGCACGTCTTCCATGCCGTCTTTAAGGATTATAAATGGCTCGGATGCCCTGTCTCATCGGCACCATTTCTGAGTAAGGAACTCGTTTAAAACTGAATACCTCACGTCTAAGCCGCGTAGGCTTTGCTTTGTCTTTTAATGAATCTAGCGTGACCGAGGGTGACCAAATGGCAATGATAAATTTTCTAATTGTTGTGTTTCTGCAGCAGTCAAGGTTTTAGTAATGATATTCAGCATGTATATATTCAGTAAGCTTTATTATTTCAATGTACAATTTTCGAGTCATTTGCGTTGTGCGTTCTCCCACGAGTGACTCCGAATGGTCAAGTTTGAGAAGCTTTTTCCAAACAGTGACTCGAAAGAGGTGGGGTCGTGAACACTTTTTTTGTCACTCAGAGCAGGCATCGAACCTACGACATCGTGGCTCAAGTGCTTTTGGGTCGACGTACATACCCACAAAGCCACGGCCAAATTGTAACTTTCTAAATACGCAACAGCAATTTGATGTCGGTCCATATCAGGGCTATCACGTGCAGTCAATTCGTCACACCGTAAAATAGGTTGTGGTAGTCCGTGGCATTGTGTGTCGACACCAACCACGACGTCGTAGGTTCGATCCCTGGTCTGTACGACAGCAAATAATTTTTACGACCCCCCTTCTTTTGCAGTCACTGACAGTGCTCAAAGACATTCTGTCCAGAAAAAGCTACTCAAACTTGGCCGTTGCTGAGATGCTACGCCCTGGACCTCTACGGGCTTTGCCGCACCCATTATAGGTTGAGCGAGAGTGGACTTTAAGACATCAACCGGACAGACGTTCAATCGAAATATATAAATGAAGAAAACATCCGCCAGCACCAGCAGCGGGAAGTCGAAGAAGACGCATAAGTGTCTATTCGTCAGCCGGGTGAAGCCCAATGACCCATTTGTCCCATGAGTTCGCTAATTAGTCACTGAAAGGTTCGGGCGAAGATCCGAATCTTGCTCAAGACGCATCTTTTCGGACGAGACCAATATTTGGCACTGTGGCTAAGTCAACAAGCAATCGTTGTGTTGTTGAAGCGAAGAACTCTACCATCATCTACAAAGATTGACTGTGCGCCCAATGTCAGCAGCTAATGTGGCAACTTAAAATCTGTTTTGTGGTCATCGACGTGCTGCTGATGTGTCTCTGGTAAAACAGTCTCCTCCAAGCTAGCGGTTCCACTGTTGGTCTTCCCGGAATTTGATGTTAAGCCAACTCCAGCGTGAGTTGTTTGCCATCGCTTCTCTTCATTTGCTTAGTTCCCGAACTTAAAGACCAAAAGAACACAAGACGAAACCTCCAAGAATGCCTGCATCACACCTTCTGCTGTGTCAATAGACTGACTGGACTCAGTCTTGAATTCGATGACCCCTACAGCACTATCTCCGATTGATTGAAGATTATCAGCAACCAAAAATATGCCGTCATACCGACAACGAACCGAACCAACCCATGGATTGTCGGATAATAACTTCGAATGGACCACAAGTAGTCAAATTTGTTCCGAGAAGACATAAACCCCGGCTTTTCCGCTAATAAAACCGCCCTCCTCCCTGCCAATGAATGGCCCAAGAAAAGCTGACTTGCATCCGGCTTCTAATCCGATTGCTATCCCTTAAATGGTCCCATCCTCCCTCGCCGCACGGCAAAATCCAATCTACGCTATCAATTCTATGTCATCTCCTGATTCATCATTGAAAAACTAATCCAAACCCATTCGCCGTCATTATCAGAATTATATACCGTCCACCCCGTCGGTCTGGCCGGGCCACAAAACCCCGCCACCCATGACAGATTATCTAAATCGGCGCAACGCCACCACCACTGCCACCGCCACCACCACTGCCACCGCCACTCCTTCAGCGAGAAACTATCCTAGGAGGACGAAAATCCATTCTGCCGGTATGACCAGACATTTGCGGTCGACTGAATTGCAACGGAATTTATTATGGCAGCCCCGCAGACACAAAAAAGAACCAACCATCCACACGGGCTAACCGCTGTGGATGCAACAAAAGAAAGAGCCCCCATCCCCACATTGCCATTCCGAATCTTTTATTCGAGTCCTTGAAAAGGCGAACAACGACGACGACGACGATGAACGGCGAAGAAGTTATGTCCTTGCATTGTCTGGGCAGAAACTGGGAAAATTGCTCTTATACTAGTTCGGCTTCGGCTTCGGCTGACCCGCTCGCGGCGTTTTCATGCTCTGCCGGGACGCATTCACCAGTCGTCGCCCAGACACGGTGGCAGGAGCAAGGACCGTGCGAGAAGGAAAGTGAAAAAAGGAATTTCATTTTCGTTTGGACAGATTGCAAAAAAAAATGCGACAAGAAAGGACGAATAATTCGCAGTCGTCCTGCGGAATTCGGGGGGACTGGATCTATCACAAACAGGAAGCGGAAATTAGTGATGCGCAACCGACGGCGTGTGTCACATCGCGCGCTGCTGCCTGGTGGCTGGTGGAAAAAGGACACAATTTCGCTTGCGTTTGTGTCTGTGACTGAGTGCTGCGCCCAGCGAGGGTATCACATGACAAATGAAGTGTAACGTCATGATTTATGAGAGAAGCAGATTTGGTTTGTCAGTGCGACGGGGTGGAGGCGCACTCGGCACTCGGCCCACCCGCCGCCGGAGTTCTTATTCGTGAATTTCACGGGTGATTGGAGGAGTTATCTGCACTTAATGTCCGCGCCTGTCACTTGCGGCAGCGATGGTCGATGTAACAAATTGAATTTGTGCGCCGCGATGTAGATGATTTGCCGTGCACACGGCGGAAGTGGAATGAATGGGGTGGGTGGAGCGCGGAAGGATGTCCATAAAGGGACGACGTTTGTTTCAGAAGCCAATGCTAATGTTGTTGTTGAAGGATGTGTGTGTTTATGAAGTTCATGGGTGAATTGAAATTGTATTCTATTCCCGAGGCAATTGGCTTTGAAAGTCAGAAGGGCTACGCTGCGATTTACTGTTGTGCAGTGGGCACTTCCTTGATTTAATTGGCGGATGATACTTGTGAGCAATGAAATGATGTGGTTTGCGAGGAGATGAGTTGCAGGATTCGTGTCGCACGCTCGCTGGAGTATCTTTCGGTTTGATGATTCATCAATAGTGGACGATGGTTCCTTTTCACAGTCTGTGCTAAAAATAGCTTACAAGACTTACAGAGTTATATGTGCCAGTTTATGTAAGCGCTTCTTTACATAAACTTTTTTAATTTAGACCCGATCTATGGTATATATACGACGGTTCCCTGCGACGTGGCTTGAAATTGTCATCATTGGTACAAGAGCATAGATTCTCAACCTTTGAGTCTGTGTGGACCCCTATCAACGAATATAGCTCTCTCATCTCAGGATGCAACTCTTGTGGAATGATAATAAAGACGATCCTTCGCGGACCTCTTGAAACTGCTCTGGATGGACAGGATGAGAATGGCTGTACTAGAACATCGACGTCAGTGTTGCCATGGACAAATTGTAAGATTTACAGCGTTGCGGTAGGTATGATTGGGAGGAGAGATGATTTGTAGTCAATTAGTCGTTCATGGCTGACCTGACTAAACCTGGCTATAGCATCGTGTTGTTGAGGCACTGTCGTTGGGTTGTGTAATTTTTGCCACACTCTTCAAACATACGTGACTATTTCTTCGATGATTGACTGCGTTTGTTTTAAAGCAATAATTAACATCTACTGGAATCCTCTTAAAGGTTTGAAGGTGGAAAGTTTGCTATTTTGGGATCGAGCATGTTTACAGTAGACGTCTGCATTAAGCTATTAATATAGCTCATGCAACGAAGAATGGGAATAAAGGAGAGATAGGTGTTAAGGAGTGCTCCTTTCAAGCAGAAGGTGAGTTTTTATGAGTAAAACAGAGCTCTACTCTCTTTATCA
Organism: Eristalis arbustorum; assembly: GCA_916610145.1. Classification (NCBI taxonomy): domain Eukaryota; kingdom Metazoa; phylum Arthropoda; class Insecta; order Diptera; family Syrphidae; genus Eristalis; species Eristalis arbustorum. The sequence continues at coordinate 28,188,253 of OU744318.1, forward strand.
GAACAGTGAGCAAACAGCTCACAAATGGGGTAGCTACAAATGTGCGTTTTTTATCCTGCTTGCCTTTTCAGTATCAAATGATATATCACCAGTGATTGTGACATCTGTTAGTCAGATATAGTCAGTATGCACTGCCATCATCACCATCTCCTGATTTGCATGATTCACAGAAAGGGTTGCGATGATATAGCACGCACTAGAGACATCCAGGCCAGTGTTACCACAGGGACTCTATAGAGTCAAAATGACTCATCTTCTTTAGCCTGATTCGGGGACTCATAATTGTTAGATTTGACTCATTTTTTCAAGAGCAAAATTACCAATTTTATTTCACATTGCCATTTTCACAACTAAATTTTAATATTTCCTGAATGCTTTCATTTAAAATATATGAGCACATACTAGTACTGCACCCAGGAATGGCTCTGGCCAGACTTCAACCCAGGAAAGGAATGTAGTCGTAACTTCATGGATGGCTAAAAAACCAATGAAGGGTCCACCGCTGGTGTTTTCGTGGAGGGCGACAACACTAGACTGTACACCGAATTATATTATATTGCGAAGACAAGGCGAATGGGTCAACGTATCTGTGTTGACAGTCGTGCTTTAGGCCATACTCAACCCTTCAACCACTTCCAAGATAGTTGCGCAATGTAAATCCTCTCTGAATTTAATTGGCAGTCAAAATTTACTGATACTCATCTGGGTCCAGGACACCAAGGAATCGCTGGAAATGAGATCGCCGATGTACTTACTAGACAAGAATTAGAGGAAACTTTCTCAGGGCCTGAACCTGCACTTGGACTACCTGTGTCTATGGTTAGGGCTTTCATTAATCGTTGGACCTCCAACATGTAGATAGACCAAGCGTTACATCTTAAACTTATGTAAGAATTCCGCGGCATTCTTGTTGTCCTTTGACAAAAAAGATTGCAGACGACTTACCGGCGTAACAACAGGCCATTGTGCTTGATTTTAGTAACTAACCATTTGTCATTTGGCATTTATCTTTATTTCGCACATAAAATTGGTTGTTACAGTAATAGTATTGCACATTTTACATATAGAGATTTGGCACGCGAGTACCTTGCTACTTAGAAACACTTTTAGATTTTACAAAAACAGGTTTATGAAAGGCAAGTTCAAAAATTGAGGAAAAGTGCAAACAAAAACCTCGTAACAAAAGAGAAAGAAAAAGAAAACAAAAAAATGTGTCTTTTGAACTACCCTCTGCGGCGAATACGGACAGGATAACGACACGGCCTGTCACTGTTCCGCCTTTGCTTGGATTAGGTTGCAGATCTTCGGCGATGATACCACATCATGCTGAGAGCTGCTTCTGTAGGCTTTTAATCACAAAAGCGCCTGCTGGTCTTCCTCAGGAATTGTAGGTTGATGACTGGTAGTACAATGAATCAATCTGAGTCGGAGTGCACTAGTGTAGTACTAAGACCTCCAACAAAGAAAAACATACTAGTTTCATTTTTCACAGGAGGTATTGTGTTATCAAAAAACCTCTGTTGGGACTCATTTATTTTCAAAATGACTCGTTTTTTAAGCTTCTGGGACTCATAAATAATTTAACTTGTGGTAACATTGATCCAGACGCATTCTATCCCCCGCTGGCGACACTAAGTCAGGAAAAGGACCTGCCAGAGAATAACCTTTTTATGTGAAAATGGTGTTCAGCGTACCAGCCATCCAGTAGCTGTGAAAATGTACAAAAATGTCTCGCGAGTCTCTTAATGGATCATTGCGATCCATTCTCACAGCTTGGGGGAGATTATGGTTTGTCGGTAATATTTACTATTGTTGCGACTATTGCTGTCAGTCGATGATACATCAAGATGAATGACGTTGAATGATTTATCCAGCGAAAAAGGACGATCAATTATTTATGATTTGCTATACAACGCAAAGTCCGAGAGTACACAGGACTTGATGATTTTTTTTAAATAAACAGCAAACCATTTAAGATATTTCAAAACTATGAATGGGACTCAAATTCGTTCATATGGCCATCGCGGGCACGTTTGCCGGGGTCGATTCCTTGGACCCAATTTTTAACGACTCGTGAAAACACATTTCGGTCAAAGCGGCTGCAATTTCGCGCTCAACGTTGGATCTGAACTCCTTCAACGTCGCCGGCTTTTTGTATAAACCAACCACCAACTTAACGTAGCCTCAAAGAAAATAGTCAAGCGTATCGCACGAACGAGACAGCCAAGCGGCTGGTGCATTTACTGAGATAACACACTCACCTTACTTTCTCCTCAATAAATCGATTGTAGCGTGTACTGTGTGGCTTGTGGCCTCATCCTGTTGAAACTACATGTCGTCCAACATTCCACGCTGACAATTCACAGTAACGAGACTATAATTATAGTTGACGTTAAAATATGCCCCCCGCATGAATACCGGACCAAATAGTTATTTTTTGTGGATGAAGTGAAGTGTGAATTTGGCAAACAAAAAACAATTGCTGATAAGTGGTCTTATCTTTTATTTCGTCGCAAGGACAAAAGTGCATTCTGCTTGCATTTATAGCAAAAATGAGTACGGGACAATAACTTGATCAGATGGACAGAAGTCGTTGACTGATGTTCGAAAACGATTTCTTGGACAGGCTTCAACGAAGAATAATATGGGCGGCGCTACAGCCCGTTGAAAATATCAAGCTCCTAAAGCGACCACTCGTTTTGTGCATTTCACAAGTGGAACGGACATGCAGAATCATGCAGGCTCCGACAGCCCAAGTCTGAGAAGAGACTCGTAGACAGACAGTTATTACTCTTTAAGCATTGTCAGTAGCTCGAAAGCAGTCAGACCTTGTAAATGATTTGATCTTAAAGGGAATCGCACTTGGACACAGTACATTCAAGTGAGTAGGAATGGATGAACAGAACCATAACGCCACGGTCACGGAATATTTATAAGTGACTAGTAATGAAGAAGTGGATAGGCAACGTAGTGGAATCAAAGGTGTGATGTCCTCATTCCCTGAATTCCCATGATCCCGACCAAGAGATCCTATTTCAATTTGAAAGTTTGGCATTTTCCTCACAAGGATTTGAGGTAGAAAGTATCCGTAGCCGTTTTTTTGACATTCTTGGAAAATGCGACGATGGGGACGAGACGAAAGTCATTGATTCATTGTTTCATGGTGCTGTCCCTGCAATATATGACTCCTGCCGAAGGATTTAGGCAACATATGTAGGTTACAGTTGCTGACTGCTCAATGGGAGCATTCATACTTAGGCCGATTGTGCATATTTTACAAGAGTGAAGATGACTAAAACTAATGCTACTCAGTTCCGTCTAGTTGTTTAAGGTGTAGTATGAGTCTAGGAGATGGCTTGTACGGATGAAGGAAGTCCTGTTGTTACATTGAAGATGTGCAATATGTTCTTCCTTCCTTTTGTCACTCCAGCCTTTGCAGAAGTCGTTACAGGGGAAGCCTAACTGGAGGCATATGCACCGTCGGCAAAATGCCTGGTTATGAGGTTATGTCAACTCACTCTTATCGGACTACGTAAGCGTTTTCGATCAATAGCATTTTATGGCTATTTTGTTATGATACACACGGATTATCTAGGATTTCGTTGAGTAAGTGTTTCATGTGTCTGAAGATGATTGGCCATGGGCATGTGTAGCTGGCCTTCATCCGGAAAGAGTACGGAGCTTTTCGCCCGCTCCACAATTTGCTGGAAAATCACAGTGTCACGGTAACATAACTTAAACGAATTGTCGATTCTCTCATATATTCCTCAGGGATAGCCAGAGCAACCTGCGCCACGAAATATTGAATGAGAACGCTTCGAGGGGCAAGTTCTGCGGCACAAGGATTACTGCTCAATCTAAATGAAGCGAGGTTCCCGTAGGTGGCTTTTAAGTAGACTTACTTTCATTTAAGGTGGCTGGAGGCAAAAGGCATAAAATGAAAATGCCCCCGAATGCATAAATTAATATAACAGGCTCAACTCTCTGAAACGACTCAGATTAAGTATGAAATCGTCGCTTAAATTGAATACATCCTTCTGGCCTCATCGCCCATCGTTGAGATTAGATTGTGCCACCGAAGCCGATTGAACGCACCCAAATGGCATGAGTCAGCCTGGCACCCCCGGCAATCTGCTCGCGTCTCAATTAAGATTCACAATTAGAGTTAACTTCAGCGATTACCGAGTTAATAGCACTAGCGTGGTTGGGACATTCCTGCTGATTGCGCGCCAGCTGCGCCCCGTTACCAGCAACAACTACGACGATGACAACGCCAACAAGGACGGCATCGTGTCTCGGTTTTATTGGCGCAAATTTATCTCCTCTCCGTTCTTTACGATTTCTTAATTATTGCGATAAAACCGAATCCGACGACGACGACGACGACGACGCGCACATCCGTCAAGGACTCCGGTTATTAATGGATCACAGTGGCTGACGCTCATATTTAATGTCAACTGAAACGCTCGTCCATAAAGAGAGCACTCATACGCCCACCCGTCGCGGCGTGGCGACGATAAATCCCGGCAAAGGGATATTAGCATACACCCCACTCTCGACGGACACACACACACGCGCCCAGGATATCATATGTAACTTAATGACACCTAACCACCGGCAGCGCGGGGCTGCCAACCGCACGCGCACCGCCTTCAACAAAGAGCCGCCACGACGGGGTGGCTGAAAATAAAACGATGCGTATCCTAGCCCCCGTCCTGGTTGCCGCAAAAAAGGAGACAATCAGCTCCTTTAATGGCCACTATAAATCGTATCCCGAACGCTCCCCCGCCCGGCCGGCCGGGTGTTTTGTCGATAAATCAATTTCGATAGAGTCAGCCGTGTGGCTGGTGCGGCGACTGTGGGTGGGCCCCGAGCCACCCACCGCTCGTGCGGGGGCGAATTAATTAAAAATATGCTAAACGGTTGACAGAGCTTCGCCGGCAAACGGGTTAATGGCTGGGTGGCCGGTTAGCCGCATCAACCGCCTGCCCGCACTTCGATCCGATTCCGTGCCGGCAGCAGATTGTTGTTATTGCCCTCCCCCTCCACACGGTGGCACAGCGCACTGTCGTCGTATGTCATCGAGCGCCACTCGGTTCGCATGCAAATGGCTCAGTGATTAGGTCTAGTCCGGGCACAAAGTGAATTTAATCGTTCGAAGCGGCTGCCCGGCCCGTCATCCTGTCGATCCTGACGAGTTGATATTTTCATAAGCGAAAACGCTGCTCCTCGTGCATAAATTATTCCTTCCGGTGCTTGAGTGGTGCCGGCATCGTTCTGCCCCGTGGGCCGGATGCTTCATTAAATTTTGAAAATACTCGCATACTCTGCCCGGTGCGAGTGCCTCTGAACCCAATCGCTGCGCTCCCCGGGAACAGATGTTTCTGTGCGTTGTCGTTGGTGTTTTTTTTCCTCGTCGTCGTTCGTCTGTTAAATGTTTTCTATTTCCCGGATGTGCGAGTGGGCTGGTGCGCGTCTCCGCGCGAAGCAATAAAAGACGGATGTGGAGCACAGCACAGCCGGTAGACAGGGAAATGAATTCAATTTGAATTGATTGTGGCCCCCGTTGGGCGCTGTGGGCGTGTGGTGTGTTGGGGTACGGCTCCTTAAGAGCCGGAATCGACCGGAATTGGGGTGGAAATATACTTAATCATCAAAAAGGAGAAGAAATCCTTTAATGTGACATATTATGCGCATAACTCGAGGCACTGGAGCACAGTCGGGGGAGATGTTAAATTCAAATTAGGTTAAGGGATGAATGCCGGCGAGGGCGCTGACATATGTGACTCACTTAGAAGCCGTGCTGCGCCGCGCCGCCGTTGGCCGGGAGTAGGAATTGCAAAATTTAACAATTTAAGGTTTTTGACTTTCATGTTTTATTAAATAGCAACCCGTGTGGTGGTGGAGTGGGGCTGAGTGGGGGAGGGGAGCTACACTTGCTGCGGTGGATGTGTGCGCGTTTACCGTCTGTCGGCTGGTTACGGGATCTAAAGAACAATACCGAGGAGGGATCGTAGATTTCTTTGATATATTCGACAAGTGTTTGGGTTGCCAGATGGGTAACTGGGGGACCACAGCCGCTGCCTAGCAATCGGAAAAGTCGGTTCGTCGTTACCTATCGCTATTCACAGAATGATTGCGTGGTAACATCTGTTCTATGTGGTACTCTACCAGTCATGGTGAGGAATCATTAACAATTGCCATTTCGAGTGTACTCTGTATAAGAACACCTCTCTTAACGGACACCTCTCATAATCTGATACATTTTTTGTTACGGTTGGTGCCTGCTTATGAGAGAGTTCGAAAAGATTAGTTCAAGCAAATGCTGACCGAGCATATCGCCTAAAATTTCGGAACAATTCGGATTCTGGGGTCGAGTACTGCACTTGCTACTAGCTTATCGGTATAGACGAATGATTCCACGACCGATTCGTTAATCCTTAAAAAAATATTTCAAATGGACGATGCAACCGACTAGGGAACTTGTCGAAATCGAGACATACATTGCTCACTGAACTTATTTTTCAATTGATTTATGTCAACGCTGTCCATTTGAAACCACACTACGAAAAGGTTCAGCTCGTGTATTTTGGGGAAAAAAAATGTTTGGAATTGTTGAACTATAGCAGTCATTGGCAGCAACGTTGTTCTCCTGGTCGCATTCGCAAAAAATACGGACCAATAATTCCCCAAAGACCGTACCAATTCATGTGTGTTTTTCTGAGTGCCTTTTTGTAGTTAGTGAGGATACCCATTCAACTGATTCCTGATGCATCGCTGAAGACATCCGCTGCTACGGATGGTAGTCCCTTGATTATTCTGAAGAGGTGTTTTTCTTTGCTGGCAAAGCCACTACTCTTCAGGTCTCTTTCCGACTAGATGGAAAACAGCATTTGTCCAGCCCGTCCCTAAAAAGGACGAATCTTCGTCACCGTCACTTCGTATCGACACATAGCACTTACGTCCCTTCTTTCTATGTCATGGACACGAAGGCTATGAACTATTTTGAACCGCAAACACTTCTTAATGACCGGCAGTATGGCATACGCAGCAACAGGTCCACTAGTGATTTGATAGCATATCTCACCGAAAGTTGAAACCAATCTTTCCACAAAAAATACAAAATCAAGATAGTTGCGCTTAAAATTGCTAAGGCATTTGACAGAGTTTGGCATCAAGCTCTTTTGTCGAAAATGCGTGCTTATGGTATTGATGAGTTTCTTCTGCTATGGATTAGAAACTACATTTCGAACCGCTCAATCCAAGCTGTTTTGGATGTCCCACAAAGCTCTGTTCTGTCTCCGACGCCCTCAGATTTGCATATTCGCCCTAAGCTTGAGTACTACGCTCATATCTGGTCTGATGCCTCCAACACCACTCTGACCTACTAGATGGAATCCAGTGGAGCGAGTGATAAGCCTTATAGGAGACAACTGTATAGCGGTTTCATTAAACTCGCTCAAACATCGACTTACCGTGTCTCCTCTATCCGCTATTTCAACTAACGATGCTCAAGTAAGCTAGCCAGCTGCATTCCTCCTCTCCTTGAATTCACCCGCAATACACGTCTCCCAGGAATGCATATCAGTTTACCCTTAAGCCTGCTATCGGATGCACAGTGAAATTTAGACACCCGTTTTTTAAGCCGCACGAATATGGAATGCTCTTCCCAGCGCAGTATTTCCCATAGACTACAATTCGCAGACATTTAAGAGCAATGTGCGCAGGTACCTCCTCTTCTTCTCTCCATCTATACCTTCGTCCCGTGCTGTGTCTTGATCCCGGACAAGTGTGGGTATTAATAACCCCTTGAGCACGCTCAATTTATAAAAAAAAATAGCTGAAGACAATTTTTCGACACATCGACTGCAAAACCAGATCGAATCGGCAAAAAGACAATGCTGTGTGTTTGGTGGGATCAGAAAGGTGTGGTATACCACGACCTCCTAAAACCTGGTGAAACCGTTAATACTCATCGCTACCGACAACAAATGATCAATTTGAGCCATGCATTGATCGAGAAACGGCCAGAATTGGCCAGAAGACACGGCAAGGTAATTTTGCTCCATGACAATGCACCTGCACACAAAGCAAAACCGGTTCAGGATACAATCAAAACACTTGGCTGGGAGGAGCTACCCCACCCGCCGTATTCACCAGACTTGGCTCCTTTTCATCGATGGGACACGCATTGGCTGAGCAGCACTTCGATTCCTACGAAGAAGTCGAACATTGGGTGTCTGATTGGTTTGCTTTAAAAGACGAACAATTTTATTGGCGTGGTATTCACAAATTGCCAGAAAGATGGTCAAAATGTGTAGAAAACTGGCCAATGGCCAATACTTTGAATAAAATGTTTTTACTTTCCCATTCATAATTAGTGGCTTATTTTCAAAAAAACCCGCTCATTTCATACCGGTACACCTGGTATATACGCCCTCCGATTCACCACTATGCGGCGTGTCCAAAACTTCGCAGCTTCGGTACTCTTCTTTTTTTCATGGCGCTTAAGTCCGGGGTGGACCTGGGCCTGATAGCTGTCTCCAGATTTAGCAACTATATTGGTTAAGGTTCATCCCCACTTGGGTGCTGCACCTAAGACGCGAGTCGTTTTCTGGCAGAAATTGAGTTGTCCACGCGCTTTACATGACCCAGCCACCCATGCGTTGGAGCCGTAGGCGCCTGACTAGGCTCATGTGACGCTACAGCCCACGCAATCTGAATCTTCTCTCGCAGCTACCATGAACTCAAATAGGACCAAAGATCCCACGTAGAACCCTTTCGCAGAGACAAGGGCTTTCTCATCCGCTTGTAGATTAAGTCCTTAACCACTTCGATATAACTACCTATTGTGACAATCCGCCCAAGACGTGGAAGCTATACGTCCGCCCTTTGCTGAGGACAACACATACCTTGTTTTGCCGCCTGACTCATTTTAAACGCTTCCGCCTCAATGCCGCACGATGCTCAGATTCAATCCTTCGATCATCAATTTAACCTTGATTCTGATAGTCACGGAGCGTTCCCTTACACATCTGAAGCTCAAGACTTCTTCTTACCTATGTCTGCTGTTGATGAGTGCGCGCTAACCACGTTCTTTGTAGCAGTCACCGTAGTAGATACCACAGTTCTTGTCCACTTTATAAGGGTGGTCTGTTATGAGTTCGAACGCCTGCTTTGGGCGGCAGTGATAAAATCATACACAGCCGACTCTCATTGCCGCTTCTTAACTATGTCTTGTTTACACGGTGGCTTTTCGAAACCCGTAAAGCCCCAGAACAAGCTAGCCTCATGAGTCGCAAGGGGGACTATATAAACAGCCGTCAGGTTTCGGTAACTAGTTACTTAAAATGTAGCAAGCCCATCATCACCATGCGTCTTGCTGCTTCTACGCATCGTCACACATTTTCCATAAATCTGATTCCCCCTTTTCCATTTCTCTCTTCCTTCTCAAAGGTCAAGCGGTTGACGATGGGCTTACTCAGATCGCACGAAGACAGTCGCCCGCTAGTAAACCACGGCACAACGTCGAACCTAAAGAATCGAACCAGCTCGACGATGCTCTCGAACGGGTACATCAACGACGAGGCGTTCGAGCCCGAGAAGTACATCTCGAGTAAGTTCGGCGACTCGTGCCGGCAGTCGCTGACCGCCATTCCCATGATGGACGCCCTCAACCTGAACGACAACAGCGAGTTCGCCTTGAAAAAGCGCTACCTCCGGGAGACGAGCAGTGGTAAGTACTGGCCCCTCCTTCCAAACCTTCCTCCCAACACCCCAGCTCATGTGTGGGTTCTTGCAGCGAATTCCAGCCCAAAGATCTTCCCGCAACGGATGCGCATGAACTCGTACCACCACAACAACCCCCAGCCCGAGATGGACTCCGAGGAGATGGAGTTGAAGGACGCCCCCTGGTTCCAGGCGGGCATCTCCCGTGATATTGCCTTGGAGATCCTCTCGAGCGAGAGTCCCGGTGCCTTCCTTGTGCGCAAGAGCAGCTCGAAGCCGGGCTGCTATGCGCTGACACTGCGAGTGCCATCGCCGCCGGGGCCAAAGGTGGCGAACTACATAATCATCCGCTCGGCGAGGGGATACAAAATCAAGGTAAGCTGCCGCACCATCCACCCTCCACCGCGTGCTTGCTTCAATGATCTGCTCTCATTGCAGGGCTTCCGGAAAGAGTTCACCTCGCTGCGAGCGCTGATCACTCACCACTCGGTAATGCCTGAACTGCTGCCCGTCCCGCTGGCCATGCCCAGGCCGACGAACATGACCTCGTCGCGACGGAACCTGGACGACTTCGACACCTACGACTCCTTGCAGATGCTTCTGAAGTACCTTCGCGCCAAGAACATGGAGAACGAATGAAGGCAACTCATGGTGAAGTGCACAAGGTCCCATCGAAAGGAAGCACTTACACACTCACACCACCTGGGCTGAGGATACTGAACACACGACTGAACACGGCTCCTGCAGCCTCCGCCGCCGCCGCCGCTGCAACACACTGCACAACACTTCGCATGCACTGCTGCCCCACGCGCAGATGGCCGAGACGACAAAAGGACGATTCACCAGGAAAGAGACACACAGAGCCCACAAGTACTCAGGACATACTCGTTACCTCAAAACGCTAAGGAACTCCACTTTCAGATATACGTAGCTAGACTCTAGGGAACGGACGCGCCGCGGAGGGTTTGCAAAAGCCTCCGTCTGCGCACGTTCACCACCAGAAATGACAACAATTCGGCCGGCCCACCGTCCCCCGGAGGACGTGGTTCGCCATGCAAATGACGTACAATGTATTTTCCTTTCCCCTCTCGACTTCGTCGTTTCGTTTTGTAATTAACTCTTTCCTTTGTCCCACGCCGAGTGGGAAGTTTCACAGTTAATAGGTTGACTAGTCACGTAAGGACATGCGTATATTCTTCGTAGGCTTAAGGATAAATTACGAAAATGTGATATTATTACGAGAAGTATGAATGAAAGTACCGTTAAACACGAACAAAAACAAAATTTGTAGAGCATAACGTTAAATAAATAGTTTTTATGAAAAAAAGAACAATGTTTGATTGTTTTGGGGATCAGCGGTTTAAGCGAGCGAGAGAGTACGGATTGGAAAGTAGACGGTAAGCTATAGGGGATCACCTGCTGAGAGAGTTAGGGGACTTGCGTACAACTGTTACGCCACGTGGCCTACACAAACAGAGTTCGCCTTACTTGGATACCAGATCACATCGATCACACAGGAAACGAATGAGAAGAACTACTGACCGGAAAAGAGTCCGCATCATCGTTTATTCTGCGGCTTACCAATCACCATGGGTAAGAGATGTTTAAATCACTGTCTAAGGAACATGATGCACACGAAAGGTACCAGGCACGTCGAAGTGGTCCCACTAATTATGTCTCTTAACAAAACAGGCTCAGGATTAAGAGTCAGACCACAGGCTGGACAAGGGACACTGGCTAGTAAAGAAATACCGCAAGAGCCAGGAGTTTAACCTGAGATGACACATGCAGTGTAACGAGGACGAAGGAACTGCAGAGCACATACTGTATCACTGTAACTGCCTAGGCATTACACGTCATCGACCCCTAGGATGATACTATCTTGAAGTGGACAAAATAGCTGCTGGTTAGTTTCGTTATCAGCTCAGGTTTCCTGCTAAATGGGGGAAATCACAAATGGGTTAGTCAGAGGCTGCAGTGATCAGGTGTCCCTTTCGCATCCCCTAACACAAATCAAAATCTAAATGTAGGGGAGATTGCGATCAAGTGTACATTCATGAGTTGGATTTATCGGCAAGTAAGTTAGAGAGAACAATAGCACAAAAAATTCACTCGTGAGAGAACAATAGCACGCACAACACGAGTGGTGTCTGAGAAGCTAGGCCCTGACCCTTTATGGGCTGTACCGCCACCCATATTATATTATTAAGTTAGAAAACTGTTCAAGGAATTCACCGACAGCTATTTTCTGTGTTCTTGTAGGATTAATAGTCTCGACATTTAATCTCAGACAGTAGTAGATTTCACATGTGTACTTTTTAAGCTACACATTCCCGTTGAGCGAAGGTAGTTCCAAAATGTGGTAACTTTTTACTATTTTCTTTTCTTTTGCCAAATAAGCGTTTTATTCCTCAACATTAGCTCGATAATGATAATAATAATAATAATAATATGGGTGGCGCTACAGCCCATAAGTGGCCAGGGCCTAGCTTCTCAGCAACCACTCGTGTTGTGCGTGCTATTCTTCTCTCACGAGTGGAAGGGACCTACAGTTTAATGCCGAATCCGAACGGCTTTGTTTGAGAAGCTTTTTCTAGACAGAGGTACTCTCCGAGCATTGTCAGTGACTCGAAAGAGGTGGGGTCGTGAAAATTATTTTTGTGGCTCAGAGCTGGAGTCGAACCTACGACGTCAAGGTTGGGGTCGACGCACATACCCACAACGCCACGGACCACCACTCGACATCAGCGACATTAGCTCGATAGATGCATTTAATTACTTACTTTAAACTCAATAATAGTTACTTTTCATACTTCAAGAATGCATCCGGCCGTCAAGACGCAGCTGATTTGCGATCAGAATGAATTGGTCAAATCATCGACCTCCATTCCATTCCAATTAGTAGGACCGAATTCGAAAACCCTCTTACTTGGAGCAGTAGTTCATGTGCTCGATGAGGCAGAGCCAGAGAAATCCGTCGACCCCAACGCACTTGAACCTCGATGTCTAGGTTCGATCCCTGGTCGGTATGACAAAATTCAATTCACGGCCACTCAAGGAGTATTGCCTGTCTAGAAAAGGCTTCTTTTAGTCGTTCGAAGTCGACATAGAACTGTAGGTACCTTCCGCTCGTGAAAGACCAATAGCAAGCACAACATCAGTGGTTGCTGAAAGGATTGGTCCAGGCCCTGTCCGGGCTATGGGCGCCACCCATATCATTATTATTTTTACAGACTACATTCGCTTCTTTGTACAGTTCGTTGAGTCCGTGGTTATCGTCTATGTCTTCCCTTGGTTCATATTCCACGCAAACAAGAGCATAGGAGGCAGTAACTTGGGTTCAAGATGGCGCACATCCGACTCAGGATTTTTCTTTTCTTCTGTTGAACCAAGAGTCACTAAGAGTTCTCATGATTTGTTTATCGCCCAGCTTTCGACTGGAGCATTGGCAACTTACGGAAGTGATTTTGCTCCTTCGAGCTGTTTCCACAAACCGATGTAACAACTGTATCCTACGCTTGATCTCCACTAAAATCAGACATTTGCCACGAGGAATGCATAGTGCTCTCTTAAAAAAATTTTCTATGTTGTTCTCATGATGTTTTTGTTCCAAATAGAGCGTGACGGAACGATCCTTCAACCACCACTGTGCGCATCTTTAACACTCGTAAGACGGCAATCTCTTCTTATCACGGATTTTTGCACACTAGCTTGTTGCAAAGTTCGCAGACCTAACTGAACTCTGTATCGGTATTGTGGTAATGTTGAAGAACGATTTGATTCGTCCGACGTGGTTCTAAGATCGAGCGGCTTCTGTAGTAAACTTACTTACTTACTTATCAGGCCGAGGACCCATGAAGGGTTCCATCAATGCAGCCTAAATGCGCTGCTTCCAGTCATCAAGGTCAAGCTATCTTACATCCGCTACGACTTGGTCCCTGTACCGGAGGTTCGGTCTTCCTCTCCTTCTCGAACCAGGAAGATCGGATTCGAAGACTCTCCTTGCTGAAGCGTTGTTGTCCATTCGGTCGATGTGGCCGAGCCAGTGTAGTCGACGGATTTTTGCCTTCCGGACTACATCCACATCCTTGCACAGCTCTTAGAGTGTATCTTCTCCTCCTCCATTCGCTTTCCTCGCAGACGGGACCATTTATCCGACGTAGAACTTTTCTCTCGAAGGCACCAAGAAGCTCTGCAGTCTGGCTTAGTGTCCAGCTTTCGGCTCCGTAAAGTAGGACAGGCAGAATAAGGGTTTTGTAGAGCATGACTTTGGTCCTTCGAGTCAAAAGTTTCGAGTCCAGTTGTTTTGACAGAAGTAGCAGCAGTTGCCAAGGGCGATTCTACGTCGAATCCCCACTACGATGTCATTCGTGGAGTTTACGTTTGCGCCGAGGAAGACCAACTACTTTACTACCTCAAAATTGTAGCTGCCGATTGTATCGTGTTTTGGCCTAGGTGGTGTGCGACGGATCGTTTTTTGCTCGACAGCATATATGGTATTTATTTTTGTCCTCGTTGACCTTTAGACCAGCTCTCTTCGCCTGTTCCTCAGCGCGTTGGGACCGCGAGATAATGTCGATGTCTTCAGCGTATCCCAAAAGCTGGACTAACTTGAAGAAGACTGTGTAGGAGGACTAGTGTAGAACCTGTGGCCAGGCTTGTTTGAAGAAGGCCCGTATTTTTTACTTGTCCCTGTTCGATATCCTTGAGCTGGGAGGTTGCGAGAGACCTTTTCTTAAGGCGTAAAAGCTTTTTCTCCTGCCGTCTTATAGCCCGGTACTCCTCTTGCGCTGCTCTTGTTTTCCGTTGCAGCGCTTTTTGGTATGCCTCGTCGGTTGCATGTTTTTTCTGTTCACACTCGCCGTCTTAATTGTCATCTTTAGTATATGCTACCTCCCGACCATTAGTGAGATAATAGAAAACGCAGAATGGGCAAGATCTTGCGGTATCAAAGGATTATCCCACAAAAAACTTAATTGGTTCTTGTCACCAATAAAAGAAAGATATCACCATTCAAACTCCGGACTATAGAAAGTAAAATGACCCGCGTCGTCTTTCTTGTGTTAATCCAATGATAAAATTGTCAATATCCACACGGATCGAGTAGAAATTTGACAAGTGGTTGTACCCAATTGTCTGTCGGATTTCTTGGAAAAGTAGACAAGGTTTCATAGTCTTCTGATCACATTTGAGGCTGGATTTTGCCGAGCAAGTGAGTTGACGGGCTGCGAAGCACTGCGAATATTACAGCCATTGAAGCGGCCTATGGAAGGGGAAGTGATAAGATCCAATGATGAATGAATCCGTTTTTTGGTAGACGATCTGATCCTATGCCCCGAATCTTTAGATAGCTGTATTAGTTGGCAGTATGACTTCGAGTTCTTGGTTCCATATCACTCTCTCTCTCTTGGTTGTGTTCGCTGTCCTCCCTTAGGGAGCTATTGAAAAGGTTGATTAAATTCATCACCTATTCCCTGCGGTTCGGTAACACGATTTCTCTGACAAATCATCCTTCGGCTAGTCTGCTATCCAGTTCATCTGCTTCCTTTGCTTTTTCCTAAGCTCTTGTGATATTTTTCAGCTAGGAGCTTTCGAGAGACTTTCTCCTTAGATGCAGAAGCTTTTCTCCTCACGATTTCTTCCACGATGTTGTCGAGATGTTGTCGCCCTTGTAATGTATTGGAGCGGAAGTAAGTCTCACTGATGAGGTTTTTTGTCGGCTGATGTAGCTTAAGGTACTCACTTTACACTTTTAAACACGGCAAAAACTAAAGCCCTTAGCATTTCTGAGAACCGCGTCGAACTGAACATTGCCGGACAGGACGTCGAGAAAATTAACAGCTTTCTATTTTTAGGAAGAGTGGTCTCGGCGGTGGCACCGAACTGGACGTGTGCAACAGAATCGGGAAGGCTAACGCTGCGTTCGGAATGCTATCCACGATCTATAAAAGCAATGTTATCAGCTTAGGAACCAAGCTGCGACTGTTCCGTTCCAACATAGAATCGGTGCTGCTATATGGATGCAGTACCCGGAAAGTGGACACCATTACCACGCGAAAGCTGCAATCTTTCATAAATAGACGTTTAAGAAACATTCTTAGCATTTTATGGCCGAACGGGCCAGGAACCTATAAACATCACAATACGAAGGAGAAAGTGGCAGTGGATTGGACACACCCCACAACGCGAAGACAATTCCATATCGAAGTACGCCATGCAATGGAATCCGCTTAAACAGGCAGGCAGAACAGCGGGACGCAATAGGCAAACATGGCGCAGAGCAGTTGAAAAGGAATCGAATTCTTTAGAAATGAGTTGAGGGAGCTCAAACGCGTTGCAGATATTCGAACGAGGTGGCGCGCAGGCGTGGTTGACGCCCTATGAAGCCCCCCGAGGTGTTAAAGGACTTAAGTAAGTAATAGATACTTTACACTACCTTTAGTGCTGGCCCGTGGTGTTGTGGGTATATGCGTCGACCTCAACCTCGACGTCGTAGGTTCGATTTCTGCGCTGTGCGAACGAAATAATTTTCACGACCCCACCTCTTTTGAGTCACTGACAATGCTTAAAGAGTTTCTTGTCTAGAAAAAGCTTCTCAAACTTGGCTGTTTGGAGTCAGCGTAAAACTGTAGGACCCGTCCACTCGTGAGAGAAGGCACAACACTAGTGGTTGCTGAGAAGCTAGGCCGTGGCCCTCTACGGGCTGTAGCGCCAGGATATCTCTACATGCTTCTATGCTTGTCGATCATTCCGTTCCACGTTGGCGTATCGAACAAGAGGACCTTAGTGAGAAATACTACCTTGACATGCCTGCGTCTACACCGCATATAGATTGTCATCGAAAAATATGAATTATGGGAGAACATCAAGGCACTATGAACTTCGCCTTAAATCTTTTGAGTTGATCTAAAGTGGAGACTTGTAACTTAATTTCCTGCCATGCATTCATCTTGTCAGGGATTTCCCCAAATATTTCGAATAACCAGAAGATGTTGCTTTGCGAACAGAAATTGACATTGACTCAAGATTCCATAGCATTTTGCATTCCCACACCTGACCTCGTTCCTGCACCTCTCCCACCAGAAAATGCATTCAAATTCATTAAAGTCACTTTTGTCTTCCATTCCTACGAAGCTCCCTGACTCCTCTCGGCAACTCTGGCGATGACATCCTTGCCCATTCATGCAAAAACGTTGTCACTCCACCTGAAAGAGAACAATGACAGGGCTTCAAAACATTTAATTTGGTTTTTCGCTAGCACCCCATCGCCGTTGCTTGTCTTTTGCCGATGATCCCCGCAGCTTACATAACCGGACCAGGAGACCGTAATCATTATTCCGTCATTTTCAAACCAATCAGCCGTGGAAAAAAGAACTCAACACCGGGCAAGGACATGAAAGAACTTCAATTATACACTTCCTGCTGCATGAGCTCCGCTCGCCTCGTGGCCCCGTCGTTCCCACGAGGCAGACGGTGACTGGCTGAGAAGCCACAAGAGAATGAAATTCATTCTCAATGAATATCAACTCCTCTGGTCACTGGCGACTGGCGACTGGCGACTGGTGTGTGCACGATGCGATGTATCTATTCACTTCCTCCGTGTGGGACGTCCGAAGGACGTATCCGTTCCGTATAATGTAGAACAATGACTTGGTCGTTTTCGTCGTCCTCCTCCGACGGACGGGCTGCCCGTCCAAGGATGACTCAATTTCCTGTGTAATCCGTTTTGGGTTGTGATATCATTTAAGTTTACATTGTGCAAGGACCCGGTGCAGGATGCCGCTCTCGCTCCGTTCTGCAAAAAGTAGATTAACTTGTTCCTCGCCACATATTGCGTCATTCGGGCGGCAGATTAACCAGGACCCAGGTCTTAAGGACGTCCAGCGGCGGCCAGCCAGCAGAACGAGGCGAACGAAGTCAAAGTGACAAAAAATTCAATTTTCGGTCTGACTGGTGTTTACCCAGACAGATGGAGAGGCCAGCCATTTCGGTTCGAATTCAGAAAGCACGCACAGCAGGAGACGCCGCCCCCCCCCCCCCCCCCCCCCCACGCACACCATGCAAATCTCGGCCCATCAAAGGACCACTGCATCATGGATATTGATTCCCTTTGATCCGGAAAACAATTACCCAGCTTCCATGGGATTATGAGACGGGTGGGGGTGGAAAAAATGTGATTCGAGCTCAGCCAGTGCGCCCTGTAATGCCGTTCCCCCTCGGCCAATTATCAGCAAGGATATCGCATCGAACGAAAGCGGCTTTGTGCCGATTAATCTTGTCTGCTTGTGCATCCGTCTGGCGGTGGGCCGGTTGGCCGGCCCCCGGATGAAATCAAATTAGAATCAAATTCAAAACTCGCACTGATTCCATTACACGAGCTCGTCTGGGGACGACCGATGAGCCGATGATGGGTGCCCTTCGGTTGGCCGCCCCCTAAAAACTTGCCAGCGATAGTCTGGTGCACTCGTTCAATGGAATTCGAATCAGAATCCTTGCGATTTCAATTAAAATGAAATTCTCAGTCGATCTGCGGGTCTGCCCAGACTGGCGGCGACGCGGGCGGCATTCATATCTCCTCAAGGACGTCCGGTGGGGTGGGGCGCCCCCCGAAAAATGTTAGTCTTTGCCTGACCCCCTGTGCGGGCATTTCAATATTTGAATATAAAATACATACATTTCCTGCAGCATACCTGTGCGATGGAACGAAATGCTAAAGGACCCTGGCCACCCGTCCTGCGGTGGCGGAAGGGGACGTGGAAGTGGTGCAAACTATAATGGCAATCGAAGCGTTGCCAATTTATTCGATTGCCTTGTTCCACGTCATTGTAGAGAGCGGACGAGGCGAGGGGAACCGGCGCGATGCTGGCAAAACAGAAGAGCACCAGTGAAGTACTGCAAGTTGATCCAAAGTAAGTTAGCTGAAGGGCTCTGCTTCTCCCTTCCCCTCTGTCTCTCTCCAGCACGCTCTTGTCGAGGATAGTTTACAACGAGTTCTGGAATCCTCTCATCGATTTGTTTGCCCGGTTGAAGTTTGTCCATTCCGCACACACACACACAGCGGCACCCAGTGACTCCGACAAGGATGTGCTCTTAACTTTTCCTGAAAAGGAGTTTACAGAAAGCAAGTCCTGGCTTTAGTCCTCAGTCCTCTCCACTTACGTATCGTAATTTCTTTAGTTCTCGAGGATCAGAAGTTAAGTGAATCGATTCGAAATATGATTAAGTGCAGTGTTTACCCCATTGTTGTTGAGTTTAGGGAGGATTGGAACGATTTGGACCGACCGAGGGATGGTGAGCGTATTTTCTGCACTTGTTCACTTGCATCTCGGGCAAGTTGGGAGTTATCTCTTTGCAATGTCTTGGGTAATTATTGGTTTGTTTTGATTTTATCGAGAACTTCAAGTGATCGCTTCAATATTTGCCTTGTTGTAGGTGTGTCCTACGTGCCTTTGACTTATGAATTCGGGGAGACTGAGTCTCTTTACATCGGCTGTCCAAACAAGGTGTGTTTTGGATTAAGCCAACAGTCAGCATTTGTAAACAAACGATGGTTGGTTTCTTCATTGACTCAATGGCCGTTTAAATGTGTTCCTTTGATATCTCATCAGTTAGTTAGTTCAGTCCCTCAGAAGCTGAAGCTGGTACGAGCTTCGTTGCAGTTCTGTCCATAGTGCGACGGATGCATGGGTAATGATGGGCAAGGAAATCCTGCCAAATTACCTCCCAGCATCAGAGATTTAAAGGGGGATGAATTCTCACTGCCAACCAGAACGCACTTCCGATAAGTGATCCATAAGGGATAGCAGGCCGTGAGTAGGGTGAAGGAAGTTATTGTGGCGATTGAATCGCTAAAATTTGATAGCTGGCGTGAACGAAATGCCCATAAAAGTGGGAGTCCTATGGCTCTCTCGTGTCATTAAGGTGGCCTCGGAGCGCATTCTGCGTCCAGACAAAAACTGTGTGATGTGTTGATGACATCATGTGAGAGTAGAATTCTGCGGGCTTTTTTTTAGAATTTGCGCCTGCTCAAGGGATAATTAATACCCTTAATTGTCCGGGGTCAAGACACAGCACGGGCCGAAGGCATAGAGGGAGAGAGAGAAAGGAGGTGCCTGTGCACATTGGTCCTTAACATCTGCGGGTTGTAATCTATGGGGAATATTGAGCTGGGAAGAGCATTCCATATTCGTGTGGTGCGGCTAAAAAACGAGTCCGTAAATTTCACTGTGCGTCCGAAAGTAGGCTCAAAGGTACACTGATGTGCATTCCTGGCGAGACGTGTATTGCGGATGAATTCAAGGAGAGGAGGAATGCAGTTGGCTAGCTCACTTGAGCATCGTTTGTTAAAATAACGATAAAACACGGACAAAGAAGACACGGTACGTCGATGTTCAAGCGAGTCTAATGAACTCGCGATATCGTTGACTCCTATAAGTTTTATCGCACGCTTTTGGATTCTATCTAGTAGGTGCAGGGTGGTCTTGGGGGCACCAGACCAGAAGAGCTTTATGCCAAACTCTGTCAAATGCCATAGAAATATTAAGCGCAACTATCTTGCTTTCGCCTGCATTGTGCATTGGCAATTTCAGTGTGAGGATATAGGGAGACAATTCTTGAGATAGAATCGGATAGCGCATCAAATTCGTTAAAAGTTGAATTGCTATCCGAGCTTGGACTTCTATAAATAAAGCAGTGGTGGATTAAATGCTTACGGACATGGAATTTTAACCACAGACAATTGAATTCCGGATTGGAACAGAGGCCGTATTGTGGTTGAAGTTGGTAAGCTACATCACTACGCACGTAGATGGCGTGACCGAAAAGCGGCACTAAGCTATATCCAGGCAGGTTCAAATCCGATAATTCGGTACTTTCACCTACCTGTGTTTCACTTAGCGCCAAAACAGCTGGACGTACATAGCAAAGGGATTCGTTCTAAGACCGCGAACATTACTCACATCAACACTAAAATTTCCCATAGATTACAAGTCGGAGATACCAAAAACGAAACTCCGACTGTGATAGGCAAGCTAAGATTAGAAGTGTGGATTTGAAATTAGCTTCCCAACAACAACCAATGTAGGTGTTATGCCAATACATTGATTAGAGTTGGTGCACCAACAAATTCACACTTCTAGATCCGCTACGTCAGATGCTACGCACTCTCATTCGCATCAACCCGCTTGATAAAATCAAACAGGAGTTGCGACTGAGAATGCGCAGCAATGGTTTGTGAAGGAAACGGGCGAGAGGGAGCGGACCGGACGCACTCGACACCAATAAACTTCACTGCACTGCACTTGTTTTTTTTTATCGTTTGACGGCACTCGCGATGCGTATTATAGGTGGGACGGACCGCGGCAGTTTTTAACATTTTTTTTACGCACACGCGTATTACACCGTGAAGGCAAGTGCACACGTCAGAGGCTGGCACAGAACTTAACTCGATTGTCGGGAGCATTCGAGAGAGTTCTGTGCGCGTGGTGCCTTCGCGCTGGCATAGTCTACATGCTCCCTAAAGAAATGCCTCTTACAAAGTATAATCACTAGACACTGCACTGTCTCCTTGGACATAATCATTTCCTCCCCACCTATCAAGCTCGCAAACTCGACTTTCTTTTAATTCGTCATGAGCACAGCCTCCGTTTTGTTTGCCGCTAGTTCCCGGCCGGCATTCTCAAGCCAATCTTTCAACCTGGAGATAGCTGTGTTCGTAGCAGCCTTCACTTCTTGTACATGTGTTCTGTATGCTCCATCTAGTAGTGAGTTGTCTTCCCACCGGACCCTTTTCGTTGGAAGAACAGTGCAACCTTCTGACTTCCTTTGATCTTACAGACAGATTCTCCCAAGGCCTGAGCTTCGAGTTCGCCTTAACTCGGCGTATTTCGGCATACGAGAGCTTTCGTTTCTTGCCTTCACTATCTAGTCAGACTCTTGTCTCCCTTTCTGTTTGTCTTCTTCTCGCCTTTTATTGCCTCTTGGCGACTTTTGGCCAATCACAGCTTCTTGCCTCCAGGGCTGGTTCACTTGGCGCCGTCTTGGGGGAACTAGCACAGAATGCTAATTGTTAGAGTTCTGCTTAGTTTTGTGAGTCTCTTACTCCGAGTCTGTCTGTGTTGGACAGAGGACCGGTGGCGGAAGCAAATGTTTTCGCTCATCGTTTTGATAACGGAGTTTCGTTCACTGACTCCGGTTACCTATTTTGCTCCGTGACAGGCTCCAGCCATGGGAAGATTTGGGAAGCATTATCCATCCGAATCACATCCTTAACCGTATCGTCCTTCATTTCGATAGCCATTAGTTCGTAGAGTGACCTGATACTTCTTATTTCGTCTCTCATCGCTTGATGAATAAAGCGCCGTTTACCATTTCCTGTTGCCGGTGTCCCACTGCTTTTCCCTTGTGTACCAGGGAACGTCTACGCCAATGTTTTGGACGCGCGACTTAAATTATTTGTTGAAAAGAAATGAAACCAAATAATTTTTACCGCACCACAAGTATTTATTTAATTTTATTCTGAATGCCGCTGTCTATAGCTTGGCCGCAAACTCTTTCAATCCAAAAAATAATAACCGATTTGGTGACATTCGGTCGGTTTTATATCATAAAATTGATTAGCCAAGCACTTCCCATATTCCAATTCGGAGGTAGGCGATTTTGCTGACTTAGCACTTGTAAGTATTTTTCGTTCCATCGCATTCTGTTAATGCAAAAGTGCCATCTTGCAATTTCACAATTCTTTTTGGCAGGTGGTACGTAACTCGCGCTCTAGAGCTGTGGTCGAGTCCAGGATGGTGGATGAACAGTGCGGCTTTCGTCCGGGCAGAAGCACAACCGAGCAGCTTTTCACTCTAAGAATGGTACTCGAGAAGGCTTGGGAGCATGCCAAACCAAGTCGCTGTGGCAGTTGGAAGATCAACCATATAATCCATCAAAAATGCCTTGGTTGCCGGGGAATTCTTTTCAATTGTATAGCATATCAAATGTTCAGATTCATTCTTCGACCATTCATTTTTAGTTGTACGTTGCCCTATTAACACACATTCACAGACCTGCATCAACTTCATGTATAAACTTACATATACCACTTTTATCGCATTCACATGCAGAGAGTGATCGAGGTTGCCTCTTTATTGGAACCTAATTTATAAGGACCCTAAATTATGGGAAGCAACACTAGGCATATCACAGTCAGATTTTGTATAAACGCAAGCCACTTTATAACTTTGAACGTTTGTGTATTCGTATGCGAATGGGGTTGTACACAATTCGATACTGCGAAGGAGGTTGTGAAAAGGAGCAGCAAGATTCCAAACTGCCGTTGAGATTGTGAAAAAATAGCAAATAAGGCATAGGTGTAACTTGAGAAAAAGCAGTTTGAATCGCAATTGCATTTTAAGGAAAAACTAAAGGGACAGGAGCAGGTGTGTGCTACTCGCCCGAAAGAAAACTTCAAATGGAACTAAAAGGCCGTCTGCCTTAAGACTCATCCCCAGAAAGTCAGCAGTGCTGATGGCACCCCTCTCTCTTTTATGTACGAAGCAATTCGTCGCAGCCGTGGGGCTGTTTTACCAGTTAGCAGGTGTCCCAAATAAGGGCCCAAGAGGACGACAAAGCACCGACAACTCCCACATCCTCCATCGGCAACACAGTCAGTCCGTTTCCCGGCGCGGAACGCGAATGAGTAACCAAGGAGAAGCCGGTGACTACCCAGAATGCAGCCGGCTTGCAGGCAATGTCCTCTGATATGTCTACAGCCGATGCCACCTCCCTTTCATCAACATCGCCGGAGATGCGAACTTGACGCTGAGAGCTTAAGGGTTATCACGGCCAAGTACCCAGTGTCGTAGGGAACCCTTATACAACGCGCCAGTGCCAAATGAACTTCTGTAGAAGCTGTCTAGACGAGGACGAAGAGAAAAGCATCCAGCACCTCCTCTGCGAATGTCCTGCTCTAGGAAAGCCACTTTAGCTCATACATACATTAAGTCATCAAGACCACAGTTTCCAGCGTCCGCGATGTCTTGGTCTTTGTATCCGAGGTTTGTTTACCATCTCGAACCCGAAGACTCGTATTGGGGTTGATATGGCTGAGCCAGTTGTCGGATTTTATCCTATGGGAGTACACCCACATGTTTGTACAGCTTGTTGAGTTCGCGGTTGTGTCCTCTTCCCCATTCACCCACTCTTCATTGACGGGAAGTGGGTGTTTCTTTCGAAGACACCAAGAATCAGCTATGCACGTCCAACTACCGCGAGACTTTACCAAAAGCCAATCCAGCAGCCGGTATCCCCAAGTGGTGCCCGCCTGTTCCACAATATATCAGGGCCAACGTGTAACAAGTTGTTTACATCACCTTCAAAACGCAGTTTTTTCCACACAAACTCACTGCCCCTAGATCCAACTAGATTGATTCACTTTAATCAAATTGAACGCATTCACAGCCGCGCCGCCGTCCTTTCCCTCACATCTTGCGACAAAGAATGAATTTCAGGTTGATTGACCAAAACCGACTCCTCCATCCCCATCGACCACCCTTGTCGTTACAAGAGAACTGCAGTCGCAAACCAAATCCAATCCACGAACTCCCTAAAGCCGCCACCGCCACTCGACCGAGCAAACTATCGCTCGCAACCTCATTCGCAGGCCTCGGTAAAACTACTAACAAACAGTGCGGACCAAAAAAAGCTCAATTAAACGCCGACTATGGACCGGTCCGGCAAACGTTCATTATGACACACAGTCGCCTGCAATCAGGCAAATATGAGTTTTCTCCCGCGCCGTTTATTCAGTCTGGCCCAGGGAGGAGGAACACCACCGGTCCCCGGATTCTTCAAACTCAAATACGTCGGACAAAAAAATGAAAAAAAAAAATGGAAAAGAACTCCGCCAGAACTTTGGACAGCAAAATGAAATGTTGGATTTTTTTCGTTTTGTTTCCGTCTCGGAATGAACCGTCTGTGGCCAGACGGTGAAGGCGACGGAGACGTCCTTCAAAGAATCACTTTGTTTTGACGGGCTTTCCACACTTTAGCAGACGTCGGTCGGAAGTGTGGCCGGGTGCCGGTTGGGGGTAACTTGGTGAAACTATTTCCGTTCGAGTCGTGGTTGAGCAGCCGATTTTGGACGTCGGGCATGGCTGGGATTTAATGAATTTCTCTCTCACGCATAGTGATGGAGTCGCCGGGGAATGCCTTCAATCGGAGTCCTTTGGCTGAGATGGAGGAGTGAATGCGGTGTGATTGGTGGTGACTGGTGAGTAAATGGGAGCTAATGGCGATCTGTGACTAGTTTTAAGTGTGATTGATTGCATGTAGGAAGCAATGGAGGATTGGTTGGGAATTCTTCTGGTAAAGCTGCATCACCTGGGCAACTTTTATATTGTGGGAAAATGTGGTGCAATTGAAGAATTTTTAGCTCAATTCAGCGTCGATCCTTTCGTGGAGATCGCTTTGAGAGAGCGCTAGACTTTTCACTGAAATGAAACGATGTGGATGAAAACACATGCAAACAATCCACTTTCTGAACTAGAATGAAGAGCGAGGAGCACAGAACGAGGAGCGAAGAAAGGCACGTAAGTCCTCTGTCAGTTTGATCGAATCTTGAACAATTTGCCATTAATGGTCCTTGGAAACCATTAAGGCAGGAATATAGAGGAATGGGGACAAACGATGTCTGACGTGATTAGCAGTGAGTGGGTGTCAGGTGAGTGAGCCGAGTGGTCCAACAAGACAAAAGGAGTGATAGTGATTGGAAAAGTTGACAATTTTGTTGAACGGAGTTTCTATTTAAAAATGATGGTGGTTACTTGCATTCAATCTTCTCTCCCGGTGGTCTTATCTAAGATCAGCGAGAAGAGAGAAAACCGTCTCTGTGAGTATCCTTTTCTGCTTGAGTAAATAAAGGATTAAACGGGCTCGGTGCTCTGGTGATTTGTCGTTTGAGAGCATTCTCGATCGAAATATTCATTAGGACGGTCACAGCACCGAGTTATTCGAAGTGATGATCTATTTACAATTTTAATTAATCTAAAAACTAAATGAAAAAAATAGAAGCAAAGGGAGAAAGGATGGAAAGGCATTTTTCCTTAAGGAAGTAATAATTGAGGAAGAGTATTCCCTCTTTATAGTGGTACCTTTTCCTTCCCTTCTGCCGCACTAACTAATAGACAACAGAGTAATCTTTAACGTGTACGACAGTCGTATAAATCGTTCACACTTGTGCGACCTAGTACAGCAACACGGCCGCGTTGATGCAGTGTAGACCCCGCTTAAGACGGAAAGAAGCAGAGAGCTGTCATCTGGAAGATTAATTTTACGTCGAAACCAGCACACCAACGTGCAAGTACATTTCTAGTCGTGAATACTTATGACTTTTGCTTTGTCGAATGTTATTTGAGCACTACACTCCAGAAATGAGTCCACTGGCACACTGGCAACAACCTACTATTAGGTAAGTGGCTTGCACTGAGATTCTGTAAAACATATAACAAAGAACAGTCACCCAATCAACTGCATCTAGCTGTTTACTTATGATTTACCCAAGAGCTTAGACGGATATCACTGTTACCATATCCTATGGATACATAGTATATCCTAAAGTGCATATACGGCGGTACGGTCCATGATATCCCCCATAAATCGCAGTTTTTAAAAAGAGGATCATTCGCACGGATAACAGCATGGCGCCCATTTCACCACCTTTAATTTCCACTGAATTGGCGGAGGAAGGGACGATCGGACGTTAACAAATGCTTTGTGGAAAGACCATCAAGTGTCTGACCATGGGCTTTCTCATTTCCCCAACATCAATTCCACCGTGAACTTTTGGATCTATGACAACTTCTGACAAAGGAGACCGCGAATAAATACGCACAACGGATCTGCAGGTCACTGGATCCTCCTCCTCCACCATAAACTCTAACTCATCAGAAGTTATAGCCAGGCACATCTAGATGACATTCGTGACACATGCTAAAGCCATCGAAGCACCTGCTGACTATTGAGTTAATCGCGTAATGCTGTACTCATCCGATCTCAGTGGGTAATTTACACAACAGCACGCAGAAATCCCATCTCGGCGGCTTGAACTCGCGATCTTATTCGTTCGTTCATTACTCACATTGCATAGCAATAGGTGACAGAACAGAACAGAAATAAGTGTTTTACGTGCTCACCTGCCGTTAGGGTTATATCACGAAGACATTTAAATCTTTTAGTCCATTTTACGACGCTGGACCAGACGTCTTCAGTAGGAATCTCAAGTTCCAAGTTTAGAAATAAGCTTATGGACTTATTTCTCCACCTTGGTAGGGTGGCGAGGCCCATCTAAAACCTCTGCTACTCTTTGGGTCGTAGGACCCGGTTGTTATCTGCAACTCCACATAGACTTGAATCAATACCTTTCACGTCCGAGAGTCGCAAATGCCCAACGCCGCAAGATTAACTCCCAGACATGCAGGTATATCTCCACTTCTCCCCGCGGTTTTGGGTTTTAAACACAGCCACCACGATGCTCCCACTTGGGGGCCAACCGCAAGTGATCAGGATGAAACCTATGCGGGTCTCACGGGCGGAAGCCTGATCTCCCGTGGCACCAGACTATAGCCTCTGGTCAAGCTACCAGTAGGATGCCATAACATCCCGGGACTGGCCGCCATTGTTATAAACCAAGCCTTTTATTTTGTGCAGTATCTATAATAAGATAATGCACTTACCGTTCATTCCTTTGTTTGCGAGCTTGAAACCATAATTTTGACAAGCAACGGAGTAGGTTATTTCCTAAACCATTAGCTTTTAGCTCAGGATTTTAGTCGCCTTTTACGACAGGCATGCCTTACCTCGGGTATATTCTACGACCCCTACCCGAAGGGGGAAGCAATAGGTGACAGCTGAAAACTGTGTGATACTGTGTTGAAAACCGCTTACTTCACTTAGACACCAAGCACGTCTTTTCCGATCGCAGACCTTCCAAGCTGTTTCAATATTGACCCGACATGGCCAATCCTCCCTTTGGCTTTAACCCCAAACTGCCATCGGTTGGCGGTTGTCAAGCCTACATGAAAGCTATTACTCCTCCTATCACTCGTGAAAAAATCCCGCTCAACAGAACTTTCGTCAACAGGACTCCACTTACTTGAGAGGGCATTGCACAGACGTTTTGGAAATAACCATAGCGTCTGAATCATCCATCTTCATCCGAGCGTCTGCAGATATGATCACTAGCCATAACTGCTGGAGGATGTGAGGTTAACTAAGTCATCTGCAAAAAGAAGATGACAACCCTTCAACTACCCTGAATGCGGAACATTTATCGACTCGGCTGGGCTGAAACATCCAATCTGTATGTATAATTAAAAGAAGAGGTGACAAGACGCACCCTTGGCAAAGTCCAACATTCACAGTGAAAGGAGGAGATTTAACACGGTTAGCTCTAGCACAGCTGTCACAGTTAATGAATACCCTTCACAAGAGGCCCATCAACCGCATAGTCTAGCAGAGCAGACCAGAATTGACGTGGAAGAACTTTGTTGTAATAATATGGATGGAGCTACAGCCCGCAGAGGGGCAAGGCCTAACTTCTCAACAACCACTCGTGTTGTCCGTTCTCTCACGAGTGGAAGGGACGGTTGTCCTTCTGCCCGCCTGTGAAGGCGCACTATTTAACCCTCGTCTTGGACTCGGCCATAACTCTCGACGGCGTGCCTCTATCGCATTTCACCTCAAACTCAGGTTCAAATTTGAACACATTTGTATGTTTTAACATGGTCTTCTTTCAGTGCTACAAAATGTTTGTGCACTTGAGTCGAAATAAGCAATAGGTTGGTCCTGACGGCCTTACAACCGTGTCTGCCATCGAAACGCATCATTTTCAGCACATGTCGATGAACCAAGGATGGGGCTGGCAATGGACACTCTCCAGCCTACCTATGACTTCTGTTCACCTGCGCTTATGTTTTCTTACGCATATTAGTCGATTCTGGGAGTTTGGATTGCATCCGACAACATTGGTATTTTCAATGAAAAAATAACTTGACAGTGGTTAGTAGGACATTTCTAGTGGAGATTTCAGAAGTCATCTTCCAAATGCCACCGCGGCCCTATTAGGCCTTCGAACGATTTCCGTACACGTGTGGTTACTGGTTATGGCCGGGGGATGAGAAATGACACACTCCGTCATATCAGTACATCGATCTTCACAATTTTTCACGTATATCTACATCAGGTAAATTTTTTGTCATAATAATATATAATAATATTGTTGGCCCTGTAGCCCGTATAGGACCAGGGCCTAGTTTCACAGCAACCAATCGTTTGCGTATGCTATTGTCCTTTCACGAGTAGAAGAAACCTGCAGTTCTATGCCGATTCAGAACGCCCAAGTTTGAGAAGCTCTTTTCCTAGACAGGAGTAGTTACACTTTGAGCATTGTCAGTGATTCGAAGGAGGTGGGGTCGTGAAAATTATGTTTGTCGTACAGGCTACGATGTCGAAATTTAAGTGCATTGGATTCGACGCACATTTCCACAATGCCTCGATCCGCCGCCAATTTTTTTGCTATACACGATTGAAAAGAACGAATCGATGTCCACCAAGGATACCGAAGTTTTAACCAGCATCTAACACACATTCTTTGCTAATTCCTTCGCTTTTCCAACTGCAGCCAACATATTATTTAACAAGATATCCAAATGCCTTTAAACAACGTAAATAGTTCACCACTTCTACGCCCTAAACTATGGACTTTGAAGTTGCCATTTTACTTCACAAAGTCAGAAACACTGACTCGTCCTTTATGTCAAGGCTAACAATTCTGCATTGTTGACGTTTAGGCCCTTGACAAGATTTGACATTTTTTTACGGTTGGTGCAAGGAAACTATTCCTTGCAAAAGACTCGTGATTTTGAAATGATTACTGTTGATTGTCGATAAGTCTCACTGATTGCAGCAGTCCTTCAAACGTCGTTCTCATTTTGAAATATTTTGCAGACACTCATGAAGGGTTCGACATCATGGACAACATTAGCAAACAGCTTAGGTTTGATTAGGTTATTGATTTGTTACCGAAATTGCAGGCACACTTAGGCCATTATTGGTCCATTGTGCAACAGCTTACAAGAGAGTTGCCAAAACCCTCCGATGAATAGAGGAGTTTACATATCGATAGACGTTCAAGAAAGGGGCCAGATCTGCCAGCAAATTCCAGACGGTAAGAATATGAACTCATGCGGCAAGCTGAAGACGCCACTCCTTCCCCACATGTGCAGACCTCAAATTATGAATACGCCTGCACCCCATTGTGAACACCATTCCTCTCATAACTCTGACACAAAGCAAATGTCAACTACTTAGTGTTCGCATTTTTCCAAGCCCAGTCTAGACACACTCGTGCCGCACTCACCCCATCTCCCTTCAGGTTTGCATTTGTCACTCGCACTTAACTGAGGTTCATTAAAGGAGATCCGCCCCTCAGGCCGCTTCGCCTAAGTACCGCTGAGAGAGACTTACGTACAAACAAACCGACACAAGTAATCCCCCACTTTCCCCAACTATCGCCAAGAAAACCCCAAGAAAACAGAAAACAGATCTAAATTAGACGCTTTTTATGGGAAATTTATTCATTAAACTCTTTGTGGAAGTCTATTTGGAAGGACTCCCGCGACTCAACAGAACGCAAGGCAACACAACTAAAACGCTTCCGCATTGTCCTTATTGCCGGCAAATCTTTCCTTTTTTCCCTTCCTTCTCGAAGGACAGGACAAAAAAACCACTCCTGAGACGATGAAACTTTCTGCAGAGCAGTTCCCGTTCCCGTTCCCCTTTGTGTGCCGTCGCCGGTCGTGGATCGTGGTCCTCGCCCAAGACATGGGAATTGAGAACACAACACGGCGGCGAGCACTGCCAAGACTATCCCACCGCCGTGGCAGAGACAAAAAGGATTCATCCAAGTTAATTTAAACAGCAAGAAGTAAGTCGGATTTTTACGGGCGAAAAATGCAAATTCGCGCAGCAATTCTGACATCCTTCAGCTCGGTGCGGCTTAAAGTTACATTAAAGCCAGCTCTCAGCGCCCCGGCGCCCGCCGGCAGTTGTCGCGGCACATCCCGAGGCGGCGAGCGAGCGCCTTGAAATGGGTTCTATCGCAAAAAATTACACGCAAATTAAATGCAGGTGTGGCGGTGCGGTGGTGCGGCGCTGTTCCAGGACGGATTATAAATCACTTCCCTTCGACGCGCCCTCTTGCGTGCGGGCGGTGCATTCAATCTGCGATTATTATCCTGCGACAGTGTTGCTTTTGTTCGGGCGCGCTTTGATGGCTCCACTCTGGCGTAAAATATTCAACAGGACTTATCACATGCTCACATGAATTACCAAACAGAGGAGAGGACGACTTTTTATCCAATTTCCCATTGAAACGCGGCGCGACGCTGTTCGGGGGCTCTGCGGGAGCGAGTGGGCCGCTTTGAATACGGCGCGGTGGCTGGATCCTTTTTGTTGTGTGTTTCCTTGGGCGGAGATAAAGCGGAAGCCCTTGGAAGGCAGTCAGCGGTGTGCATGTGGATGCCGGGATGTGCCGTGATGCTGCTGCAGATTTAGGGATTTATGTACGTTATGGGCTGGGTTTTTTGTGTACTCGTGTGCGCCCTCTCAGAAGTGGAGGGCAGGCATGCATGAAGAATCAGTAAATTGCTGAGTGATTTTGGATGCAGTGGTAGTCGGCTGTGTATGGCGATGCAGGATAAGGGAGGTGACGCCGCGCCGCCTCTCACAGGGATTTCGCTAAGTGAATGGGAGCACTGGGTAGTTAGGCACTTCGCTCGTCTGGTCGGAGAATGGGCGCCTATCGCCTTGAGAACATTCTGCTTTCCAGCGTTCGCCTGTCAAAAGGCGAAAGGGACACAATGAGGTTACGAGTTGATGGACCATTTGTGGGCGGGGCTGTGTGCTGTGTAGTGGATGTCTGGCAGCGGATGCAGATATGAAGCGACTTTAGGGTCGAGTGAATTTCACCAGGGATTGTTTCCACTTGATTGCAGTCAAATGTAGTCCCAAACTCGGAAAGGAAAGGAAGCGGTGATCTTATTAGAAAGAATGCTGAGTGAGTGTGAAGCGGCGGCAGAGTGGGAGTGGGTGGACAGGATGGAAGGAAATATGGGACTGTGGTGAGAAGAAAGGTTTTCTGTTCTCAACGGGAATTGAATAAGATTTTGAATTTAAGCGGCAGTGAGAGCGAGTGGAGCAAAGGAACTTCAAGTCGTTCATCTAAATGTGGATTTGGCAAATAGAGGTGGGTGCCGCCTTGTTTGAGATCAGTGGGTGGACGCGGTGAAGCTTCGTCGAGCTTCGTGTGCGTCGCACTTAAGTCCAGTTTAGCACATGATATACTTTCCACGGTCGTAGTCCTTCTTAAGGGTGGCTCTGGCAAAACTGATGTTTTGCAGTCCCTTCCAGACATCCGGTGATTCTGACGAACCTGCAAATAGAATTTTATAAGATACTTGCTGTGTCTTGAAGGCTCTAGCAGAATTCTCCCAGTGTTCTATGTCTCACACAGGGGCATTGATGACGATAGCGTCTTTAATTTCTTCATCGGAGCTCGTTTTCCGGTTTTTTCCGTCTTCTACAGCTTGAGCGTCATACCGTGAGCGTGGCCCGAAAAAGGAAGCAGAGTCACGACCTTTGAGCCTTCTAATTATTCCCTTGGCACTGGGGCGTTGTTTTAGGCTTCTCTACGACACTGGGTACTTGTCAGTGATAACCGCCCTTGAGCTTTCCAGCGTCAAGTTCGCTTCCCCGGAGAATGTTGATGAAAGGGAGGTGGCATCGGCTGTAGACATATCAGTAGTTCGACTACATGATTTTTGCGTAAACTGCAGATACAAGATGATGGTCATATATCAACTCCTTCACTCGCACACTATCCTTGTCATTCAGGTGGGGGCCCACTTCTGTGACGACAATATCAGTGAGGTGAATGACATCATCGCCGGCCAAGGTCTCCTATCTGCTTCGTGTCTCACTCCTTTTACTGACCAAAGTTTGACAGTTCTATGCAGTCACCATCAAGGTGCTGGACAAATACAGACATCCTCTCTGTACTCTAAATTTGACTGTTCACCCTTCATTAACGATGACCACAAAACAAATGACTTCCTCGAGCTGAAGGATCCTATGCGAGTGAAGGAAGGTGCCAAATTCACCGCATGTCACATTCCTCCATTATCTCGGGCCGAATTCCTCCGCCGAGGATTCCGAAAGGTGATTAAAGAGTTCATCTACCACCCCGCCGTGCCGGTTCGACACATCATCACGACACACCTCAGCCATCTGGTATGCCAGCCACGCATCCATCACAGTGAAGCTTCCAGTGGCCTATCGCAGGCGTGCTTAATCCTCATCCATCCGCAACCCGTCCTCAAATACTTAAAATTCCATTTGAAACCCTCCGAGATGAGCAAATTTGTCATCATTCCGGCGGCACAGTGTCCTCCTCCAAATTATGTTGTGACATTACAGGCTCTGCCCAGTTTCTTTAACACGAATTTAATTATCCCACCGTGCTGTATCTGGATAGTTCATGACCACGCCGTTAACTCGATGTCATATACCCGACCACCGCCGGGCTCATCGCTTCACCCCTTCTCCAGCCACGGGCATTAACTAATTGTTCCCAATTGCTCGGTCGTTGTGGCCCGGGCAAAGCAAAACCTCATTAAAAGCCCAAAACTTGACTCGACTGACACTGGTCGACTGAGCACATTCCATTGCCCGGCCCCCACCAGCAAATCACACAAAATCCAAAATCCCAACTTCCGTTTTAAGGTAATAACTTCACTAATGGAAACACGTCCCGTTTATCCACCCGTGCACTAATTTTCAACCCTCATTAAGGGGGTGGCCACCAGATAGTCAGATAGACCCATCCTCCACACCGCCCCACCACCCCCCATTCAACTCCAGTCAGAAGTTGGAGAAGAATGGCGCTCAAAACAGAAACACCGTTCGCGGCCACGAAGGAGTGAATTTTTCTGCACCTCTCGCGCTCGCCGGGGATAACTTCAATTAAAAAGGAATCCCTCTCCGCCGAGAATCTGCCCCCCAAGCCCGCCTACCCACGCCCCCCAGTCCGAGGAAAATTTACTTTGATGACAATTTCAGCTCATTTAGTTCTCGGGCAATTAATTTAACGCCAGGACGTGATTGCAATAAATTCGCCGCGCTCCCGTGGCCACACTAACACTGATGATGGAAAAACTTTATGAAGCGCAACAGTGAACAAAAGCGGAACACCGACCACGACACGAGGGTAATTAGTATCAGCCACGACCGCCCCACGAAACATTTTATGTGGGCCAACCTAATGGCCAGCATCGCATGGCAGCACCCCCACGGCCTGTGTTGGCGCTCTCCCTCTCCCTCTCCCTCTCACTGTGTTGCAAATATTGAGTTTTCCAATAAATTTCCGAATCCTTTGAGGCGCCTTCCGCAGCACACAACCACCGCCACACAGCCTCCGTCGGCCGCTAAACGCAAAGAGGCAAACAAATCAGGAAATTAGAGCACCACCGCTGCGCCCCGACAATCGCCGGGCCTGGTCGGGTGACAGGAGTAACGTGGTCGGGCAATTCAATTAGTGGTCTTCTGGTGGCAATCAATAATCAATTTTCGATTTCCGCACCGGTTCAAGTGCGGCGCGAGTGTGTGTGTGCGTGGGCGGCGGCAGCGGCCGTGTCCTTGTGGCTCGGCTCCATGAAATTATAATCAATTATTTAACTGTTGCGCTGCACACATGCGGGAGTGCTCTCGGCTCCGGAGCACGTACGCCACGGTTGCGACGGAAACCGAGGGCGAACATCCGGGCGTATTAATGTTTGCCGGTTCGGTGGATTTTCAGGATACGCAGGCCACGGGATAATGCTATTATTTGTGGAAACTGTAAGCCGCGTAAATTTGCGTGTGGTCATGTGGTCGCTTTGGTTGCCATCAAGAAACGCCGCGTTCGTTTCGGTCTGAAGAGCTCGTGGTGGTTGGAGTGTCGGTTTGCTGTTGTTGGGTGGTAAGATGGTCTGTGGTAGTGGTCGTCGCGTGGGGCGTTGTCTTACCGACTGGTAGGCGAAGACTTTTCGGGGCAGTGGCACCTGTTCAACGTATGGCTTGACTTCACGATCCATAGTCACTGGGACTCGTGGTTGAGTCTTGCTATTCCGTTTCTAGTTCATAGAGCTCACGAGCACATCTGGTGGCTGTAGATTGACTGGATGGCTTGAAGCTTCTGCTCTCAGGTCTTGTCAACTTGGAATCTTGTTCTTTTTGCCGTCGTTAAGCCTTGCGCATCAATGACAACTGCTTTCATGTCTTTCTCAAAATGCAATTGAGGTCGACCAAGAGCCCGATGACTCACGAAAATGCACAAGCATCTGAGCCAACTTGGCGTGGTTAGTTGGTGGCAGCAAGTTAAAGCTCGTTTCAGGTGGAGAGGGTTGGTGATTGACGACCAGATCCGTCCAAGGGCTTCTTCAGCCAAGGTTTCGATTCTTACCCGAATCGCTAAGAGGACGTAGAGTCCTCTTTTCATGCCAACCCGATCGTTAGGGTTCCTATTAACAGCGTCCCCCGTTGTATTCCCAGTTCACATATGTAGGTCTTCTAATCGTGGCTACAACATGGAAATGTCCAATTCCACGTCGGCTCCTCGAAGCATTGAGATACCAAGAATTATGCAAATGAGGACGAGTTCAATCGTTTACCAGATTGTCGATCAACTGCCAAGTGTCTTTAAAAATACTGCAGTGTGGAATCTGCATTACGACGGGTTCACAGATCGTTCCCCTCTAAGCTTCCTTTCGGGCTACAGCATTGGCCAATGCAATAGGTGCAAGAACAAGTTTAGAAGAAATGGCATGAAATAATTTTAAGCCTTTTTCTGTAAATAAGTTTTTAAGTGACTAAAGTGCTTACTTACTTACTTAAGGTGCCGCTACAGTCCGGGGTGGACCTGGGCCTCAACCAACAAGCGTCTCCAGCCAGCTCGATCTTTAGCTAGCTGTCTCCAGTTTCGCCCGCATAGTTGATTGAGGTCCCTTTCCACTTGCGTGCGAGACCTGAGTCGCGGTCTTCCTCTACTGCGCCGTCTCTCGGGGGTGGATTCGAAGACTCTTCGGGCCGGAGCATTGGTTTCCATCCGCTCTACATGACCCAGCCATCTCAATCGTTGGATCTTCACTCTTCTGGCTAAGTCGATGTCGCTGAACAGCCCGTATAGTTCGTCGTTGTATCTCCTCCTCCACTCACCATCTATGCAGACGGGACCGAAAATCACCCGAAGAATTTTCCTCTCGAAGCAACCAAGAGCTGCTTCATCCGCTTTTGACAGAGTCCATGCCTCCGCGGCATATAGCAGGACTGGGACGATTAAGGTCTTGTAGAGCGTTACCTTGGTTGTTCGAGAGAGGGCTTTGTTCACCAATTGCTTTCTTAGCCCAAAGAAGCACCGATTGGCAAGAGTTATTCTTCGTTTGATTTCAGCGCTGGTGTCGTTGTCTGAGTTGATAGCGGTTCCTAGGTAGACAAAGTTTTTAACTACCTCAAAGTTATATCTGTCTGCCGTGACGTTCTGACCGAGACGTCGGTGTTGGGTGTCCTTCCTCGTTGACAGCATATATTTGGTCTTACCCTCGTTTACCGCTAAACCCATCTTCGCGGCCTCCGTTGCAACACCCACAAAAGCGCCATTGACATCACGCTGCGTTCTTCCGATAATGTCAATATCGTCGGCATATGCGAGTAGTTGGACGCACTTTTGAAAGATTGTTCCTCTCGTGTTGGCGTTCGAGTTTTGAACAATTCTTTCAAGAACGATGTTGAAAAAGTCGCATGACAGCGCGTCGCCTTATCTGAATCGTTTTTTGACATCAGAGGTCTCGGTTAGGTCTTTACCGGCCTTGATGGAGCAGCGTGCATTCTCCATCGTCGTCCTACACAAACGGACGAGTTTGGTACGGATGCCAAAACTAGACATTGCTCTGTATAGCTCGTCTCTATAAATGCTATCATACGCGGCCTTTAAATCGATGAACAGGTGGTGGGTATCGATTTGTTGCTCCTGGGTTTTCTCCAAAATCTGCCGGAGTGTGAGTATTTGGTCGATGGTGGATTTTCCTGGCCTAAAGCCACACTGGTATGGACTGACCAAGTTGTTGACGAATGGCTTTAGGCGTTCACACAGTACGGCAGATAAGATCTTATAGGCGATGTTAAGGAGGCTTATCGCCCGATAGTTGGAGCAGTCAAAGGGGTCTCTTTTCTTGTGGATCGGGCAAGCAATGCTGAGGTTCCATTCATCGGGTATGTTTTCCTCCGACCATGTTTTACAGATGAGTTGGTGCATGCTCCTTACCAAATCATCGCCTGCGGCTTTAAAAAGCTCGGCGGGTAGGCCGTCAGCTCCAGCAGTCTTGTTGGATGTCAGTTTAGATATAGCAATCCTCACTTCATCCGGGTCGGGTGGACGGAATTGTTGATCTTCATCGTCCCTTCCATTGGGGTTGAATGGTTCGTTCTGCCTGACAGCGGAATTTGGTTCTTCGTCGCCGTTGTACAGTCTGCAGAAATGGTTTCTCCATATCCTCAGCATCGACTGTGACTCTAGTACGATGTTCCCTTGATCATCCTTACAGGCTTCGGTTCGGAGTTTATAACCTTGACTGGTTGACTTTATCCTTTGGTAAAACTTCCTTACCTCATTCCTGCAGTAGTATCCCTCTATACTGAAGTGCTTTATTTGAGAAAAAACCAGCTCGCAATCGCAGACTCTTCGAGGGCAGAGAACCTTATTCCGTCAGATCTTGCTGCAGTATCAGAATGGACTCTTTAGCCTTCGAGTAGAAGTGATAATTGACGACCACATTCTCCTTCCTAAACTAGCAGTTCCTATCAAGCTCGTGTAACCTTGCACGATTAGCAAATCTCTATAGACGCCCTTCACTGGCTGGTTGGCACAGTAAATGCCTTGAACATACGAAATTCACTTTTAGTGCCGTGGATGTCGTACTCTTTACTCTCCAGTAGAACGTAGTTATGAATGAACTTCGGTTATCCCCAAAGACGACTGGGCCTGCAAGCTTCGTTGTCGACGCCGATGATGCTGCTACTGCGTCTGGAAAGTCATATCCACAGCGGTCGACACCCTCAAAACCAGAAAAATTGACTTAAGAATCCGGGATTGGTGTTAAAGAGCACAAAACAGAGTTAGCGATGTTCACTAAGAAAGACAAGTTTCCACCTCTGACCCTTCCTCTTGTTACACTGACGCTAACATGCAAGAGCGTGTCAGAAAAGCATCAATTTGTGTCAAGAAGGCAACAGGATACAATTGATGACGCCAGCTTGATATACCCAAAAATCAGGAAGAGGAGGAAACTATTATGAACCTCTCACCTGTTATGTACCACTGCAACTGCAACTCTCTATCCTGCCGAATGAAACATCACGCAGAAGCTTACGTGTGACCTGCCTGAACTAAGCAGTGCCAGTGTCAGTCATCTTCATCGTATTGTCAAAGACACCAACTTTCGCGCTTTGGCATGTAGGAAGTCAGTCATTTTAACCAAGCCCAACCTATAGTCTATGACTGGTATAAAATCAAATAGAAGGATTGAGCTGAGCGAGACAAGAAAGTCAAATTGTATAAGAGGTCAATACTAGAACATTCTAATGTGTTACAAGCTTAATTGGAGCAGTACAGGGCTTCG
Source organism: Eristalis arbustorum (assembly GCA_916610145.1). Taxonomy (NCBI): domain Eukaryota; kingdom Metazoa; phylum Arthropoda; class Insecta; order Diptera; family Syrphidae; genus Eristalis; species Eristalis arbustorum. The sequence continues at coordinate 28,226,733 of OU744318.1, forward strand.
GCAAATCGTTTCTGGCAACGTTTCACTGTACAGAGTTACCCACAAAAGACCAATCAATGATAAACTGACAAATGTTGATACGTCTGCCCTGGCCAATCCTGTACTTCGTTTTCCGTTTACTAAGTTTGACAACAGGTTATCCGTCTAAGCGTAGAGATGTCTCTGAACTAAGTTTTTAAGTGAAGAGGAAGTTAATGCCACAATAGCCCCAGAATCAAATCTTTACATTACGACAGATCCTGGAATAAACTCAAGAGATACAGATCGGCACCCACCACCTATTTGTCGACTTTAAGGCCGCATATAACAGTGTGCATAGAGACGAGCTACACAACGCCATGTCTAGTTTTGACATTCCTGCCAAACTCGTCAGGCTGTGCAGGATGACGATGAAGAACTCTCGCTGCTCCATCAAGGTCAGTAACGAACTCACCGAGACCTTCAGTGTTAAACAAGGTTTTAGGCAAGGCGACACGCTTTCACGTGATTTCTTCAACATCGTCTTGGAGAAGATCGTGCAAAACGCCAACAGTCGAGGCACGATATTCCAAAAATCTGTGCAATTGCTTGCTTACACGGACGACATTGATGTGATTTGCCGAACTCAGCTAGCCGTCAATGAGACATTTGCTAACATTGAGATGGAACCGCAAAAATGGGTTTAGTGGTGAATGAGGGCAAAACAGAGCATATGCTGTACTCAACAAAGGACACACAACATTGACGACTCGGCCAGAACGTCACCATAGGCAGCTACAACTTCGAGGCAGTAAAGGACTTCGTCTACCTTGGCTCCCAAGTTTATAAATAGAACGAACAACATCAGTACCGAGATTAAACGCAGAGTAACTCTTGGGCTCAAGAGGTAATTGAGTAGTAGACCCTCCCTCGAAAGACCAAGCTCACATTATATAAGACCTTGATCATCCCTGTCCTGCTGTATGGCGCGGATGCTTGGACTATCTCAAGAGCGGATGAAGACGCACTTGGTCTCCTCGAGAGAAAAGTTTTGAGTTCAATCTTTGGCCCTGTTTGCGTTGAAGGTTTCTGGAGAAGAAGATTCAACCACGAGCTGTACGGGCTATACACCGACATCAGTCTAGTCAGGCGTCTACGGATTCAACGCCTAAGATGGCTAGGCCATGTAGAGCGCATGGACACCACTGCTCTAGCCTGAAGAGTCTTCGATTCCGAACCAGTGGGATAGCGCAATAGAGGACGACCACGAACCCTATGGCGCACTCAAATGGAGAAGGACCTCAAACAACTTGGAGTGCGAAATTGGAGGCAGCTCTCTAAGGATCGTGCCAGCTGGAGAGGATTGTTGACTGAGGCCCAGGCTTACCACTCACTGTAGCGCCACAAGGAGAAGAAAAAGAAAATGAAGCCCCGCATTCAGGAGTCCAGACTTGATACAAGTCTCTTAAAGAACAAGGTCTACTTGGCACAATATCTCCATAACTAACAGACAACAATAACCACTTCTCACTTTACTACATTTTTTTATGCAAACTAAAAAAATATGTGACTTTAATTGGAACCTTGAGGCGCTCCACAAATATTGGTGCATTAAATTCATTATTTTTAAAACAGATGTCTTCAGTGGTCTCGATTGGCACAGTTTAACTTGAGGACGCTTAACAGATTAAATACCAGCAAAGACAAACTGCGACAAACTACTCACGCAAGCTAGGCGGTTTATAATATGAATAATCATGAGTAGTTTTGGTTGGTTCCATTGCTTTCATTCCGATAATTTACATGTCGAAGATGAACCACGCTTTGGAAGGCCAATTGTAGAAAGTGACCATCTGGCCGTCGTGAAAGCACTGTTTCGATTGCTTACGTTGAACAAGTAAGGGGTTGGCTACAAAAAGAATATATGGGCACCAGAAAAGTTAACGCCAAAGAATCTCATGAAACGAACTTCTTTGTGTGAAAACTAAATCAATAAAACATCGTCATGATTTGAGGTGGATTGTGCCTGTTCACGCATATCGGCAACGTCAATCGAAAACGTGGTCGAATCGAGGTGAGAAGGAGCAGATGGTTGCCAAACTAGGAAGGTATTGCTTTGCATTTGCTTGGATTGCCATTGAATCGTCTACTATGACCTATTAATTCGGAACGCTATTGCAAAGTGGTGGCCCGTGGCGTTGTGGGCATGTGCGTCGACCCCAACCTCGATGTCGTAGGTTCGATTCCAGCTCTGAGCGACGAAAACAATTTTCACGACCCCACCTCTTTCGAGTCACTGACAATGCTCAAAGAGTATTTCCTGTCTAGAAAAAGCTTCTCAAACATGGCCGTTCGGATTCGGCATTAAACTGCAGGTCCCTTTTACTCGTGAGAGAACAATAGCACGTACAACCCGAGTGGTTGCTGAGAAGCTAGGCCCTGGCCCCCTACGGGCTGTAGCGCCACTGTATGCATACGCATGCATTGCAAAGAATTGAGTCATTTGAAGGAAGGAGAGCAATTTTCTTTCATCAGGACAAGGCCAGGCCACGTAGACACATCACGCCAGAAGGTTGTTAAGTTTGGTAGGGAGATAATTATGTTCAAAATAATCCAACAAAACGGGGCATTTTTGACCACATCTGCCCATTTTTACTAGGCTTTCTACAGACTGAGAACCTAATTAGTGCATCTTTAAAGAGTATCAGACTGCAGTTGCAATGGAAAATTTAGGTCTGGGAGGGCTTAGACACAAAGCATTAGTAAACTCCATTGCAACTCGATTAGCAAAACTGGCCAATATCCGAACGTCCAAACCTAGCGTTGCAAGATAGCATCGCTCCATTACTCCATCGGCACAGCAGCCTAAATCCTTTACTAATTGAGTCCAACGAAAATTCAAAAGCCACTCACTGTCCACATTTCTGCCAATTCCACACCGCCATCACATTTCAATTAGCACAGCACACTTACATCGGCATATCAACAAGGAAATCCTGCTGGCGCCGCCGGTGTGATTTGATAAGACTTACCTTCGTCATTCCCGTCGGCATTCACTCCAAGGACCCTCGTCTCATTTGCCACACAACTATCATCATCATAGCCAGTGCCACCATCATCATCATCATCGGGGGATGTCCTTGCTAGATTACACTCCTGGCGACAGTTGTTTTTCAGTTCCCCCGCCCACAGCCCACTCGGGATTGTTGGTGATTATTACTCCGCTGGGAATTTTTTTTCTGCTCGTGATTCGTCTTTACTTAGTGCCTCGTTGATGTCCTTTCGTGAGGATTTTTAGCATTTTTTCATTTGAATATATAATCAAAGGAAATCCCACTCTCACTGTGGTCCCATCTGAAATGGAACCACCCTTGTGGGCACAGGCAAACAAAGTGGTCCCCGGGAGCATTTAATCGCCCAACGATTTGACCTCGTTTATGCCACCACAATGCAGTGGCACACGCTACCGCACTCGCTTCATCGTTTTGACTATCCGATGCGAACGCTACACAATACAGCAGCTTCGGACAATTTATCATTTTTCCAATTTCCAGAATGCTTGCGGTCACTTGGAGAACCGCATTCCGCTAAATTGTTACTATCGTCCTTGCTCCCCGTCCGCCCGTAGGACGGCAATGATTCAGGAACGATTCACATGGATTCGTAACCGATACGAATCTCAATTTCCATGCAAAACACTGCAAACATCCGCCTCCTCTCATCTGAGCACCAGCCCCCTCTGTAGGTTTTCTTCTGCCGACGCTTACTCCCTGCCATCCGTTTAGCATATGCGTGCCAGCGTCAAACTATGCGAACGAAAAAACGAAACAAACGTTGTCACGGGTTCGAGTTGGCTTCTAGTCCGCCGCAAATGATCCTCCACCGCAATCGTCGTGTATTGATTGGAAAGTCAGCCAGCAAGCGCACGCGGCGAAGGGCACCGACCACCCAGGGGGCGACGCTCGCAGGACAAGGCTGAAACTTGTGTGTCATGTTTTGTCGCATCCCCATAAAAGTTTTTCAATAAATTTCCATGTAAAATGCTTAATAAAAATGGATTCCAATAAAGTTTTCCTTTTGCCACACAATCGCACACTAACCAGGAACCCAAGCCGACCGCCCGCCCGCCCAGCGACCGAATCAAATTCCATGCACCAGCCAGCGATTGTATTGTGTTGACTGTGAATCTAAATCGCTCCTCAGCGGGTGGTGGCCTGGGGGCGGGTAGGAGATGAAGTTTCGAGAAGTGGCCCTCACATTCTGTTATCTCAGCACGAGAATGGCTGCCTTTTCAGTTCTCCTTTTGATTTTAAACTCGGCGTCGTGTGAGTGTGGGTCGACTGGGGCGGGTGTTGGTTGGTTTAGGTTCAGGACCACCCGTCGAACAGTTGTGTTATGCGACGCTATCTGTACGACGGTGGTTTTGGAGGCAAACAAAGCATTTTATCACGCAATATGTGACAGCGGGATGTCGCTTTGTCATTTTTTATTGTTTTCCCCGCATAAAGGCGGGCGTGCACACACAACACAATAGCGCGACTGCAAGGACATCGGAGACATTAAATATTTTATTTATGTAAGTTTTCAGTGTTTTTCCTGTTCTCCCACAACCCCCTCCCAACTTCGTGGTATTTTTCATATTTTTCTCGCAGCACTTTGACAATTCATATTCGTGTCAGAGGCACGCCACAAGTTTGGACGACCGTCGCGACGCGTGGTTGGGTCAGAGCACATCTCGCGCGAGGGACGTGACGGTAATGAAGTCCTTCAGCGTCGTCGTTCGCGGGGAAATGATGGCGTTCATTTCATTTCGTATTTTTTTTCCCCGGCCGCCTGCTGCTGGTGTCTTTTTCGCGCCCGATTTTCATGGTTATAGAGCACATTTCGGTTTATGGGCCGATTCCGGACGAGTGTTTATTGAAATTCATCGAGCTGCAAATGGGCTTAATATTTGGCAGGTTAATTTAACGGCCATTTGAGAGAGTGTGACAGAGCCGCCAGAATGATTGGATTGGCGGCCGCTTCGAGGGGAAGTTTGAACATGAATTTGAATCGGTTTTTGAATTGTCTACGCGGCTGAGTGGTTGTTAAAACTTTTGCACTCTTCGCTGGCTGTCTGTGGCGCTGGAGGTGTGAAGGGAATTTGCGTTTAGTGCTGATTAGACTGGCTGTTTCAGGCGATAAACGAAATCGTTAGCAAGTTATTGTTATGGTCCTTGTCTTTTGAGGAAAGCAAGGAAGAGCTGAGAGAAATTTGGCAGAGTCTTCATTTGGTCTAGCTGACGTTTGGTCGCCTATCTGAAGCTGCCACCTTGAAGGTGGAAAGAAGAAGGGACATCACAGGAGGCTACATTCGGTCAAGTTACTAAAGTTGTCAAATTGTTAACCCTTACTACAAAATAAGTGCAAAACGTTCGCAGAATCGTTCCATTTCCCTTGCGTATACTTGCACACGTATAGTGAAATTGATCAATACTGATGGACGTTCCTTCAACCAGGCCAGTGGAGAAAGTCACCGTAGCTAGTCATCTTTGTGTGGCGCTACAGTCCGGGGTGAACTTGGGCCTCAACCAACATGCCGCTGCAACTAGCGCGATCTCTGGCTAGCTGTCTCCAGTTTCGCACACCAAGTTGGTTGAGGTCCTTCTCCACTTGGGTGCGCCACCATAAACGCGGGCAGTCTCTGTTGCGTTGCCCGACAGGTTCGGATTCAAAGATTTGATTCGATTTGAAGCGTTGACAAGCGACTTATGCAGGCACAGGCGTCGGCACCTAGCCTCTGTCAATGAACTCCTACTCTCACCTCCCCGTGGTGAAATCCGGGAGCTGAGCATCTTCGACTGAAGATGCGGTACTCAACCCCAGTAGGACGTCATTGGAAGGGGAAACTGGATGAGTCTGTATCAGGAGCTTATCATCAGATTAGCCAACGGCGACATCCAGAGCCACCTGGTACACACCCTTTCAGAGCTACTCTGAAATATTCGGAGCTCAGATCTGAAAGGTTGCCTTCAAGGTCATGTCGGGATTTTAGAGTAGAGTTGGCGGCGGAGGAACTCTATCATATAGGGTCAACGGTGGCTCACAACCTCAGCGAGAAATCATCCGGATCCTTCGCCCAAGTGTAAAATAAATGGGCCTGGCCTCCCAGTTGGGAGTTGTGAGAGGGGTTAACACCCTCACCACGTAAAAAGCAACATGTCCAGAGACAACCAATTGCCTCGGTTACCGTAGCTAGTGCATATGTTTTTTTAACAAGCCAGCGTATGATGCTCGCACCTGCGGTAGATAACGTAAATAATGGGCAACACAGCTGTCCACAGGTCGCACTAGTTGAGAGGGCTTGTTGGTCGATGCTAGGACATTAGTTCAACACACAAAGATGTGTCATGAAGAATGATGCTCATCCCATCCCAGAGAAGAAATGCATCATCTACCAACGAATTTGAGTCTGTTTTTGTTAGTGGATGTTCCCCCACATAAATGCCGAGATAATTGTTAGCCTTGTGGTGATCCGTGGCCGCCTTTAGACCACGACGCAGTAGGTTCGATTCCTGGTTTGTACGACAAAAACTACTTTCACGGCTCCACCTCTTTCGAGTCACTGACGATGCCCAAAGAGTTCTCAAACTTGGCCGTTCGGAGTCGGCATAAAACTATAGATCCCTTCCACTCTTGAGACAACAATAGCACGCACAACATGAGTGGTTCCTGAGAAACTAGGCCCTGGCCCTTATAACCTTGCACCGCGTCACTCCGATGTGGGCTTCCTTCGGACGCGTTTCTGCGATGAGTAGGCTACTTCATCAGCTCTCGCCATATCAGCACCGAAATCCTGCCACCTGGTCCATAGGCGGGCGAGTGGCAGTTCTGCAGTTTCGTCGTCGTCGCAGAGGGTTTCGTCGCTTAGGTCAAGCATACTTAGACGTTTGACGAAGATGTAGTTTCCAAAGAACTAACAAGCGCGCCGCGGGTTTTTTTTTACAGACGATTGAAGGCATGTGCTTGATGTGTCTAAACATGCCTCCTCCGATTGTGATTCCGTGAGTCCCAACCATCGACGGATGGCCCTAACCAAGGATCCAGGTAATCCCAGCGCAGGTGCAGTGCCTGAGAATGTCTAATCTGACCCATATCTAGCCAGTTCGTCTGCGACCTCATTTCCATCTTCCTCGGACCCAGACAAGTGTCAGTGAATTTTGACTCTCAATTCAATGAGAACTTGCGCTCCTGAACTATCCTAGGAGTGCTTAAAGAGTTGAGGCCTTGAGTACAACCCGCCGTCGACCTTCCCACCTGTTCTCCACAATATACTTCGTGTCCAATTGGATCTGATACCTTTCTGCTGGGAAAACGGACGCAAATTTACCCAATGAGGTATGCAGTCTAATGTGGAGGGCGGTGATGGAGAGGCCAGACCCAGGTATTTCACTGGTTTTCGTCAAAATTCGAGGGCATTGCTCTTCTGGCTCAGATTTCGTCCATGGCCATTCCCGACTGCAGGGCATGTCGACTTTTATCGACTTTTACTGATGTCCGTGCGTCAGATGGCATATCCATAAAATAGTGCCGCCTGCCCTTTTGAACATACATCCGATAGACACACATAAGCCTGGATTAGATGCAAGAGCCATTGACTGCATCCAGCTGATAGTCAAACAGCATGCATCAAATAAGAGGAGAAAAGACACCGACTTTCGGGCAGCCCTTATTTTTCGTCAGCCTTACATATTGGACACAATCATAGTTCTATTCATAAGCATTGGTTTGATGCACAGCACTAATGATTTCTCAACACCGTGTTCCCTGACCGAGTTGTACATGCCATCAAATGTTGGAGCCTTCAAGCGGCGCCCCTTGATAACTCTCACAACACCCGTTGTGAGGTGGACCAATGCATGCAACGTTTCCCCAGCAGTTGTGCTGCCACGAACAAAAAAATCTGTTACGAAAGAGCAAGCAGCCTCGGAAGAACGGACGGTATCCCAACGATGGGCAAACGCAAACTCTACGAGCTGTAGAAGGATGTGGATGAAGTCCGAAAGGCAAAAATCCGTCGACTACACTGGCTCGGCCACATCGAGCGAATGGACAACAACGCTCCAGCAAAGAGGGTCTTCGAATCCGAGCCTCCTGGTTCGAGAAGGAGAGGAAGACCGAACCTCCGGTACAGACACCAAGTCATCGCGGATGTAAGACAGCTTGGCCTTGAAGACAGGAAGCAGCGTGCCCAGGACCGTCACCGATGGAAGGCAGCAATTGCTCAGGCTCGGACCCTTCATGGTTCGTCTGCCTGATAAGTTAGTATCAAATGTTGGATTGTCAAAATCACCCTCTATGTCGGTGAAAATGCCCAGCGCGTTCAGCCCAGGACATTCATTTGTTGGAGAGCACCTTGGACAGAGATGCTGAACCAGCATGCTTTTCAGCAGGAATGTCCCTGAAGGTCCCTTTACCGATGTACTGACGTACTTGAACTCTCTTACAGTCAATGACAAAATCCTTCGTGCCAACTGAAATCCCAAGAATCAGAGTCGCAGCGTTAGCGCTCACAGAGAGGCAAGCGATCGATGGTTTGATTTAGGCACAATGACATGCTCGAAACACGCCTGGACAAAGCTGGACCATGGCAGAATTCCAGCTCAGACTGACCAGCAAACCAGTAGGCAGCGTGCAGAATGGGCCTACACTTTTATTTTTAGCAACTATTCTGAGAGAGGAGTTCTTTTTCTTCTTTGTTTGGGTGGACCTGGGCCTCAACCAACATCTCTCTCCAACTAGGTCGATCTCTGGCTAGCTGTCTCCAGTTTCGCACACCAAGTTGGTTCAGGTCTTCCTCCACTTGGGTGCGCCACCTTAAACGGGCGTCCTCTGTTGCGTTGCCCGACAGGTTCGGATTCGAAGGTTCTTCGGGCCGGGGCTGTGGTGTCCATACGAGAGACGAGTTAGGAAGGACGAAATGGCTCTCAATGAATGGTCTTTAGAGAAAAGATATTCTCGGAGTCTACGAGACTTGTGCAAAAAATATATGAGAATCGTTTAGTGGCCCACCTCAGTCTATAACGCAGCTAACCTACCTACCTCGTGGAATATTCCACCCTCAACGCTACAAATTTGGTCCACAAACACCACACCGAACCCCGCGGTCGACGTCCTCCGCAACAGCTGCGGCGTCGATGCATTTACTCACGAACCATTGAACTCTCAAGAGTCAAAATACGTATTAAATTGAAGCAGCATTCCATAAAACATCCTCTCAAAGCATCCCTTGAACGTACAGGTATGCACGCAGAACAGAGCTTGAATATCCAAGAGCGAAGGAGAATCCTCCGCAAAATACTTTTAAAGTTCCGCTCGCCGACACTGAAGGCCCTTATTCACTCGAAACTTATGCACAACGGCTCAGCTGAAATATGCAAGTACGCCTGCATCCCGGAATATGCTCATGTCCCGCACAGGATTTATAAAAATTGCTGTTGACACATTTCTTGGTCCCGAGGACCTGCAATCTCTCCCCCCACACCCTGGCCAGTCGCCACGAGCAACTCGCCACTGAGGCGATATAAACTTCCACTACTTCGTCTGGGATGTTCACCAAATCAAGTGATGCAACCATAACTTGTCCCGCTTTTTGTTTGTCATCATAGTTTTAGTGCATAAAGCGACGACGACGACGACGACGAGGAGGAGAGCGACCACGCCAGGATACGTGAGTGCCTATATGTGTGGGGCGGCGGCCGGAGGAGTGGGTTGGGAGACAAAAAAAAAATATCTAAATAATAAAAGTTTTCCTCGGCGAAAAGTTGGACCCATGAATGTCTCTGGCTGCCTGCGCCGGGTAGTTGAATAAAATTTAAACTTGTTTATGGATGTAGTTTCGGTGGCACCCGGTTTTTCGGAAGTTTCCCGTCACGGGCACATTCCGCCCGGCCATATCACACCCCCCATGCACATGCACTTTTGTCAACTTTCTGCGGCAATTGCATCCGGAATCTATGAGCCATCTGCTCGCCGAGACTCCGAGACGAAAGAGTTACTTTTCTTGTTTCTTGTTTTTTTCTCTCTGCTCGTCGTGATGTATTTTTTGACCTTTTATCCCTCAGTTTCAAGGATCAGGGTCGGAGGCGCGACGGTGGCGACGCACGGAGCGTCTGTTGTCTGGATTGGAGTTGTGTTCCTTTTGCCGTCGTTTCATTCCGTTTTGAGCGGAGACAAGTTTTTTGCCCCGCAGCGGGTTTCAAACGTCTCTGGGTGAATATTTTAATGCAACCAGCGGGGAGTGCAGCTCGAGGCAGAGATCGATTTCGGGTTGCTGGAATCAAGGGACAGCCGCATGCAGTCGTTGCCAGAGACACCGAGTGGGACGATGCATTGCTCTACTGTGGGGCGTTGCATGGGCGGGATAATTGGCGCTGGGTGCTGTGCTGTGTCGATCCGAGTTAATGGGATGTTTCACATGATTGCGACAGACATTACGTGCAATGCTTTGAGAATGCATTATCGACTGATAGCTGCCCCATTCATGCGACCAGAAGTTTGTTTTCCAAATTGCGACAAAGTTTGTTGGCCACATTATGCTGCTAGCCGTCACTCACAGATGGTGTGTGATGGCCACTTCGAGATAGCAGTTCGCAATTGAGTTCTCTGTGAATGGTCTTAAGACAATGATTGGTTTCTTTAGGGGGAACCAGTCGTTGACTGGTTTAGTGACCGTGCAGTGCAGTGGCTGAAGATACGAATTGAATCCTCTTTCTTCAGACCTGTGTCCTATGGACGGCCCAGCTTGAGCTATAACTGTCTTCAATCGCTTAAGGGCACGCTGCTTTCAGTCGTCAAGCCCAAGCTGTCTTGCGTCCCCAATAAAATTAATTCAGTATTAATCTCCTTCTTGAACCAGGAAGCTCGAGTGCCAGGACTCTCTTCGTTGTTCATGCGTTGACTGTGGCCGAGTCAGTACAATCGAGCGTCTTCTTCTATATTTCCTCTTTCGCGGAGACTAGGCTATTCTCGCGATGGCAACAAATTTCTTTCAAGGGCATAAGGAATCATTTCCTTTTTTTTCCTTGTAGTCTAGTAAAATGTTGGTCGCTTGATCTCAGCGGTTGCTAAGAAAAACCCAAAATGCAAGGCTTGCCAAGAGCGATTCTACCGAGGATCTGCATCAGGCAGTCGTTCGGTGTCGATGACTCTTCAGGTCGGAGTTGAGAAACACTGCACATTAACCAAACGTGTTGAATCCGCAAAACAGTTGACTAGACTATGGTCATGCCGCGCTACAAAGCGCAGATGCAGTTCATGTTTGAATTTTCTCCCACAGCTCCCAACGGACCAAGGATCACATGAAGAAATTTGCTCTCAAAGCCGCTCTTCCATCCACCTGCGGCATACATCAGGATGGTTCATAGTGAAGTTTGATTTACAAACTGCTTTATGATCCTTCTTCAATATCGTTTCACGATGAAAAGACACCACAACAGCGTGTGCAAATTGTTCAGCTGTAGGCACTGCGATAATCAGCGTTCCGGGAGAAATGTTTCTCTTGGGATTCGAGGAACTAGGTAAGGTTAGGTTGTAGTGGCTGACTGCTGCAGAGCAGTCACACTTAGGCCAGAGTAGGCCCATTGTGATACCACGCGGATTAACTTCTCCTAACGCTGGAACCAGTTGGTGCTGCTAATGAACCGATTTAGTTGGCCAATGCTGGCACTTTTTAGTTCGTTACGGCCGCTGAAGTAGTAGGCTTCTAGGTGCAGGAACCTACGACTGGCAAGAGCACTGCAGGAACAGAGAAGGTGATGAGTGTTCTCTTCCTCCTCTTCATCCATACAGCTTCTGCAAAAATCATTATATGGAGCACATGGAGCACCCATCCTGCGAGCATGAGTGCCAATTACACAGTGCCCGGTTATGACTCCTATGAGTGGTCCTTAATGAGGGCTTGCTGAGTCCAAGTAGACTGAGTGACCGTTTTAGGTTGAGTGATGGCCAGATTTCTTTTGTTTTAAGGCAGGTGGTGCCTTCTAGCCATTTGGCATTGGTGGTTTTAATTGAAAAATCGAGGAACTAACGTTGCGCAAAATCGACGTACCGAAACCATAATTGCCAATAAAATTAGCAAATTTGAGTCCCAGTTTACATAAGTGGATAATACGCGACCGGTTGGACCATATCCAGCAGGTACTGAAGAGATTATGAGAGCTGTGGATGTAGCTGTAGCTGAGCTTGGCGTTAACAAACTTTATGCTTCTTGAAATTCAAACACTTGGTCTTGGCGATCTTTGGTTTCAACAAGACGGCGCTACTAGCCATACAGCGCGTGAAACAATTGCCTTGTTGAGAAATCATTCTGGTGAGCACTTAGTTTCATGTTTTAAATTGGCAGCCTGGATCGTGCGATATCACACCTTTGGACTATTTTCTCCGGAGATGCAGGAGTCTTAGGTCTTGAGGAATGATCCAGCTACGATTAATGCTTTTGACAGAAGCAAGTACTCTATCAAATACGCCATCCAGCCAAAAATAGCTTTGAGTTTTATCTCAGTACTGATCTTGAGTCGAGGCAGGCTAGTCGCTAGCAACCTTGATTCATTATGAGGCTTTATCCAAGATGTCGATGTTTTCTTTCATTGGTGACAGCGTAGTGTCGTCTGCTTCTTCTTCTTCTTTACAATCCAGGGGCCACAACCAACAAGCCTCTCCAGTCAGAACGATCTTCCGCCAGCTGCCTGCAGCTGCGAACATCAAATTGCCTGAGGTCCACTTGTGAGCACAATCTCGTATGAGGACGTCCTCTGCTGCGTTGCGACTCTTCAAACAGGATCTGTGGATTCAAAGACGCTTGACTAGGTGCATGCCGTTGGGCAGCCCGTACAGTGCGTGGTTAAATCTTCTCCTCCAGACGTCATCAACGCAAACAGGACACAAAAATCGCACGCAGAACTTTTCTCTCAAAACGACCAAGAGCTTCTGCATCCACTTTCAATAGCGCCCATTTAATGCGCTGTAGAGCTGGACTGGCACGGTGGAGTGTTATATAAACTCAGCTTGAGCCTTCAAGGTGGTGGCCTGTGGAGTTGTGGGTATGTGCGTCGACCCCAACCTCGACGTCCTAGGTTCCATTCCAACTCTGAGCGACGAAAATAATTTTTGCGGCCCCACCTCTTTCGAATCACTGACAATGCTCAAAGAGTATTTCCTGTCTAGAAAAAGCTTCTCAAACTTGGCCGTTCGGTGTCGGCGTAAAACTGTAGGTCCCTTCCACTCGTGAGAGAACAATAACACGCACAACATTAGTGGTTGCTGAGAAGCTAGGCCCTGGCCCTCTACGGACTGTAGAGCCACCCATATTATATTATTATATTGAGCCTTCGGGAAGGGGGCTATACTACTCAATTGCCTCTTGAGCCCAAAGAAACAGCGATTGGCAAGAGTTATTCTGCGCTTGATCTCGGTGCTGGTGTTATTGTCCCTGTTTACTGCAGAGCCGAGGTAGAAGTCCTTGGCAGCCTCAAAGTGTCTGCTGCGCATTGTGACGCTCTGTCACGAGTCCTTCCGTGATGACAGCATGTACTTTGTTTTTCCCTGGTTCACCGCTAGAACCATTTTTGCCGCTTCCGCCTCATTGACGGATCGCTGTATTCGTTCAGTCACTTCAATGTCGCCAGCGTGAGCATGCAGTTGAACGGACTTCTGGAAGATCCTGCCTCTGGAGTCGACGTTTGAGTTTCGCGCGATTTTCTCGAGTATGATGTTGAATAAGTCACATGATAGCCTCTCGTTTTGCCTAAAGCATTGCCTGACATTGAAGGTCTCGGTGAGTTCGTTACCGACCTTGATGGAGCAGCGAGATTTCTCCATCGTCATCCTGCACAACCTGATGAGTTTAGCAGGAATGTCAAAACTAGACATGGCGTTGTATAGCTCGTCTCTATGCACACTGTCATATGCGGCCTTAAAGTCGACAAATAGGTTGTGGGTGTCGATCTGAATCTCTTGGGTTTTTTCGAGCATCTGCCGTAATGCAAGGATTTGATCGATGATGAACTTCCCAGGACTGAAACTGCACTGGTAAGGACCTACCAGGTTGTTGATATATGGTTTCAGAGGCTCTCACAAAACGGTAGAGATTATGTTACAGGTGATGTTTAGGAGACTTATCCCTCGGTAGTTGGCGTAGTTGAAGGGGTTTCCTTTCTCCTTCTCCTTCTCTATGAGTTTACATAATTAAGCTGAGGGCGTCTGAAAGCTTCTGAAGTTTGTAAGAAAAGGTTCCAAGGTGGACGAATTTATCCGTCAATCCATTCTGCCCGTTTTTTAGACCCGAGTCAGTCGCATAGTCGTGGTGATGCCCTTTTCTCCGAGAATAGCTAGCAGCTACCAAAAAAATTGACTAAAAGTTCACACTTTCAGCCAAAGCCTGGACGTCAATTCAATTCCGCAAGCAGCAACCCACTGCAAAGGTGACATCTGCATCGAAGCCTCAAAGCCTACAACTCATATTACCAACCGCCTGACAACATCATCTTCGGCTGTTCCCCATCAACCGGCGCACATTTTCCAATAAACATCTCGTCGATCCTTGGTAGCTCCATTAAAAGACCAACAAAAGCAAAACAACAACAGCCCCCGGGTGGCAAAGGCAGAAATACAAATTCAACTGATATCTCTAACATCAACCCACCCCCCGCACGGGGCAACGCAACGCACGCCACCCAACCACATCCGCTTATATTCTTCGTGTTGACAAGGATCACACAGTAGTCCCACTCACTCGACAAAATGCAGTGCGAAGGCATAAGAAACAGACAACGAACGGATGCGAAGAAAAAAAGAGGAAGCCCAAAGCACACGCTCCGCTGTGCTGCTGTCTCCGTGCCGCACCCCCACGCAGCCCCTCAGACCCCTGGCAGCAAAGTCGATAAGAGGATTTTCGATTTCTATTGAAATAACAAAGATATTATTTTGATGATATCCTTCAAATCCGAGGACACACATGTGTACACATCGGATGGGAACATCTTCTGGGTCCTTCAAGAATATTAAAACTCCACTTTGTGTGTGTGCTTTGGGGGAGGGGGTGGCGGGAGGGTGTATCTGGCTCAGAACGCCCTCTTAAAGATGCGAACACAATTCCTTGCTCGTCATCGTCGTTTCATTGACAAGGATACACTAATATTGTAGAAATTTCGCTTCTTTTTGTTCGCAGGAGCGGGAGCAGGCAGTCGACGACGACGAGGAGGAGTTATGAATTTCTTGCAATTTATGGGTGGTTTCTTCTTTTCCCTTTTTGCCGGCACTCCGAAGAGATTCGAATGTCATTTCAGTCCCGTCGCTGGTGCTGTGTGACGTAAAGGATATATGATGGAGGATAATGCGATGGGGGTCAATGCGAGGAATTATTCGGCGAGTTGGGAACACAAAAGCGGGGGAATGAGATTACCGACTGAAGGGTGTAATTTATACAAGCATTAGCTGAGTCGTTGATTGCACTCGTGACGGCGCGCCGGGTATTGGCGGGGCTATTGATTTCGTATGCCAAGGCGAAGGAAGAGACTTAATGATTTGTCCTTAATTTGGTTTCATCTGCAAGGCGATGAGGGTGGAGGATGGGATTTCTCTGAGTCAGCGTTGTTATTCGTCGTAAACTGGCAGCAGTAGATTGCTCTTTATCTCCTCATTGTGGGATCATAATTTATTGATTGATTCCCTAATTAAGGACTGCCAGCGAGTGTAATTAACTCACTGGAGAGGATCTTAATCGTATCTGCGAAGCGACGTCAGACTGGTCGGCAGCTGCTTTCGATTAAGTGACGGTATCGGTTCTCTGCGGGAGTGGAGGGGACTATAATTGATGCTGTTTAGGAGTATAATTTGCGAATGTCCTTAAATATTGGAAATCAAGAGGATGAAAGCAGGGGTGATTAGGCACCTGTGGGCATTGGGTGTGTGACTGCATGTGGTTTGCAGTGAGTGAGGAATAGTAAGCAGTTCCTGAACACAACTGAGTGTTCGAGTAAATGTTGGTCTGACGATTATTCGTATCCAAACGAGTGTTTCCGGTGAATTCGAGGAAGAAAGCAATGCAATTGGATACCTCACGTGAGCAAAGCTTGTCAAGAAACAATTTCTATCGGAGAATGGAACAGCAACGTTGCTGAAACATCTTTCTAGTTGCCCTTGCATGGTACGTCTCAAGAACTCGAAAGTGGTCTTGACCCTTATGTGCCCACATGTCCACTTTTGGCACACTTTGAACAAAAATGTTGTGCAACAAAATTAACACTGCTTTCGAATGGTTCTATTAAGTTTTACGATAGAGGCGACATCGTTTGCATCGATTGTCGCTGAAACCATTTGCATTTGAATGCTTGAAGTGAAGTTGAGTTTGCGCCGAAAGACGATACATATTCGTTTGGTCAATTTGCTATCTTCACAAATAAATTCCAAGAAGAGTTGAAATCATACGTGAATAAGCAAGCATGGTGCGATAGTAAAGCCAGCGTCGCAGAGGGTATCCTTGCTTAAGCCAAGTCAAGTGTTTGGCAAAGATGCACCTTGTCGTATTTTCCGTTTCCGTTTCCGTTATTACGACGGTAAGTTGTCTGCAGTCTTCTCTATCATAAGACAACAAGACTGCCCCACATTTCTTACAAACGCTTAGTCTCTCTACATCCTTTACAGTCATGCCATCTTCTGTGCTCTCGAGAGGCCCAACCATCAACGGAAGCCCTAACCACAGACGCAGGTAGTCCGAGTTCGAGGTTCAGGTCCTGTGTAAATTTCCTCTGGTCCTTGTCTAGCAAGTTCATTGGTGATCTTATTTCCAGCGATTCCATGCTGTCCTGGGACCAAGATGAGTTCCAATAAATTTTGACTGCAAATCGAATTTAGAGATGATTTGCATTGATGGACTATTTACTAGGTAAGAGGGTTGAGTAACTCCTTAAGCACAGACTGGCTATCACTGCAGACACAGAAACGTCGACCCACACTTAGTGCCAATAGCAAAGGTTTTCCGCTTCGAAAAAAAAACGATGCAAATTTACATTATGACGTGTGCAGTCTATGTACACCCGAAAGCGCTGACACCGGGCCCTTCATTGGTCTTGGAGCCATCAGTGACGATACGCCCCGGCTCGAAATCTGGCCAGAGAAACTCCTGAGTACGACTGTGCAATGTGATTTTAACTGCAGTTCAGGTGACCGTGCGTCAGACGGAATATCATAAGATTGGTGTGTTGACTTCGGTGTGTCGTCACGTCGAAAGACACAAAATGCTGCTGTCACCAAAATTGCTTGTTTTCTCTAACAATACATCTCAGATAAGTCACACCCATGCGGCCATAAGGACTTTCTACTATGCGACATCAGCGGCTTTTGCTATTGTTTTGAAATATGTAAATCCTGGAGAGTCACGCCATCGACTATTGTGCTCTCGAGAGGCTATGATGGGCTATATCGGGCTATATAATCACCGTCATCATCAAGGCGACACGCTGTCATGTGACTTCTTTAACATCATACTTGAGAAGATCGTGCGAAACTCAAACGAAAACACTCGAGGCACGATCTTCCAAAAGTCCGTTCAACTGCTTACTTACGCGGACGACATTGACGTGATTGGACGAGCACAGCGAGCCGTCAATGAGTCGTTTGCTGGCATTGAAGCGGAAGCGGCTAAAATGGGTCTAGCGATAAACCGGGGCAAGACAAATTACATGCTATCATCACGGAGGGACGCACAACATCGACGTTTCGGACGGAGCGTCATATTGGACAGCAGAAACTTTGAGGTAGTCAAGGACTTTGTCTACCTAGGCTCTGGAGTAAATAGGGACAACAACACCAGCACCGAGATCAAGCGCAGAATTACTCTTGCCAATCGCTGTTTCTTTGGGCTCAAGAGGCAATTGAGTAACAGAGCCATCTCTCGAAACACAAAGCTGACTCTATATAACACTCTGGTCATCCCTGTCCTGCTCTATGACGCAGAGACATGGCGGCTGTTGGAAGCGGATGAAGAAGCTCTTGGTAATTTTGAGAGAGAAATTCTGCGTGCGATCTTTGGTCCCGTTTGCGTTGATGGCGTCTGGAGATTCAACCACGATATGTACAGCGGCATGTACCTAGTTGGGCGTCTTCTGATCCAACGCTTAAGATGGCTATGTTACGTAGAGCGGATGGACACCACAGCTCCGGCTCGAAGAGTTTCTATTGGGACAACGCAATAGAGAACGACCACGAAGCCGATGGGCACACAAGTGGAAAAGCACCTCAACCAACTGGGTGTGCGCAACTGGAGGCAGCTGGCGAAAGATCGTGCTAGCTGGAGAGGCATGTTAGTTGAGGCCCAGGTCCACCCCGGATTGTAGCGCCAATCAAAGAAGAAGAAGAAGAAGTAGGTTACCGCTTGGTAGGACAATGGATCAGTTTTTTTGAGTCCAAGTGTAGAGTTTAAAAAATAAATCATTTATCTCAATATCCTGAGGAAGATAGCTTTGCTTTGAGTTTGGAAACTGGGGGAAAACGTGCCGACAGATATTTTGCTACATTAATTTTAATTTGTTTTCAAAAAATCTAAAAATATGTGATTAAAATCTCGTTAAACATGCACCTTTCGACAATCAGCGTACTTCAGTTTGTACGAGCTAATATCGCAAGTCTACATCGTTTTCGTCGCACAATTGTGAAAATAATCGGGCACCTCGACGCATTGCTTTCTCTGTTAACTGCTTCAATAACAAATTGAAGAGATTCTCAAATAATCAGGTGCTTTCGATGGATAACACAGCGAAATGCAGTTACTGGTGTGTCTTATGAATCTACGATATAACTCAGCATGGCAGGAGAACCATCTGCTGCCACCCAAATGAAGTTTGCAAATGAAACAGTGATGTGAGGACGTCCATTTAGTGTAATCGAATTTCCTTAAGAATCACTCTTCTTCTTCTTTGTGTGGTGCTACAGTCCGGGGTGGACCTGGGCCTCAACCAACATGCCTCTCCAACTAGCGCGATCCCTGGCTAGCTGTCTCCAGTTTCGCACACCAAGTTGGTTGAGGTCCTTCTCCACTTGGGTGCGCCACCTTAAACGCGGGCGTCCTCTGTTGCGTTGCCCGACAGGTTCGGATTCGAAGATTCTTCGGGCCGGAGCTGTGGTGTCCATACGCTCTACATGACCTAGCCACCGTAGACGCCTAACTAGGCTCATGTCGCTGTACAGCGCGTACAGTTCGTGATTGAATCTTCTCCTCCAGAACCAGTCAACACAAGCAGGACCAAAGATCGTGCGTAGAACTTTTCTCTCAAAGAGACCAAGGACTTCTTCATCCGCTTTCGAGATTGTCCATGCCTCCGCGCCGTATAGCAGGACTGGCATGATCAGAGTCTTATATAGAGTCAACTTGGTCTTTCGAGAGAGGGCTCTATTACTCAATTGCCTCTTGAACAAGAAGAAACACCGGTTGGCAAGAGTTATCCTACGCTTGATCTCGGTACTGATGTTATTTGTACAATTTACTCCGGAGCCGAGGTAAGTGAAGTCCTTGACTACCTCGAAGTTATAGCTGCCCATTGTGACGCTCTGTCCAAGACGTCGATGTTGTATGTCCTTTTTTGAGGACAGCATATACTTCGTTTTGCCCTCATTCACCGCCAGACCCATTTTAGCCGCCTCCGTCTCAATACAAGCAAACGCGTCATTGACGGCTCGCTGAGTTCTGCCAATCACGTCAAAATCGTCGGCGTATGCTAGCAGTTGAACGGACTTTTGGAAGATCGTGCCTCTAGTGTTGGCGTGTGAGTTTCGCACGATCTTCTCCAGGACGATGTTAAAGAAATCACATGACAGCGCGTCGCCCTGTCTAAAACCCTTTTTGACATTGAAGGTCTCGGTGAGTTCGTTACCGACCTTGATGGAGCAGCGAGTGTTCTCCATCGTCATCCTGCACAGCCTGACGAGTTTGGCGGTAATGTCAAAACTAGACATGGCGTTGTATAGCTCGTCTCTATGCACGCTGTCATATGCGGCCTTGAAATCGACGAACAGATGGTGAGTGTCGATTTGCATTTCTTGGGTCTTTTCCAGGATCTGCCGTAGTGTGAAGATCTGGTCTGTTGTCGACTTTCCTGGCCTGAAGCCACACTGATATGGACCTATCAGATTATTAATGAATGGCTTCAAGCGGGTACACAAAACGGCAGAGAAGATCTTATACGCGATGTTAAGAAGACTGATCCCTCGATAGTTGGCGCAGTTGAAGGGGTCTCCTTTCTTGTGGATCGGGCAAACGATACTGAGATTCCACTCGTCGGGCATGCTTTCCTCAGACCATATCTTGCAGATAAGCTGGTGCATGCGTCCAACCAGATCACCTCCAGCTGCCTTAAATATTTCAGCGGGCAAACCGTCCGCTCCAGCAGCTTTGTTAGACTTCAGTCTTGATAGTGCTACCTTGACCTCGTCTAAGTCTGGGGGACGGTATTCGCGTCTGTCATCGTCCGGATTGAGTGGAACATTCTGCCTGAGTCTGCAGAAATGATCTTTCCAGATTCTCAGTATCGACTGCGACTCTACTACCAGATGTCCATTTTCATCCCGACAGGCTTCTGTCCGAGTTTTAAATCCATTGGATAATTGTTTTACCCTTTGATAAAACTTCCGGACGTCATTCCTGCCATAACACCTCTCCATCTCCTCGACCGCGCGCTTCTCATGCTCTTTCTTTTTTCTTCTGAGAAGCCGGTGCTCTTCCCTTCTCTTCTGTTCGTAGAGCGCAGTAAGAATCACTCAGGACCTTAATTATGCATTCGCCCCTAATGTCTGTCTCCTCTTCTTACCGAACAGCGACTTTTCAGGGATTCCTACGTCCATAACAAATCGAGCATGCAAATATAAATACTTCATTACCAGGGAATGTTGACTCGTGCAGTTGAATAGAAGATTGTGTTGCTCAAAATCATCAATCAATAATCAATGCTAATCCATTCGACAGCCTAACTACACAATTCTTATTCACTATCGAAAAGAGATACATTTTCGTGAACGTCCACCAAAACGTAGACTTCCCGTCGAATTCCCCGTGGACCCCTTTGCAAGATTTCTTTATTTCAACTCCGCCAAGCCACTTCGTCGCCCGGCAAGCGCCTATGTCCAATCCACCGCTCAGCACCCACGCACAGATCATAACCGCAAACAATCTCCATTCGTCGACTGACAACTGGTTTGCAAACAGCTCTAGCAGTGAAGCCAGCAGATATGACCCCCTTCATCTTGTCCGTCCTCTTAACCCCCCACCACCACCCAAACGGTTGCATTCCATTCAACAACATCAAACCCCATCCCTGGCGCAGTCTTTGTGCTCTTTGACCACCCCTTGCGGTGTCCACATTGTCAATAAGAGCAGCCCATCCCTCAGCCCTTGCCGATATGTGATTATGTTCGACTTGAAGGGAAATTCCTTCCTTCGAACCCCAAACGGATTTTCCAATATCAACGGGAGCGGTTATCCATTATTGACAAGACACCCTTCCCCCAGACACCCAGACCCCCACGCAGTTGACTGCAGAAAAAAAGGGCAAA
The DNA here is from genome assembly GCA_916610145.1 of Eristalis arbustorum. Classification (NCBI taxonomy): domain Eukaryota; kingdom Metazoa; phylum Arthropoda; class Insecta; order Diptera; family Syrphidae; genus Eristalis; species Eristalis arbustorum. The sequence continues at coordinate 28,248,270 of OU744318.1, forward strand.
ATATTTCAATAATCTCGTTTCCCATTGTGCTGACAAGGGTTGGCTCCGGTTTATGATTCAAATGCGTGTAGCCCCACAATAAATTATGGAAAATACAGAAATCCGTTCCGAGCCCCACCGTCAAGCATCGAAGAAACAATGACAGAGCCGTCGGATATCGAAGAGCAGACATTCCACACACAGGCCCCTGCGTCGGGGGCGCAATACCCTGTAAACAGCGCCGTTCACATGCCAGGAATGCGTAACGCAAGGCCATTGCGGGCGTCGAACGCAGTCATATTGGAAACCCATTCCCCGGCGGAACGGGCTGAGGAATGTCTATCTCCAAAGCAAAGAACAAGTGAAAACAGACAATCCTTTGGTGCGAAGGTAGCGGCTCCTTAGCGTTATTGCTTTAGTGGAATTCATTGCAACGGCGGCGATCCTTAAGCGAACACGAGCCCCGTCGTGACCCAGTTTCCCAGCAAGGCGTGCGCCCGTCGAAGGGGCACCCTGCCCCGCCGACAGACGGAAGTAGGTTGTCTGCGTGTCCTTCTTTCCTCGGCTGCCGTGTCTGACGGGCGTTCGGCTTTTTCGCTTTTCACTTTTCCACTGACATTGAGTGATATGCTAACATTCCGCAGGAAGCCCATATTTCGCTTCCGCAGCGTTGTAAACACGAGGCAACCCAGACCGACACCAGCTGGGGGAAGGAACCTTCACACACAGGATTCCATCCTGCCATCCATCTGGCACTTAAGCACTCCTCCATACACTGCCAGCTGTGTGGCGTGTGTGTAATTGTTGCCAGCAGCGGGGATGGCTCTCCGCCCGACATGCCGCACCAGATACGCTGTAGAGTCCTTGAGGAGCGCTTGCGACGGGCGAGCCCTGCTGGAGTGTGTAATTGCATGATGGAAGACAGTTAACGAGAATCCTTTTAGCATGGTTTTGATGGAGGGCCCCGTAAAGTGCGAAACGTCATCTGCCAGCAGCAATTACATGCAGCGTCGTCTTAAGCCAGCGCCACGCAAGTGTGTGCGACGTACGGTGTCCCTGACTGGATGACTGAAGGTCCTTTATCATTTCGATTTGCTCATGCCGCGTCGGTGCTTCGGTGAATTATTCTGCGAAGGCTTATGAACCGGCTCTTAATTCACTTTGTGCGCCGTCGTCGGGTGGGGGAAACTTATCTGCTAATTAAATGGTAATCTCATAGCGATATCCTTCCTGAGCACGGAGCCTGCGATTAATTATGATATTTCTGCTTACGCAAACGGCAAACGGCGCTGAGTAAGCACAATGACTGGCTGGAGTTCCTTCGCTCAATTGGGGGCTAATTAATTATTATTCCAATCCAATAATTTAGTTGATTGGTTGCCTGCTCGTGCTGGGCCGGGCTGATGTGGCACAGTTTAATTGGCGCTGACCATGGGTGGAGAGGGCACCGGAAGTTGTTAATGGAGATTAGGGCTGTTATTGGATTTCCTCGACTGAATCACTTTCTCGGAGGGAATGCTAATCAGTGTCAGTGGCATTTAATGGAGCAGATACAGTCGATTTAGAATCGATGACGCGGAAAAACCGATTCATCCTCATCCTCATCCTCATCCTCATCCTCATCCTCATCCTCATCCTCATCCTCATCCTCATCCTCATCCTCATCCTCATCCTCATCCTCATCCTCATCCTCATCCTCATCCTCATCCTCATCCTCATCCTCATCCTCATCCTCATCCTCATCCTCATCCTCATCCTCATCCTCATCCTCATCCTCATCCTCATCCTCATCCTCATCCTCATCCTCATCCTCATCCTCATCCTCATCCTCATCCTCATCCTCATCCTCATCCTCATCCTCATCCTCATCCTCATCCTCATCCTCATCCTCATCCTCATCCTCATCCTCATCCTCATCCTCATCCTCATCCTCATCCTCATCCTCATCCTCATCCTCATCCTCATCCTCATCCTCATCCTCATCCTCATCCTCATCCTCATCCTCATCCTCATCCTCATCCTCATCCTCATCCTCATCCTCATCCTCATCCTCTTGATGTATGCCTTCATGACATGAAGCCACATTGAGTCTGAGTGCCTCACGCTATCTGTGTGTCGACCTACATTCTAAACTTAATCTTTGCAAGTGCCTCTCGTGACCGAGCCGTCGTGCATTAGGGTCTGGCGAACGTTAACGCCGGGGTGCATTAGATTCGCCAGTTTTGCGCCATAAATCCATGCCCCGCCAGACTTCGTTATACATCTTCCGACAGGCTGCAAATGCATTTAATTTCCTCAATCCGACGAGTCCTCGTGCACGCTCGGGCCCGCGTGCAGCGGCCGCCTGCTCCCTCGCACGCTAGCTGCAATCAGAGCATTCATTAAAAACTTTTATGACTTCGTTGGCGAAAATTAAATGAAAACTACTCCAGGAGGCGACAGTTTCACACCGACGCCAGTGCTCTCGGTGGCAGCGGCAAAAATGTAGGCACCCCCGTTGGAGCTGCCGCCACCGCATCGACTCAGTCATTCAGTGCGGCGACCATTCGGAGGGAGCAATCAAATTCACTTTAGTCTCGTGCTCACTCGGCGCTGCACAATGAAACTTTTTAACTGGCCGACCGACGACGTCCGTTTCCAGACCATAAATTCGGCCCACCCCACCGCATCGCACAGCACAGCACAGCACAGCACATGCTCCCCGCAGCGAGTGGGGTGCCGATGATGGGTCTTGTTCTGTAGATAATGTTGTCATTAGATTCTTCCGGTTCTTCACCCCGTGCCCAATTGATGATATGCCTCGGCAGTCGGCAGTAATGCAGCACAGCACCACCACCCCCAGTCCTGCCCGGCAGCTGCACCGTGGAGGGTGGAGTTGGCCGGAGGCAAAAACTTTGCTGGGGTTGCTTGAGTCAGCAACATTTTGTTGCATGACAAGTTGGAATCCGAGAACAATTGACGGGTGGCCCACGGGGCACTCGGAGAGGGAGAGCGAGTGCGAGAGTGTATCTCTGGCCTGACGGAGTGCTAATGGCGGGTACTTGGAAGTTGAACTTGCAGCTCCCCATCAATCATTTCAGCGTGCTGAGTGGAATTACTATTCAAATTTTGGGGTCGAGCATGGTTCCTTGTTAGCGGCGGCGGTGCACTGCTGGGAGATACAATATTTCGGAGATTAATTGTTGCAGATGGAAGCACATTCGTGGGCGAGGCTGGGGCTTTGTTACGAGACATTGTCCCGCAGTGACGTGATGTGAGTTGCTGGCTCTGTGTCGGAGTTGGAAAGGCATTGTCCTTGCGAGAGATTTGTGTTCACATTGTGTGGATCGCTGATGAAGTCGAAGAGGCGGCGGTTGACTTGCCGGTGGTTCGGTGGTGGCTGGGTGTGGACGCATCTGGTATCTGGGTTGATGGATTCGTTTTGCGAGTTCATGCTCGGGCGATGCCTGATAAATGGTGTTCGGGGGAAAATTCACGACACTTGGACGAAAGGATTGCTCTTGAAGGGTGTCATTCTAAACACGCGCATCAGGGAGTGCTGTCATAACTTTGTTGGAGCGGTGGAGTGTGGAGTTTTGAACACAGAGGAGTTTCACTTTTGCGATTGCGAATTCGGGAAATAAATTAGTTTACTTCTCTGTGCTGCATTAGAGCAATGTGAGACCATACAATATTGGAAGAAATTCTAAACCTAGCCGGGCGACTGTGTGAGGATGGCAGTTGTAGAGGACTTAAGGATTCTTTCATCGATGCCGCCCCTGATACAGCCGTACATAGCCGTCTGCTCTGTACGATGTTATACAATCATCCTGTTTCACAATTTGAGGTGGAAAACTTGCATCATTCCATTTTACGAGAGTTTAAAGTCAGCAATGACTAACATGCGTTGAATAAGACGTGAAAAAACGTTACACGGGTAGAGTTGATATTTGCTCATTTGCTGAAAGCATAAAGAATTCAGCACGCCATTGCATACGGTGGCACGGCAGCATGGGAATATTTAAACAAAGACAGTCTACATACTGTCCACCTTGCAGTCAGCTCAACGACCCACAATTCTATTTTACTACAGCAAGAAGCTTCTTAGGCTGAGTACAAGGCCCGTGGCCAACTCACTGCTCGTGGATATCGGAGAGTCTGGGGACAATCTGCACCGAATTTCGCAAAGAAACGCACTGTCGTGTGATTGCTTCAATCTGGAGAATGAAGTTTGCCACGTTCGAGGGTTTCCAGTGCGGTAATGCAAGCTTTCACGGCGATATCAAAACAGACAGCTGACTGATGGGCAAATAGCTACAATTTTGAATTATTTAAGGATGCAGAATCCGTGGGACTGAAATCCGTATGATGATCGACGAGAATTCCGTCTCCCCATTTAGAAGAGGTATCCACAGCAATTTCAAGCAAATAGAGGGGCGCGCTGGCTTACCACCGAAGTCTTCAAAGCAGCTCGAGATGATCTGATTGAGCAAATGCTGTAAAATCAGGATTTCCAGATACAATTCAGCCAAGGGAGTTGAAGTAAAGTGCTCTGATCAATCAAATCGAAAGAAGATCTTAAAAGACTTAACAGCTCGTAGACCTTAACTTAAAACTAACTCTTAAGTCTGCGTTAAGCTTTCCCAAATCCTTGTTGTGCGTAAGCATTTTGCTCATGTTCGCAGTGTTTCTTAAAATGTCCGCTGAGTGCCAAATGAACACCCTTAGCAAGCCCTATGTTTAGCGCCATCCTTCTTCAGCTTTGCAGATCAATTTACGAAGCTAAGCTTGTCTCAGAATATCAGATTCTTAACATGACCTATCTGGTTTCATAAGCGGGGATAATAGAACCTACACTTGTGACTGCATACAGGTCTGTCCGTGTAAATTTTTAAAACCTTCCAAAGTTAAAACGCCGATTAAAGCATGAAAGACGTTTGATGTTATTTTTCAAACATTCAAAAATTAAATATTTGTGTCACGACCTGAATCATGGTCGGTTAGACCTTTCTGGAATTGACTGAATCGCTTGATAGCGAGCATAGTATTTTTGGCACTCGGGGTGGTGAGCTTCTGGAAATTTAGATGGTGTCTCAAGAAGAAATGTATTCACATGTTCAGTAGAGCGTCGTTAATCTCAACTAATTGGGACCGTGGGTGGTTCGGATGAACATATTTGATCAAAATATTCGGATAATCGAATGCATAATCGACTAAAAGTCAGGGGTGTAGTCGATCCTTTACTTTGCGTTCGTTAATTATAATATGAGTGGCGCTACAGCCCATAGAGGGCTAAGGTCTAGCTTCTCAGCAAGCACTCGTATTGTGCGTGCTATTGTTATCTCACGAGTGGATGGCACCTACCTGCAGACATTAATGCCGACTCCGAACGGCCAAATTTGAGAAGCTTTTTCTAGGCAGGCAATACTAACATTAGCATTGTCAGTGACTCGAAAGAAGCGGGGCAGTTAAAATTATTTTTCGTCGCTCAGATTAGGTATCAAACCTACGAGTCGTCGAGATTGGGTTCGACGCACATACCCACAACGCCACGGGCCACCACTCTCGGAAAACTGATGTTTCGGTTAATTCACGTTTGATTATCCGCTCTACTGTATCAATCATATATAATCTCATATATGGTCATATGAGCGAACAGTGCGTACGCCGACAATTTAGTGCCGTACAGATCAGGTCCGAAGGTCGAAGAAATAAATATCTTGTTGCAAGGTGACTTCGAACAAATTCAGCGACTCTGCGACGACTGGAAGCTTATTATAAACTTCGGAAGTGTGAAACTATACTTTTCAGAACCCTGTTGTACATGGCATCATGGGATACGCGCACAAGCTGGCGTAAGTTCGGCATTGTTGACCCACAGGGACACCCTTTAGATGTGAAAAGTGTAGTTAGGTATCTTGGCATTTGGTTGGATCAATATCTGTATTTTGACAAACATATAGATATTGCCCTGGCCAAAGCTAAAAAGGCCTTTGCTATGGCAAGGCGGTTGTTTTACAGCAGCCAACTAGATACCAGGGTGAAGGTTATCTGCTACATGGCCCTTATTCGGCCAATTATGGCATACGGTTGTGGTTTAACGTAAGTCCTTCCCAGATGGAAAATATGAGGTTGTTTGAGAGACAGTGTCTGCGGACTTGCCTCCGGTTATATCGCACAACCGAGTCCGAGTACAAGAGTATCCCAATGAAGTCCTGTACAACTAGGCAAACCTGAACAGGATAGATAATTTTATTATTAAGCTGATCAGAAGGCATATTGCACGAGCTATGACTTCTTCCAACAGTCTGATCTTTGGGGCTTACTACGCCAATTATATGTACCACGAGAGAGTGCGCCTTACCGGCTTTATTCCTCCCGAGGCGTTCTTACATCTCGACACAATTGGCCTTCTACAGGATCCACACGCAAGTCCTGTAACCTTCCATGTCGTACGCCGAACTGTGGATAGGCGCCTTCAATATGAACGGGATGTCGCTCGCAGTCACGAGGATCTCCTTCGGTTCAGTAGAGCGATCTCTGCTCGAGACAGGGAGTCAGTCAAAGCGAGTCGTTGCTGGTTATTGAGACGGAATCCAACTTTGACTTGTTGGACAGATAGTCACGAGGGGCTGCGATAAATTCAAGTGAGACTTCTTCTCGACTCATAACACCACCCAACCGCTGTTTCTCTAGTTCAAAAGGTAATTGAGTAAAGAAAATTTTCCTCGAGCAATCAAACAAACTTTCCATAATATAAGTCGTTCGTTTTTTCGAGTTTTGCATGCGATCTTTGGTCCTGCTTGCGTTGACAGCATCTGCAGAAGAAAATTTCATGGATGAGCTTCAAAAAGACATGAACCTAACCAGACATCTACGGATCCAACGGGAGGCAGCTAGCCAGAGGTCGAGCTAGCTGGGGAAACCTGGCTGAGATTCATGTCGTCGCAGACTGAGATGGCTGACAAAGTGTGCCGTCCATAATAGCGATTGAGAGTTATGGCCTGTGCCCGCTTTTGACCACCAAGCCAGGTGGCGTGAATTCAGGTCTAAAGATGACAGACCGCCGTACAGAGGCCGTACAGAGTCCTCGACTAAATTGAAATGGAACGAGTCTTCTAACATAATGTCGGCATCTATCCCAATAACATGGGTGGAGCCACAGCTCGAAGAGGGCCAGGGTCCAGAAACCACTAGTGCTGTGTGTGCTATTTCACGAGTGGACGGTACCCACAGTTTTATGTCGACTCCGTACGGCCAAGTTTGAGAAGCTTTTTCTAGACAGACAATTCTCTTTGAGCACTATCAGTGACTCAAAAGAAATGTTGCCGTGAAAATTACACACATAGGGCCAAGTGCGTTGGGGTCGACGTCCACGTGCGACGTGGCATTGTGGCAGACAAAGTCTGGAGACAACTGAAAGACGAGTACGTCGTTCCTATGGAAGTAGATGGCATGTGGAAAAGAATGTAAATTATCTACTAAACCACACACTTGTGCAGTGCAGAGCTAAGTCCAAATAAATAGCCGATTGCGCGCCAATTTGATCTACTAAGAGACCTTAAACGAGGTTTTCAAGGAAATTCACTATTAAGGGTAGCCATCTAAGAGACCCAACATCCCTCTCCCTTCTTCCTCGTCTAGCCCCATCCTAGTTTGACAAATTAATCCGAAACACAAATGTCAAAGAAGGTATCATCGTTTCACTCCAAGTGACGGCCCCCGCCACCCAGCTATCGGTGCGGTCATTAATTGTGCTGTCACTCATCGCATCCGCAACGACGGCTTACAGCGTGTTAACACACAGCGCCCAAGCGTCAGTCCCACGCAATCGTCTAATCGGTCAGGCTGCAAGGACACACGCGCCTTACTGCCACTTCCGTCCTCTCGCATAATTACAATGTCCATTCGTCGGATAAATTTTTCTTCCTTTTTTTTTTCCTCTCCCCCCACACTCGCATCCTCCTTTATATTCATTTCCTTTGTGTAGGCGGCCCACGCCCCCGCCCTCGAACAACGTCTTGACAATAACATGAGCAGAACAGCTCCAGTCCCACCGCACCACCGACACACAGCACAGAGCACAGCAGTCGGAATGTACATCAAGGAATTTAGTAATATTGTCGTCTCCTCGGTCGTCAGGAGGAACATTTGTTTCTGGAGAAAGAAAATTTATTACCCACTTGTATGCGAGGGAATTTATATCGACACGATGTTGGCAGACGCATATGCACATCATAATATTGTCGGTGCGGGCGCGCGTCGCACACAGGAGCACATCCTCCTCTTCAGCAGTCAGACACATTAGAGAATTTATTTGCATTACCTCCCGTCACCGGGCGGCCTTCCGTTTGACTGCAACTGCACGGCGGAACAGGGGAGTCTTCAATTTGAAATCGTTAATCCCAAGTGCCACGCCGAGGAGTCCCATTTAATTTGTACTAATTAAAAAGTTACAAATTCCTTCGATAATGCCCCGTTTGAGGGAAACACAGAAAGGGAGGTGCGCAGATGTGCCACGAGCTGAGGAGTAACTGGAAAAAGGACGAACTTCTCAGTTTCAATTGAAGGTAAATGTCTTTCAGTGATGTGAATCACCTGAAAGTGAAACTCCCTCAACTTACTTTGGCGCTGGGCGCTGATGAGGGGGCGTTGGGCAATCAAGGCGAAGGCACTGAGGGAGACTATGTACACACACATACACAGTCGCATGCAGAAGAAGTAAAGAGGGAATAAATCCTTTCATCTCAAGCGTGGGCGGCTGCTTGGGCGGGGTTGGGATGCCATCGTCTTTACCTTACACGGTCGGACTTGTTGGAATAAGGACACAGACATCTGCAGACTATTGAATGCCAACTTTTCTTGTTTGTCGAAATCCTGAAAGTCGCGAACAAACGAGTCACGCGAGAATTATCCTCGCGCCTAAGGTTCCTTACGGCTAATCATTTTGGAAAGGAGGTGTTCTTAATAGACGTGAATTAGGACTATTGCCAGTGAGCTTACAAGCATCAGATCAAGTCTACAGCCGGCTACTCACGGAAGGTCCGAGCCTGGTAAACTGCTGCTGCCTTTTATTTCGATGACGGTCCTGGGCACGGTGCTTCCAGTCATCAATGCCACGCGGTCCGGCGTCCGTTGCGACTTACTTCTTATACCACAGGGTCGGCTGCCTCTCTTTCCCGAAGCAGAGAATTCAAAGACCCTCTTTGCTGGAGCGTTAATATCCATGCGCTCGAATAGGCTGAGGCAGTGTAGTCGACATCCACATGTGTCTTCTCTCCTCCACTCGTACTCATTGAAGGTACCAACATTTTGGGTCCATACTGCAGGACTGGCTAAATGAAGATCTTGTAGAGCTTAATCTTAATCCTTCGAGTCGGAATTTTTGACCCCAGTTGTGTCCACATACCGAAGCAACATCGGTTGCCAAGAGCAGTTTTACGTCAGATGTCCACTGCGATGCCATTTGAAGAGTTTACGTCCATCACGACGTAGAAAGCCCTTTCCTACCTCGAACATTTAGCTGTCAATCGTGTTTTTTGTCCTAATTGGTGCGTGACGTTTCTTGATCGAGAGTACATATTTTAGATTTGAATCAGCACGAGTGTGGTGTAAATCAGCTTCAGGCGTTCCGGTTTGACAGCAATCAACAATTATCCCATGCGTGCACGGGCTATTCCAGTCGAGATGAATAAATGGTGAGAACATTTTTTGGGTGATCATGTCAAGGAGGTGATGATAAATCGTTACCTTTTGAAATATCTTGAAACGCGGAAGCTTCTTAATGACCGACAGTATGGCTTCTGCAGCAACAGGTCCACTGGTGATTTGATAGCTTATCTCACCGAAAAGTGGAACCAATCTTTGCACAATGCAGGCGAAAGCAAGATAGTTGCGCTTGATATTCCTAAAGCATTTGACAGAGTTTGGCATCAAGCTCTTTTGTCGAAAATGCGTGCTTATGATGTTGATGAATCTCTGCTTCTATGGATTAGAAACTACCTTTCGAACAGTTCAATCCAAGTTGTTTTGGATGGGTTCAAGTCTGATATCCACAAACTAAATGCTGGTGTCCCCCAAGGCTCTGTTCTGTCTCCGACACTCTTTCTCATTTTTATAAATGATCTCCTGTCTGCCACTTCTAATCCAATCCACTCCTTCGCTGATGACAGCACCCTCAGCTTTTCATATTCGTTCCAAAATTCACGACTCTGCCCTTCGGACGTAATATTGCAACGGCAGCGTATGTCAAGCACATTGAATTCCGATCTGGACAGCATAATTAACTGGGGTAAGAACAACAGAGTGGAATTCAATGCCTCCAAAACTCAATGCTGTCTGCTGTCTCTAAAGCGAACCCCTGATAATCAGCCATTATCCATGAATGGCGCTTGTATCGACGAAACCGGAAAACTTTCCATCCTCGGTATGTTCATCAACACAACACTCAGTTGGAACGATCACATATTCGAGGTCGCCAAAAATGCTGCGAAATGTTTAGGTTTCCTTAATCGATGCAAGAAATACTTCACCACCTCTGATTTGGCTTTAATCTATAAGGCGTATATTAGCCCAAAGCTTGAGTATAACGCTCATATCTGGTCTGGTGCCCCCAAGACCACCTTGCACCAACTTGATAGAATCCAAAAGCGAGCGATAAAACTTCATTCATTAGACTCGCTTGAACATCGACGAACCGTGTCTTCTTTGTCCGTGTTTTATCGTTACTTTAACAAACGATGCTAAAGTGAGCTAGCCAACTACATTCCTCCACTCCTTGAATTCACCCGCAATACACGTCTCGCCAGGAATGCTCATCAGTTTACCCTTAAGCCTGCTTTCGGACGCACAGTGAAATTTAGAGACTCGTTTTTTAGCCGCACTACACGAATGTGGAATGCTCTTCCCAACTCTATATTTCCAATAGATTACAATCCGCACATGTTTAAGACCAATGTGCACAGGTACCTCCTCTCTCTCTCCCTCTAGACCTTCGGCCCGTGCTGTGTCTTGACCCCGTACAATTAAGGGTATTAATAACCCCTTGAGCACGCGCAAATTATAAAAAAAAAAAAAACATGTATGCCTATGCGTCTGTGGCAAAAACAGTCGTCCGGTGATAGAGCAACGAGCTACAGATGGATTAATTTCGGTGAATGTTAAAGCGATCGAAAAATGTTCAATTACTGAAGATAAACGACTTCGCCCCCTTGTCGACCGACGAAGTTGATGTTCTATTTGACATTTAATCACGAACCATGGTGAAATGAAAACAAGGTGTGCTGGACAGTTCTTTTAAAGCGCAACGTCATCGGAGGAAATGTCGTGTCAACAGTAATTCTAAGCGGGATGCGACTGTCGGCAAATTGACTTTAATCCACAAAAAACTGTTTTAGGCTTCTTTACCGGAAAATACATAATCGCTGTCTTCGATCGCACAGAAATATATAATAACACGGGTGGCACTATAGCCCGTAGAGCGGCTGAGCATAGCTTCTCAGCAGCCTCTCGTATTGTGCGTTCTATTCTTCTCTCACGAGTGGAATGGAGGTGCTCAAGTATTGAGTGACTCGAAAGAGGGCTGTGAAAATTACTTTTGTCGTACATACTAGTAATCGTTAATACATGCAATGACAGTACCGCGGAGATAAAACGGAGGATCGCGTTGGCCAATCGCTGTATTTTCGCACTCGGGAGGCCACTTAGGAGTAAAGCTATCTTTCGAAGAATCAAGATATCCCTAAATAAGACTATATACGAATGGACACTAACTAATGCGGAGGATATTCTTGGTCGCTTCGAGAGAAAAAGCTTTCGAATTATTTTCGAGAAAGGAGACCCCTTTGACTGCGCCAACTATCGGGGGATAAGTCTCCTTAACATCGCCTACAATGTCTTCCCTGCCGTTCTGTGTGAGCGCCTGAAACCATTCATCAACAACCTGATAGGTCCTTATCAGTGCGAGACGAGCTATACAACGCCATGTCTAGTTTTGACATACCTGCCAAACTCGTCAGATTGCGCAGGATGACGATGGAGAACTCTCGCTGCTCCATCAAGGTCGGTAACGAACTCACCGAGACCTTCAATGTCAAAAAAGGTTTTAGACAAGGCGACGCGCTGTCATGTGACTTCTTCAACAGAAGATCGTGCGAAACTCACACGCCAACACGAGAAGCACGATCTTCCAGAAGTCCGTTCAACTGCTAGCATACGCCGACGATTTTGACGTGATTGGCCGAACTCAGCGAGCCGTCAATGAAGCGTTTGCTTGTATTGAGACAGAGGCGGCAAAAATGGGTTCGGCGGTGAATGAGGGCAAAACAAAGTATATGCTGTTATCAAGAAAGGACGTCGACGAGTCGGCCAGAGGCAGCTACAACTTCGAGGCAGTAAAGGACTTCGTCTACCTTGGCTCCCAAGTAAATAGTGCGAACAACATCAGTACCGAGATTAAACGCAGAATAACTCTTGCCAATCGCTGTTTCTTTGGGCTCAAGAGGTAATTGAGTAGTAGAGCCCTCTCTCGAAAGACCAAGCTCACGTTATATAAGACCTTGATCACCCCTGTCCTGCTGTATGGCGCGGAAGCTTAGACTATCTCAAGAGCGGATGAAGACGCACTTGGTCTCTTCGAGAGAAAAGTTCTGCGTTCAATCTTTGGTGCTGTTTGCGTTGAAGGTTCTTGGAGAAGGAGATTCAACCACGAACTATATGGGCTGTACAGCGACATGAGTCTAGTCAGGCGTCTACGGATTCAACGCCTAAGATGGCTAGGCCAGGTAGAGCGCATGGACAACACTGCTCCAGCCCGAAGAGTCTTCGACTCCGAACCAGTGGGACAACGCAATAGAGGACGACCACGAACCCGATGGCGCACTCAAGTGGAGAAGGACCTCAACCAACTTGGAGTGCGAAATGGGAGGCAGCTGGCTAAAGAACGTGCCAGCTGGAGAGGATTTCATTTCATTTCATTTATTTACTGATTTTATATCGCTGTACCTTAAGATTGTTGACCGAGGCCCAGGTTCACCCCGGACTGCAGCGCTACAAGAAGAAGAAGAAGAAGAATGTACGGATGGTGTTTGGAGAAGACTGAACGACGGGCTGCACAGCGACATCGACTTGGTCAAACGAGTTCGAGTTTCTCGTCTCAGATGGCTAGGTCACGTAGAACGAATGGACACCAATGCCGGGAAAGTCCTCGAATCTAACCCCGAAGGACAACGCGGTAAAGGAAGCTAGAAGAGGACCTCAATAATTTGAACGTACGTGGCTGGAAGCAACTACCACAAGACAAGACTAGATGAAGAGGCATGTTGGCAGAGGCCCAGGTCCATCCCCGAACTGTAGCGCCAGCCAAAGAAGAAGAAGACTAGGAATCGAACATTCAAGTGCGTTAGGGTCGGCGCCTATACCCACAACGCCACTGGCCATCACAGATTGCACAGAAATAACCAACTAAAATTATGCAGTTGTGCTAGATTTAGAGTTGGATCAAAAAGGAACCGTTCTATGTTGGTTCCTACATTGAAACAAATCTAGCCAGTTTACTAGAGACGCTTATTCTGGACAGAAAGCTAAGCTGGAAAGCCAACATCGAAGGACGCGTCAAAAATGTCGGCACATTTATATATCGTTGCAAAAAAGCTATAGGTTGTAAATGCAATTCACTGTCTATATGCATCGGCAGTCAGACCCGCACTTATGTACGACGTCCCGGGGAGCATAACGATCAACCTCTAAATATATCTGCTACTCAACCTTCCATGAATAAATGGTGTACACAGGTCGCTGCTGGCACGGCCTTTCAATGGCAATGGCTCTATATGCTTAGGGAGCCCCGGTCTGGACAGTTTACTCTCCTCGAGAAATTCGGATCCCTACTAGGAAACACCGACCTCACGACAAACTAAGTTAGTCGAATAAAATAATCGAGAAGAGTTTCTCAACCAGCATGCACAACATACTTGCCGTCTGAATATCTGACGCTGTACGGTCCTCTGCGAATTTTCACAGATGGATCGAAGATGGGCGAAGGAGTGCGTGTGGGAATCTACTCCAAGGACCTGAATTTCAAACTGTCATTACGACTACCAGATAATTTAAGCGTAATTCAGGCAAAAACCATAGCGATAAGCATAGTGATTGTCAACTCTTCGGGCGTCCAGGTAGCAATGAAATCTCTGAGCGTAGTCAAATTTAACTGCAAGACATATCTTAATGGCGGCCTTAATAAATGATCAAGTAGTTCAACATCCTGTGGTGGCCCGTGGCGTTGTGGGTATGTGCGTCGACCCCAACCTCGACGTCGTAGGTTCGATTCCAGCTCTGAGCGACAGAAATAATTTTCACGGCCCCACCTCTTTCGAGTGACACTGACAATGCTCAAAGTGTATTTCCTGTCTAGAAAAAGCTTCTCAAAGCTTGGCCGTTCGGAGTCGGCATAAAACTGTAGGTCCCTTCCACTCGTGTGAGAACAATAGCACGTACAACACGAGTGGTTGCTGAGAAGCTAGGCCCTGGCCCCCTACGGGCTGTAGCGCTACCCATATTATATTATTATTATTAGTTCAACATCCTAATTATGTGGGTACCGGAACACAGTGACATCTCAGAGAAAAACTCGCTGGAAAGTCCATAACACAGTATCTTGCCGGATGGAGATATGCAGTCCATGCCTCCCGCTACGGCAAAATATCTACTAAAGCTTGAAACGCTTGCTCACGCCAAACGTAGATAGTATACTGGCTGTGGATGCCTCATAACAGAACAATATTGGCCTAATCTTGATCCAAAACGCTGATGCAACCTGATAAGTGTGTGTTACAACCAGACATTCCCCCATCGGTACTCACGCCTCCAAAACATCAGATGCAATTGCAGTGCCTTCTACTCCCCTTATACATCATTTCATTGGCGGTCGATTTCTGACATCCTTCCTGCCATTCGACAGCACACCGAAAGGCAGTGGAATTGCGTTTCCTTCTAAAAAGCAGTCCCAGGCGCTTGTCACCTGCAATCCACCCCTGTTACATGCCAGCCCTCCAAGGATTAAATTGTTATTGCACCAAAATAAACCAAGACGAAGCAGACCAAGGCGAAGAAGAAGAAGCGGAAGACACAAATGACGGAAAAAAGAACTAAATTCAAGGTACGAGTATGAAAACTAACGGTCGCAGGATTTTTGTTTTGAAGCGGAGACACAAAAGACTCGAGGGGTTGGCCGAACAAAGGAATTTTCAATTTGTGAATAGGTATCCATCGTTCTTTTTAATTAAGAGTTCCTACTACAAATGCCTCATCATGACGATGATGACCATTGTTTGTCGCTTAACGGGATGAGAAGTTCGTCGCTCCACCAGCAGCGCGCGTCCACCCACCGCACAGCGGTAAGCTGATGCTGATGATCTACCTTGCCGAGTCGGCAGTGTGGTGCGCTGGAAACCTCCTCTGGCTGGTGGGCGAGCTCAACGGCAAAAGGACCACGAAGTAGTTGGCTTTCGAATCAAGAAGCCCGACAGTGAACGGGCAGAGGATTGATTTTATGTGTGCGGGGCTGCGCCGCTTTGTTGTTCTCGAGGATTTTTTTCTCCTCCTGTGTGTGGGTGTGTTTGCACGGCTTTCTTTGGAGTCCTCAGTCGACTTTTGTTCTGGCACTCAGGTCTTGGTGGACAAAATCCGATGCAGTCGCCGAGGTATCAGGCTCGACCGAAGCAGGAGCCCGCCTCGGGGAATTATTCGTGGATAACTTCCATCTCTGCACTGGGACTCTCGATGCACTCTGGCAGTGAATCTTGCATTCGAAGGAGTTTCGCCCCGGTTGCGGCCTGCAATAGTGTACATTAACGACGCGCTGCCTCAGTTCGGCAAAACGAAAGCGAAACAATGTGAATGTCGACCGAAGGATGTGGGGGCAGTGGAATGTCTTGAAATTTAAAGGATGAGGCGGGCACTGCTGCGGCGTCGAAGGAACTGTAGTCAACTTCCGGCGGGAGGACGAGGCGAGCACGACGACGGTGTCTTGTGGTATGGCTTACGGCCAACTGACGGCTAAGGAGTATTTAAGAGCTCCAAATGAGGAGAAGTGCGGCAAATAGCCTCGGGGATTCATTATTTGACTCCCCCGCAACGAGGATGGATACCGCCCTGCGAACGATGCTGACGTTTAATAATGGCCCCGTGTCTGGGTTGTTTAACGTACTTCGGATATTAAAGATCGATTTTCTTGGCGAGGCGATTGGGAGATGGTGGTGGTCACTGATTTGGGTTCACATCTAGACTCGGCAATTCATGCTGGAACTCAGTGGATGATTATGCTTTCCTTGTTCACACAGAGTATTTCCTTATTCATAAGGTGCGAGTAAGCATTTGGATTACCTGAGATTTTCAGAGATAGGCCATTGGTCAAGGCGAAGTGTGTTCTTCCGTTGGTTAATCAGTGTAGTAGCTGCTGTCCAACTGACATTGGAGTAGGGTTAGGGTCTAATGAACGCAGATTCTGAGCCAGTGCTCGTGAGGTCGTCTGAAGATTCGTTGTCTGCAATCCCTCTGTGTCCAGGGATCCACCAAAACCAGGGATTTTAAAGCGTCGAAGCACTGTTTGAACATTATTGAGTTCAATTTTAGAGAGCGATAAGGACTTTGTGTTGCCAGACTGTCTGAGTGGCGCTAGTGGGATTATGGCACCTTTAATGGCTTGGATTTCGACCTGGAACACAGTAGGACGCCAGGCCATATCCTCCTGTTGGGTCCAAGGACTACTGCCCTTCGCCTTATCTAAATCCATTTTAGACGTCAAAAGTCTCGCAGCGTGCATTCTTTACCGTCAAAAGGACAAGTTTGGTAGGAATGCTAAAACTAGACATTGCTCTGTATTGCTCGTCTGTATAAATGCTGTTATAAGCGGCCTTTAAATTGATGAATGGGTGGTGGGCTTTTATTTGTTGCGCCTGGGTTTTCTCCAAAATCTGCCGTGGTGTGAATATTTGGCCAAGGGTGGATTTTACAACCCCTCGAGTTATGTTCCTTATACGCGATGTTCAGAAAACTGGTGCCTCTTTAGTTAGAAGGATAGTTTATGGATTGAGCAAGGTAGGTAGGTAAACTTCGAACTTGCGGCCACGGATCCCTTCGAGCGACTGGTTGGGTCCATTGTGCCCGTGACCAGGGAAACTTCCTACTACTAAAACGATCCTACTGAACTTTGGGAGGTTTTTCAGCTCTAGACCGCATAAGTCCCCCAGCTCTGCAAAGTAGAGTTTGCCCAAATACTGCTTCCTTCTCTTTGTTGGGACTGGACATTCGCAGATCAAATGTTTGGTAGATTCTATAGTTTCTTCATCCCTGCAGCTCCTCCAAAAGTCGTTGTGTGGCATGTTCAGTCCTGGTGCATGCATTCCTGAGGACCGTAGTAAGTGTTCGCCCCTCATCACGACACAAACTGATCAGTGATTTCGCTCTTTTTTATATGAAAGGTGACCATATGGGTTGTCTCTCCAAAGATCTGCTTCCCTGAGCCTCAGAGCCCATAAGGCTGTGTTGTTGCTACAGACGACGATCTTTGTATTTTTGTGATCTGCCTTAGGAGATATTTCTTCTTCAGCGCTTCAGGACAGGTCTTACAACAATTTTGTATAGACAGTATAACACTCGTGGCTGGAGACCTCACGTCGCCGAGTATGACAGCTAGGTCTTTTGCAGTCTTTGACAGTTTGAGCTCGACTCTATTGATGTTTGGATAGTTAAACTCAGATATGGTTCCCTCGTTTGTAACGAGCAGCAAACTCCGTTTTATTCGGGTGGACATTAAGTGCCGGATTTTCGTCCAATTAATAATTAGCATTATATAATAATATGGTTCGCGCTACAGCCCGTAGGTGGCCAGGGCCTAGCTTCTCAGCAACCACCCGTGTTGTGCGTGCTATTGTTCTCACACGAGTGGAAGGGACCTACAGTTTTATGCCGAATCCGAATGGTCAAGTTTGAGAAGCTTTTTCTAGACAGGAAGTACTCTTTGAGCATTGTCAGTGACTCGAAAGAGGTGGGGTCGTGAAAATTGTTTTCGTCGCACAGAGCAGGAATTGAACCTACGACGTCGAGGTTGGGGTCGACACACATACCCACAACGCCACGGGCCACCACTTATTAATTAGCATTAGTCCAAGACTTTCGTTCGCTGAGTGTTGAAGGAAATTTCCCTCATACCAGGATGGCCTCATCGTTTGCCTAAGCAGCCAATGTGAATCCTTCGTTTACCAGGGACTTCTCCTTCGGATGACCGTCTGTGCACCATTCGTGAGCAATGTATATATCCTAGGGATGACTTACTCAATTCCACATTGACTCCTGCTTTATGAAGGCTCTTTTCAGAATTGCATCATTTGTAAGGTTGTTGAACGTACTCTCATATCGAGGTACGCGCTCAGGATGAATTATTTTTGATGCAGGAATTTCTCAGCGGTGGACACTACTTGGTGTAAAGCAGTTCCAGATTTGAGTTGCTGACGCGTCTGTACAGCCTGGAAAGTTGGCGCTTAGAGCAGTCGATATGTGAATCAGCCAATTTTCCTTCAGATTCATGGATTCGCAGAAATCACTCCAAGAGTTATTTTTTCCGAACCGGATTTCCTTCTTCAGAAGCTTGAAGCTGTCCTTCAATAATACATTCTTTAGCGAGGTTCCAATTCATGCTAGTATCGCGTCTTAGTTCCGCTTTTTTGCATTCCACCAAGCCTTAATGCACTGCATGAGTTTTCGAAAGATCGGTTTTAGCAAAACAAGAAAGATCGGTGATTGCCTATACTGCGTCGTTTACGGCTTGTCGAATTTCTGACTGCTCAGCCAGACAACTCACAGTTTGCACAAAAAGATGGATCAGTTCGGGCAAACAATGCTGAGGTTCCATTCATCGGGCATTGTGTTCTGCATACCCTTAAATTGGCACAAGAAGTGGTCCGCGTTAATGTTGACGCCTCGAAACGTTCTGACATCCACCATACTTAAGGAGTGCCTTACGTCGATTGCAATATAGTCAATCTGATTGGTCTGCAGATCACCATGTTCCTTTGTGAATATGGAGAACTCCCTCTAGATATTGATGCAAATTGTCGATAGACGCTCGTTCACAAACCTGAACGAAATGACTTCTTGCCAATAGTCAGCCTCTAACGACGAATCCACACCCAAACACGCTTGCTTTAACCGTAGTAAATATCACAGTTTTTCATCCCCCGGCCCGGTCTATCCCACTTCTTGGATTGTTGCTATATCTGCCTTGTACCAGTCCAGAGCTTGCGCTAATTGTGAGGCTGAACGTGTACATATCCGATGATTGCTGGCCCTATTTCGTTTGCAGGGGCCTTACTTACTTACTTAAGGTGGCGCTACAGTCCGAGGTGGACCTGGACCTCAACCAACAAGCATCTCCAGCCAGCTCGATCTTTAGCTAGCTGTCTTCAGTTTCGCACGCATAGTTGGTTGAGGTCCCTTTCCACTTGCGTGTGCTACCTGAATCGCGGTCTTCCTCTACTGCACCGTCCCTCGGGGGTGGCTTCGAAGACTTTTCGGGCCGGATAATTGGTTTCCATCCGCTCTACATGACCTAGCCATCTCAATTGGCACTCATCTGGCTAAGTCGATGTCGCTGAACAGCCCGTATAGTTCGTCGTTGTATCTCCTCCTCCACTCACCATCTATGCAGACGGGACCGAAAATCACCCGAAGAATTTTCCTCTCGAAGCAACCAAGGGCTGCTTCATCCGCTTTTGACAGAGTCCATGCCTCCGCGCCATATAGCAGGACTGGTCTTGTAAAGCGTTACCTTGGTTGTTCGAGAGAGGGCTTTGTTTACCAATTGCTTTCTTAGCCCAGAGAAGCACTGATTGGCAAGAGTTATTCTTCGTTTGATTTCAGCGCTGGTGTCGTTGTCTGAGTTGATAGCGGTTCCTAGGTAGACAAAGTTTTTAACAACCTCAAAGTTATATCTGTCTGCCGTGACGTTCTGACCGAGACGTCGGTGTTGAGTGTCCTTCCTCGTTGACAGCATATATTTGGTCTTACCCTCGTTTACCGCTAAACCCATCTTCGCGGCCTCCGTTGCAACACCCACAAAAGCGCCATTGACATCACGCTGCGTTCTTCCGATAATGTCAATATCGTCGGCATATGCGAGTAGTTGGACGGACTTTTGAAAGATTGTTCCTCTCGTGTTGGCGTTCGAGTTTTGAACAATTCTTTCAAGAACGATGTTGAAAAAGTCGCATGACAGCGCGTCGCCTTATCTGAATCGTTTTTTGATATCAAAGTTCTCGGTTAGGTCTTTACCGGCCTTGATGGAGCAGCGTGCATTCTCCATCGTCGTCCTACACAAACGGACGAGTTTGGTACGGATGCCAAAACTAGACATTGCTCTGTATAGTTCGTCTCTATAAATGCTATCATACGCGGCCTTAAAATCGATGAACTGGTGGTGGGTATCGATTTGTTGCTCCTGGGTTTTCTCCAAAATCTGCCGGAGTGTGAGTATTTGGTCGATGGTGGATTTTTCTGGCCTAAGGCCACACTGGTATGGACTGACCAAGTTGTTGACGAATGGCTTTAGGCGTTCACACAGTACGGCAGATAAGATCTTATAGGCGATGTTAAGGAGACTTATCCCCCGATAGTTGGCGCAGTCAAAGGGGACTCCTTTCTTGTGGATCGGGCAAACAATGCTGAGGTTCCGACCATATTTTACAGATGAGTTGGTGCATGCTCCTTACCAAATCATCGCCTGCGGCTTTAAAAAGCTCGGCGGGTAGGCCGTCAGCTCCAGCAGCCTTGTTGGACGTCAGCTTAGATATAGCAATCCTCACTTCATCCGGGTCGGGTGGACGGAATTGTTGATCTTCATCGTCCCTTTCATTGGGGTTGAATGGTTTCTTTCTGCCTGACAGCGGAATTTGGTTCTTCGTCGCCGTTATACAGTCTGCAGAAATGGTTTCTCCATATCCTCAGCATCGACTGTGACTCTACTACGATGTTCCCTTGATCATAGTTACAGGCTTCGGTTCGGCGTTTATAACCTTGACTGGTTGACTTTATCCTTTGGTAAAACTTCCTTACATCATTCCTGCAGTAATATCCCTCTGTTCTGTTGATCGAGCGCTTCTCATGCTCCTTCTTTTTTCTCCTGAGAAGCCGGTGTTCGTCTCTCCTCTTCTGCTCGTAGAGCTCCCGAGCAGCTCTTGTCTTTCTTTGCAATGCCGCTTTGTATGCTTTTTGCTTGGCTGCATTCGCCTGCCGACACTCATTGTCAAACCAGGGGTTTCGTTGTGGTGGCGGATTGAACCCCGATGGCTACCACTTGGAGGTAAAATAAGCACAATTGGTGTGTAGGAAATGTTGCAACACTAGGCATCGCCAGGTTGACGCCAGTCAGCGGCTACCCGATTCCCACAGCACCCAGCCATCAGGGGGCCGTCATCAAATCCGCGCAAATCATCCCTTACCGAGGCTTGATTGTTGCGTCACCGGGCACGACCCCCAAATTGAAGCACCAGTTCCTTTTTTGTAGCCCTAGCACAAGAGGTTGCAATAAGTTCAGAAACTTGAGCTCGGATGAACTACACTTAGTGCCCGAAGGCACATATGCCACATGGACGCAAAATAAACACAATTGATGAGTAAGAAAAGTCAAAAAACTGGTTGACGCCAATCAGTGTCTTCTCGATAGCCACAGCACCCAACCCAATTGGTTTCCGTTTAGAGGGTTGGACGCCCCTAACCGGTCTTTATGGAGGTTGCCGGTTGCCACTCTGAATTGACAATCCATCTAGATTGTACTAATCTTGGCTGGAAATTCGTGGAAATGGCTATTTAAATGGACGATATCTGTTTCGGTCGTTTGGCTAAATCCATCTCGAGCCAACTCACGTCTCCCATTCCTGAGTGACAGCCAAAAAAGCCATCATCCTCCAGTTGATGGCCGTCACACAGTGTCTGCCTCTCGCATTAAATTCGTGTCCAATTCGAGCGAACGAACGACCGCCAAACGACGCCCCCGTCGAGCTGAACCCAATGCGAATTCCTCGAACATGATCAAAAGAACCATTAAGTGCTGGTGTTAAAGGACGCCGTGGGTGTCACCATTAAAGCCGGTCCTTAACTCCGGCCGACTTTCGTCGTAAAACTTTAACATTTCCCCCATAAAACGTTCCGTTCCGAATGAGAATGAAGCGCCACTTCCAATCGAAGTGATCACCATTTCCACCGACCAACAAAAAAAAAGAAGAGAAACCACTCAAGCCAAATCCTCCCACACATTCTTCAGCATTTTCATAAAACGCTCATCCATTAGCAGGGAGGACCTCTTAAGTACAGATTAATTGCCAACCGCCACCGCCGTCATACGGCCCCTGCCCCCTTATTTAATTAAGTCATCCACACTTTCTCTCGCAGCGAAACGGAGTAATTTGGCCTCGAATTGACTCCTAGCTCATAATAAATTACCCTCAAATAAAGGACATTCCACCGCATAAAACCGGTACGCTATCGTTATGGCCTTTCATTTCCTGTGTGCCTCGATGCTCGACGCTGCCCCCCGAAATTCGGCGTGGAGCGCTGCTGCATTTGTCTTGTTTCCCCCTTTCGCCCGGCATCGGTGGGCCGTAATTTATGCCGATTCTCGACACCACCTCCGCCGCCGTCGGAGGTTTCCACCTTTTTTTCTGCTTCTTTACTGTCGACGATAAATAAAGGGATTTCGGCAATAGAACCGAATGTCCGGGACAATAACAATTTATCTCGGGGATCGAATGTGTGCGGTTTAAAAGTTTATCGCCTGCTGCCGAGGAGCAGCGAGCAACGAGCAACGAGCACTGAACAACCAGCACCGAGTAGCGTCGTCTCCCAGCGGGCATGCGGCACCTAGTCGGGATGTTGTCGGGACGATTGTTGAAGGTAATTGCATAAATTATTTCCGGCCAGTGGGGCGGAAAGGACAAAAGTGAATATATTTTTCTTCCGTTGGACCTTCGAAATGGGTTCGATGGCGGTGGTGGTGGTGGTGCTGCTGCTTCTGCTGGTGTACTTAGGATGAGATTGTTGGTCTTATCGTTGGCGAAGGACTTCGGTGGTGTTTGGCCAATTGGAGGTACCTTTCATCGTTGAGCTCGGCGCTGGGTGCAAAGACGGAAAAAAAATCATCAATGCTGACAAATCTGTGGTCATTTAGGGAGACACCGATAAACTGTGCTTAAATGGTCGTTCTGCGGATGAAATTAATGCGACTTCCAGACGATGGGGTTAAAGTGGGGCGTTATTTTTTTTACGACTGGCGGGCAGATATCGACTGTGGTGTGGTGGTGGATGGTGGGGGGAGTGCGATGAGGAATGTGTGACTGGGAGGGGGTTGTGATTTAAAGTGAATCAGTCGGAGAGAGCGTCTGTTCTTGGTTAGATTTTGTGCGGAAAAAAAACGTGCGATAGGAAGGAGAGATTTGTGTAAATTGCATCCTTAATCCTTCTGTCAATAAGAAGGCTTATGTTTGTTCGATTGACTCTAGAGGTTATTGTGGAAAAACTTTTTTTCGGCCACTTTCTTGACGTGAGAAGCTCTGGGTCGCTTGTGTGAATTTTGTATGATTGCTCTAACTTCGCTCTTGATCATTTGCGCGTATTCCTCAGAGTAGGGCATTGTGAACACAGGGTCCCCGCCTTAGCTGGTGTCGAAGCAGACGTTTCCTACCTTCGCATTCATGCCGTAGTGCACAATTTGAGCATCGGTTCCTTCTTCAAATCGTCCTGAGCCCCTGTGGGTATTCGCTTAGAGATTAACTCCTCGGCGACGCATCCTCCGAGTCTCATGCACATGCGGTCGAACAGTTGTTCATGGGAAAGCAAATATTGGTCCTTTGGCAGATACTGCGCATAACCGAGCCCCTTTCCACGAGGAATGATGGACACTTTGAGCAGAAGGTCGGCATGCTCCAGGAACCAGTCAGCATCCGCGTGTCCGGCTTCGTGGTGGGGAACGATTTTCTTCTCCCCTGGTGCAAGCACATTTGTCTTCTGCTCCATGCCAGCAATGACTCGCTCAATGGCTTGCTCGAAATGGTTCTGTACGATACTATGCCGCGATCAGGACCGCCTCGTTGCACACAATAGCGGTGTCAGCTCTAGGAAACCGGGTATTAGTGCTGCCATCTTCCGGGATAGATCGTTTTTGTCTAAGTTGGTTTTCAGTGGCGATTGCCCCTTCCGTTGAGGTCTGGATCAGGAATAAAGATTTGCCTGTCAATTAACTGATAGGCAAGGTCAGAAGGTAAAGATGGACATTTCGAAAATGGATATGGTCTGGACAGACCCATTTATTGAAGGGTCAAGGTTACGTTGTATTTTGCTTACTCTATACAGGCATGAACGTAAAACATACGGACTTATCCGTGAAGGATTGAGCAATCGGGTCGTGCTACGCTGACTCCAGTCATTGAGACCAAGTTGGCTTGGGTTCGCGATGACTTGGTCTCTATACCGCACATTCGGTCTGTATCTTCTTTTCGAAGCAGAAGGCTCAGGTTCGAAGACACTCCTTGCTGCAGCATTGGTGTTGGCTCGTTGAAGACGAGCCTATGGAGTCGACGGAGCTTGCCTTTCGAGCTGCACCCACATCTTGGTACGGATTGTTGTTTGTACCAAGGCGCTTATGTCTTCTCCTCAATTCACCATTTTCAATGAACTTAGAACATAACTAATGAAGCGGCAGGGTGTAGAAGGACCGATGAGGAAGGTAAATGAGCAGAATTTTTAATAGACCTTATGGATGAGTGAAGGTCAGGGATAGGTCTGCAGATAAGCTCGACCCAGTCATAGTCGTCACGGTGCAGTGAGAGTACATACTGACCTCAATCGAGGTGTGGGTTCGAAGAGGTTTGATTCTTAATGTTTCTAAGAAGAGGATGCGAATACAACAGATTGTTCCAGTTAACAGTCGCTACATTAAAGCCGATTTCGGCTAAATCGTGGAGTTAATAAGGCATTTCAAGCCATTCAACTGTAGTATGTCATCTTTAGAGGAGAGCACAATTTTCATCATTTTGCGCGAATACATTCGTTTGACAAGAATTCTTTTGTAGGAGAATTTACTCTGTGAATCTGTGTATGGTAAGTGGAGAGTGGAGGGAAGAGGGAGTGAATCCTAGGTTAGGTTAGGTTGCAGTGGCGAAACTTAAAGCCAAAGTAGGTACCCTGCGATACTACGCTAATTTATTATTCCTAAATTGAGAACCCCTTCGTGGTTAATTAAGTTGTTTAGTTGGTTAATGCTAACGCTATTTAGTTTGCCGAGGTTGTTGAAATGGAAGGTCTCTACATATAATTGCTGGGGGCATGGGCTTATGTACACGGGGCAAAGTTGCTGACTGCACCCAACCTGGTAGGATGCCAGCGCGATCCCTGCTTGTGCATAAGTCAAGTTGACATACAGCCTCCTCGTGGCGCCCCTGGATAGCCATCACAACAACCCTTGTGTGGTGAACTAATGTATGCAGCAACCCCCCTCTGCCCGAGGGTCAAATAATGGGCCTGGCCAACCAGTTGTAGGTTGTGCGTGAGGTTAACTCCCTCACCACATAAAAAACCAACGATTACGAACCGACAACAGGCCTCGGATATGGACGGATTCAAACTTGACGACCCCAGCAAACGATCAAAGGACAATGATTTTCGGTTCTGCACGTGGAATGTGAGGTCCCTGAACAGACCACGTGCAGCCGATGGACTCGCGGAGGCCCTGGACTGTTACAAAACAGATGTCACCGCCATCCAGGAGATACGGGCAAAAGGAAGATGAGAAACTGCAACATCTACTACGGCGATTGCTACAAAGAGGGAAGGCAGCGCTTATTTGGATGCGGATTCGTTGTTCGAGGCGACTTAGGCAAAAAGTCTTAAGCTTTGATTATATCAGCGAGTGTCTCATAACAATCCGCATCAAGGCTAAATTCGGGAACATCAGCCCGATTTGCGCACAGGCGACGACGGAGGAGAAGGATGACGATAGCAAGGATGACTTCTGTGATCTCCTAGAAAGAACATACGATCGATGTCCCAGCTATGACACCAAGATCGTTCTAGGAGATTTCAACGCACAGCTGGGCAAGGAAGAGATCTTTGCTAGAGTCATCGGAAAACACAGCCTGCACGACAACACATCCGGAAACGGACTCAGGCTGGTAGATTTCGCCTCGGGGCGTAACCTCTCTGTGATGAGCACGCGGTTCCCACACCTCAACATTCATAAGGGGACCTGGCGGTCTCCTGATTAATCAACCGTCAACCAGATTGATCACGTTGCGATCGACGTCAGACACTCCCCCAATATTCTTGATGTCCGAACGTTCCGAGGAGCCAACATCGACTCGGACCATTTCCTTGTTGTAGCCAAGGTAAGGATGAGGATATCGAGAGAAGGACGGAGTCGACTAAGAACACTACGGTTTGACGCCGGAAAGCTACAATCGACCGCTAGGAACTTTGCCGACTGAGTCTCCCTGAAACTCTCTGAAAGTTCGACGGTGCATGCGCCAGAGGCACTAGATGGCGCACACAAGTGGAAAAGGACCTCAATCAACTTGGTGTGCGCAACTGGAACTGGAGGCTGCTGGCGAAAGATCGTGCTGGCTGGAGAGGCATGTTGGTTGAGGCCCAGGTCCACCCCGGACTGTAGCGCCATTCAAAGAAGAAGATATAAGTGCTAATGACTTGGAGGGATATCACAGCACTACAAGAGCAGAAGTGATGATTTGTGGATTCTAGCTCCTGAGTAGAGGGGGATGCTAAGTCAGACAGAAAAAAGTTCATGGTGCAGGCTATTTATGAAGGTGGTATGTTATGTCAGGCGAGGATTTACCGAATAATATGAAGGACTGCCTGAATTACCAACGTCGAGTTTGAGGAAGTGGGTAGTGGAACCCAGGGAGTTTCGGAGTGAAAGCAAATCGGTAAAGAATTTTTTTCTGAGTGGATAGGTAGAATGGAGTTTTAGAATTAAATTAGTGAGTGACCCATTTTTGCTGAAGTCTCAGTAACAGACAACCCCGGGGCTGGGATATTTTTCAGAACACCTGTTCAATGCATTCTTCTGTTGAGGAGTCCCACTGAAGCAGGTGGAGATGTTTCAGAATCTTGGAGTCAGTGGTGTAGGATTGTTGACTAAGCTGGGTCACTTCTTGAGAGAATCTGTAATCAGGAAGGCTGATCTTAGTGTCAAAGCCAAGGTGGCAATCGTAATGACTGCTCACTATACTAGCCGGGATAGGGTGAGAAATATGGCAAAAGAACCTCAATCTTGAGCTGCGAAGAGGTCTTGGCACGTGGTACCAATATAAGCATCATCCCGGCTTCCGAAGCGGTCTTTAGCTGTGATTCCATCATGCAGGCGACGTCACCAAGTGCTCGTCGATTTCAAACCATCAGTAATGTCAAGATTTAACACTACTTTCAAAACTCAAGATTCTGGACGAGGATGATGAGGAAACCTGGCTAGTACATTTAAGTCGGTAACGAACTCAACTGGACCCTCAATATAAAATAAGATGTTTTGGAGAAGGCGACGCGCTTTATTATTCACGTTCCTCTTATGGAGCGCCTTGATGGCTCTTGCGTTCTTGCCATCCTCCACCATTTCAGGCAACGCTTTAATCTGTTCTCCCAGTTTGTGGAAGACAAATGGGTGACTGGTTGCTTATGTTGTCGCCGTTGCTCGTACTTGTTAAGCTATGCTATCCTCTTCGCTTCTTAGAGGCGTTGGTGTCAGCCCTCCTGGTGAACTCTGCACCTTTGAACTCCTTTCAAAAGCCATGTCTCTTGACTTCCTCCGTTCATGCTGTTTGGTCCACACTCAAAGCAATGGTTATCTATGAAAGCAGGGAGGCCATGCGAGGATTAACACACGCCTGTATGAGGTCGTGAACCAGAGACGAATCGGTGCCAACCAGGAACGTTGCATCTGGATCTAGACCACCAACTTAATGATGACGTAACATTGAGAGCTCTTTGAGCCCTGGCAAGATTTCGACGAGACGGAGGCATGTGTAGCATTAGCCTGAGAGCCTTTTCAACCTACTTTTCTTTCCAAAGCTAAGCTTTCAAAATCCAAAGTCCGTATAGTTGTTCCCAGTATGCCATACCATAATTAAGACCTTACCTTACTGGGACCTTACCGGCACTGGATCGATGAATTTAGTCCCGGTATGTTGGAGGTTATATCGCCCCTACTCGGTCACCAGAGCCTCGTTAGTTTTAAACTGGGTACACCACGTCAGGCGAGGATGGTACTTTGTAGGTTGAATTTTGTACAATTGTTGGGTGTTAACATGAAGGCTTGTCAAACAACGAGCCATTTCCGGCGATGTGAATTCAAAAATAAGCTACGTACAGTACCTCGTATTATTATTATTTTCATTTGATGGTCCGATTGCTGTCTTCGGAGTTATGACACAGTGGGTTGAAACCTCAGTTTGGGCCTCATCTCGAACGAACCTTTCCAACTCCCCTTTGTTCGCGTTCGAGAAGGATTTCATTTGGGCGCGATGAATTCGATGATATCGACAAGCCATCCAATGACGCTGCCTACAACTGTTGTACAGAGTGTTTCACAAGTGAGCTCCAACAGTTAGTCTTGGTATAGCTTGACTTGTGACACGAAAGCAGTGTTCCAGCATTTGTGGCACAGAAGTCTTCTGTTGCACAGAGTCTTCGACACCGAGCCATTGGGACAGCGCAACAGCGGACGTCCTCGCACTAGATGGCGCACACAAGAGGAAAAGGACCTCAACCAACTTGGTGTGCGCAACTCGAGGCTGCTGGCGAAAGATCGTGCTGGCTGGAGAGGCATGTTGGTTGAGGCCCAGGTCCATCCCGGACTGTAGCGCCATTCAAAGAAGAAGAAGTCTTCTGTTGCTAATGGAGTCCATAATTTGGTCTGGTGTATAAGCACAGTCTTCCTATATTCCCTTCTGTCACTGCTCCAATCAAATGTTGGAGGTTTCCTTATTCCACGATTTGGTTTTCATCTCACGGCGCTACAAAGATGGCTCTTCAGTTGATTTGTACTTCCTCCCTGTTGCCATACAACATTGTTGGTTCCACGAAATGATGGAGATCCCATCATCAGCAGCCCACCCCTTCCAGCACTGACTACGATTGAATCTGTTTGATGACCCTCACATTCTGTGAAGTCGGCGGTACTGTCTTTGTGAATCACATCAATGAGCCTCTTCATCTCAGCCCCAGGAGTTCGTCATCCCCTCGTCTTGTGCCGTTAAGTATCCCACACCCTTCCCTATAAAATTCAAAATCCGACACAAGACCCCTGCGGACAGATGTGTGCATGACCCAGTCGGTGGCAGTTAAAAGCCCATATCGTAAAGACTCCCACCCACCCTCCATCGAGCGCACATCACACATGTTAACCAATTCAGTGCCAAGAATTACACGACGAAAGCTGCCATTTGAACACTCGGCGAGTACCAATAAAAGCGGCTCCACAGCGCGCCTCGCCGCCATCACCATCTCCGCTCCCAGTCATTAATCGGATGAGAATGTAAATAAACTTTTCCATTACAAAAATTAACTGTGAATTAGTGAGGATTGCCCTAATTCAATTCATGGCAAACCTTACGCACAGTTCTCGTAGGCATCCATTCAATCCATTCTCTCCAGCAGCTGCCAGCAGTCCCTTCACTCCGACTGATGTTCATTCTCAGTCAAGTAGAGCCTCTTGCCTCTCGGGGCGGGTATTTTTACATAAGACCCGCCGAGCCGATGCGAACAAGGAAGAACTTCGGCAGAACCGCTCCCGGGGATACTGTATCCTTGGGGGGCACAAACGCCCACCCATCCGGAAAATGAAACAGGAAGGGAAGTAACTTTGCCCAGACCACTCGGTTCGTTTTCATTTTTGAAGAGAATAGGTCTCGGGACTCGGCATGGATCCATCATTCGGACGGGGATCGAGGACTGCCGCTCAGCTGACGGACGGGCGGTCGGGCGGTGAGGCTTTTAAAGCCAATGAAAGGAAAGGAAATGATTCGGGCTATAAAACCGGCAGAGGCCCACGAAACAACACAAACAACACGAACCAGAGAAGAAAGAAAGTTTCAATGTAATAGTCCATGACGACGCCGAAGGGGAGACGCAGAATGGAAGCCGCGCCGCCCGCCAGCCGAGGAGCGCACAAAGAATGGATAAAAGAGGAAGTGCGTCGCAGGGATACGCACACACTCACTCGAGAAGATGTTATCCCAGTTCGCGCCGCGCCCCCACCCGCAATGGATTTATCTGCGTGCCAGTGTACTTCGGCATCGATTGTAATCGAATTTTATTGATATTGACACAATTCTTGTGATTGCCGGATACACGGCCCACGGGCCAGGGACGCTGCCTGGCACGCAGCAGTAATAAAGCCCAATCCAGGGCGTCAGGCGTCGACTGCGGGTGGTGTGTTTTTTTTTTTATTTAAGAAATTAAATTGCCACCGACGGAAGACGAGAGATGGAGACGAATGGCCAGCAGCACGGAGACCCGGGCCCAAAACAAACGAATAAAAATCAAATTAACTTGTAAGCCGAGCCAGCCCCGCGCCCACGCCACCGATGCGGATGTTGTCGCGCAATTGGTCTGCGCCGAGAGATATCATCTGAGAAGCGATTTAATCGCTTTGTGGGAACACAAAGGCGCACATTTATTTTAATGGCGTCGATGGGAGGCGATAGCCCGGATGCCAATGATTCGGCTAATTGCTGAGTGAAAACAATTCCTTCTTCTTTCGATTTTGTCTGTTGGTCTCTTGGGAGTTGCCGAAGCGACAAGTGATGGGGTGGGAGTGGGAGTGGATTTTCTTCTTCAAGCCAGATCGAGAGGGGAGCAGTGATTTGTGGATGTTGCGAATTAGCTGCTGCCAGTGACTCAGAAAGGATTTATTTAATGTTTGTTTGTCGTAATGTGGCATAAATCGTGATCTCATCCCTGTATAACGTGATGCACTTTGTGGCCTGGATTTCAGAAGTGTCATTCAAGGCTGAATATGGTTAGTCAACGATTTGCCATTTTGCAGCGTGGTTCATTTAAAAATCGCTAAAATTGTAAAAACTTATTGCCGTCAGCATGTTTGTGCGTAATTTACTTTTGAAACCACAAAACGGATGACGCTGTAGAAGAGCAGATTGACACTCTTGTCAAGGTTAGTCAAAGAAGGGTCTGCTGAAGGTCTGGGGTAGTAACTACAGGACGTTGAGATGCAGCCAAGTATACATATCAAAACTCAGTGCCGCGATGATCTGGCCACGTCGCAGTCATCATTTCGACTTAATAGCCGTGTGATTTCCATCATTTGTTGTCACATTGTATAGGAACTGCTATATCTTCTTGATTGGCGCTACAGTCCGGGGTGGACCTGGGCCTCAACCAACATGCCTCTCCAGCCAGCACGATTTTTCGCCAGCTGCCTCCAGTTGCGCACACCAAGTTGGTTGAGGTCCTTTTCTACTTGTGTGCGCCATCTAGTGCGAGGACGTCCTCTGTTGTGCTGTCCCAATGGCTCGGTGTCGTAGACTCTTCGGGCCGGAGCTGTGGTGTCCATCCGCCCTACATGACCTAGCCATCTTAAGCGTTGGATCCTAAGACGCTTAACTAGGTGCATGCCGCTGTACAGCCCGTATAGTTCGTGGTTGAACCTTCTCCTCCAAACGCCATCAACGCAAACAGGACCAAAGATCGTACGCAGAAACTTTTCTCTCAAAACAACCAAGAGCTTCTTCATCCGCTTTCAATAGCGTCCATGTCTCTGCGCCATAGAGCAGGACTGGGATGATCAGGGTTTTATACAAGCTCAATTTGGTGTTTCGAGAGATGGCTCTGTTACTCAATTGCCTCTTGAGCCCAAAGAAACAGCGATTGGCAAGAGTA
Source organism: Eristalis arbustorum (assembly GCA_916610145.1). NCBI lineage: Eukaryota > Metazoa > Arthropoda > Insecta > Diptera > Syrphidae > Eristalis > Eristalis arbustorum. The sequence goes on from OU744318.1 coordinate 28,280,175, forward strand.
ATTCTGCGCTTGGTCTCGGTACTGGTGTTGTTGTCCCTATTTACTCCGGAGCCTAGGTAAACGAAGTCCTTGACTACCTCAAAGTTTCTGCTGCCCAATATGACGCTCTGTCCGAGACGTCGATGTTGTGCGTCCTTCCGTGATGACAGCATGTGCTTTGTTTTGCCCTGGTTTACCGCTAGACCCATTTTAGCCGCTTCCGCTTCAATACTAGCAAACGCCTCATTGACGGCTCGCTGTGTTCGTCCAATCACGTCAATGTCGTCCGCGTAAGCAAGCAGTTGAACGGACTTTTGGAAGATCGTGCCTCTAGTATTGGCGTGTGAGTTTTGCACGACCTTCTCAAGTACAATGTTGAAAAAGTCACATGACAGCGCGTCGCCTTGCCTAAAACCTTTTTTGACATTGAAGGTCTCGGTGAGTTCGTTACCGACCTTGATGGAGCAGCGAGAGTTCTCCATCGTCATCCTGCACAGCCTGACGAGTTTGGCAGGAATGTCAAAACTAGACATGGCGTTGTATAGCTCGTCTCTATGCACGCTGTCATATGCGGCCTTGAAATCGACAAATAGGTGGTGGGTGTCGATCTGCATCTCTTGAGTCTTTGCCAGGATCTGACGTAATGTGAAAATTTGATCGATAGTGGACTTTCCTGGCCTGAAACCGCACTGATAAGGACCTATCAGGTTGCTGACAAAGGGTTTCAGGCGTTCACACAGAACGGCAGAGAGTATCTTGTAAGCGATGCTAAGGAGGCTGATCCCTCGATAGTTGGCGCAGTCAAAGGGGTCTCCTTTCTTGTGGACCGGACAAACGACGCTGAGATTCCACTCATCGGGCATGCTTTCCTCAGACCATATCTTACAGATGAGCTGGTGCATGCGCCCAACCAGGTCATCTCCAGCTGCCTTAAACAGTTCCGCGGACAATCCGTCCGCTCCAGCAGCTTTGTTCGACTTCAGTCTAGAAATCGCTTTCTTGACTTCGTCTAAGTCGGGGGGACGGAATTCGTGTTCATCATCGTCCAAATTGAGTGAAACATTCTGCCTGACAGCGGAATTTGTGTCGTCATCGCCGTTTAACAGTCTACAGAAATGATTTTTCCAAAACTGCTATATAGAACTGCTCAATACCTGGTTTGAGCCAGTAGTGTAACAGTCAAGTTCACGATGAAGTGCTTGTGTTACCTCTTCGTGGTGCACCCCGATAGTTGTATAAACCTATAATTAGGCAGAAATTTCAAGTGCAACCAGTGTAGTGGATCTAGACTAAATAACGTATGTCAGTACCCTAAATTAACGAGAAACCATGAGATAAGAGCTGGATATTGTTTGATTTAGTGCGTGTCACAAGAGGCGCGCAGATGTCTAGTCTCCTTGTATCCGCGTCGTAGGTGGTGTTTGTCTTGTCGTCGCTTTGGAGGTTGTCTTTTCGACGTCCGGCTTCAGATCGCCATCTTAGTCAGTCTACTGGCGATTTAAATTCCCATCTTGACAGCATAATTACCGGGGGTAAAAACAACATAGTGGAATTCAATGCTTCCAAAACGCAATGATGTCTACTGTCACTAAAGCGAATACCTGATAATCAGCCATTATCTATGAATGCCGGCTGTATCGATGGAACCGGAAGAAACTTTCCCTCCCTGGTATCTTTACCAAGACAACACTTAGTTGGAACGCTCACATATTCACCAAAAATGCTGCGAAATGTTAGCAATATGTTAACAATATCGTGGGTTCATTAGACTCGCCCGAACATCGACGTACCGTGTCTTCTTTGTCCGTGTCTTATCACTATTTTTACAAACGATGCTCAAGTGAGCTAGACCTCCTTTAACACAAGAAAGCTGCAGACGTTTGTAAGCCGGCGGAGTGCCTACGAAACGCACTAAGGGTTTTCTGGTCGAACCGTATGTCCAACTAACAGCTTCATCAGAGGACGGGCCAGGATCCAATAGGCTCCACTATTCAACGGCGCAAGTGGCAAATGCCAGTTCCACAGCAAAACATGCGATGCAATGGAAGCCGTAAGCCCAATACGGCAGAATAATGGGTGTACCAAGAAGTACATGGTGCAGAACGGTAGAGGAGTCCCAACAGCTGGGGAAGAGTTTGAGAGAGCTGAAGCTCTGGGAAACCGTTCGCCATAGCGCGTGGTTGTGGTAGAGGCCCTAAGACCCGCAAATGGGTACAGGATCTAAGTAGTAAGCTACTGTGGTTTTCCAAGTGGCAAAACTGATGAGCTTGAGCCGTTGGCGGAGGATCGAATGACCTAGAGATGTCTCTCTCTCTCTGTCTCTCGCCCTTGTGAACCCGTCTGTGGATCATCATGCTGTTAACCCAAATTAAAACTAGACGATGCATTAAGTCAGCCTCCAGCTTGTATCAAAGAAATGCACTAAGTGATACGTCCGATTTTTTTTGTAGTTTCCCAAAATATAAGGACAACCACAAACATCGATTGCGGTTAGGTTAGTTTAGTCACAAGTGGCTAAACACTATTTCTTTCCGAAAACTTGATTGAACTATTTATATGACTGACGTTGCCATTGCTTTGCTGTTCTCAAAAATTGTCTAAGAAACACGCTCTTGGCCATTGACCGGGTCTCCAGGTGGAACCATTGTGATGCACTGCTTATGTACAATTCTGAAAAAGCAGCAGAATCATTCGTGAACAAAACTTGCCTTGGCCAAGGCAGGGAATGAAATCCTCTATCAGTGTTCGTCAGTAACTAAGTATCATCATCAATTCCGCCACAGCCTATGCATATGACAAGTCCCAGTTCCACTTCACACGATTGTGACCATTGAGTCCTCCAACTACCATCGTGAGTGTAGTGTGGTAGCAGTTGTTCACCTTTTTGCAACCGTGCGTGATGGTTGGATCCCTCGAAAAAATGACACATTTTCTGGTGAGCTGTTCCATTTGTCAGAATCGTAACACTGCCTGGTGGAACGAATGACTTAGATAACATCTCCTTTATTACCTTTCCTTCGCCATGCGAGGTGGCTTCCATTGCGGTGCCTTACGCATCAACCAAGTCGTTCTCTCAGTCCGAACGTCTTAAAACTGTACGTCTAGAAACCGGATCCAGAAATATTCCAACCGGCATACCATCCACAGTCGAGGAACGTACCTTATTGAGTGAAATCCTCAGAAGGCAGATGACCTGAGCGCTTGCAAGCTCTGTCTTGCATTTATTTCAATCAACAATCAACACAACGAACCCACCCCACTAAGTAGCGTAAATGTCAAAACATTCACCATGTTCCGCCGAAAAGTATGCAACACAACCCATTAACCAAGTGCAAACGCAACAATTCTCAGCACACGCACAGCCTTCAAACCATTTTCGCAACGCGCCATTCCCTACCCTTGGCCCAAGATATTCGCCGACCACCATCGAAGAAACCAAAAAATCCTTATCTCCTGAGCACGCATTTATTTCCCTCTATCAGAGACCTATCTCACTGTTCACCCAAAACTACACTCACGTCAACGAACACCTTGACTACCGCCTATCGTCTATCTCCCACTCTTATCTTGTCTATTGCGTGACGAGTCCAGTGTGCTTGCTGATCCAATCGAGGAACGCAGTCACTCTGGTGAACACCGACGGCTGGCGCTTGTCGCATCCATGATCACTGCCAAACGATGTCAATCCCACCAGAAACCGCGAGTCGTCGGCGGCCTGGTACACCAGTGGTCCACCGGAGTCCCCATTGCAGGTGCCCTTCATCTCACTGCCATCCACGCAGACGTTCTTTGGTGTGATGATCCCGGGATGGAAGGACTCCTTGCAGTCTTCCTGGTCAATGACAGTGACGTCTACGTAGACAAGGTCGTCCGAGATGGCGGCCATGTCGTCGCCCCGCTTGCCCCAGCCGGCGGCAGTGACAGGCTGACCCTTCAGGAACTCCTGATCCATGTACGGCGAGGCGAGCTGAATCACCTGAACGTCAGCTGTCAAGGTGACATTCTGCGGGAGCTCCAGCAGAGCAATGTCATTCTCGGTGTTGTTCGGGTCGAACAGCTCGTGGATCGTGATCATGTCGGGGTGGATGTCGATCAGATTTCCGTCCAGCGGTGTGGTCTTCCTATTGCGGATTCCCAGTTTCACTTTGACTTTCAGAGTGTCACTGAAAATGACAGATCTTTGATTTTAAATAGAGCCTGATAGGCGTATCGGCGTATCGGTGTATCGGCTCATCACTCACCCATGAAGACAGTGCGCAGCGGTGACGACGAAATTCGGCGCAATCAGCGATCCGCCACACCAGAAGTTTCCGCTCTCGGACTCCTTGGATATGGTCAGCCCGACCAGGAAGGGAAAGCTGTGCTCTGGCGCCAGGATCCCGCCGACAATCCGTCCGTCCAGAACGGGCGACGCCACTGCCACGGAGCTCAGTAAAGCCGCGAAAGTTGCAAGTCTTATCAGAGAAGCCATCTGGAATGATAGCTAGACGTGGTGCGGTCCCGAACTTATATACCAGCGTGTCTAGTTCGAAACTGGATCACTGATACGATATCGTCGCGGCGAGCCACTTCTGCATTCTGGATCACGCTCAAGTGCGCGGCTAATCTCCATCCGGTCTAATCCGGTGCAATCTACCCACCCTGCGGGGGCTTACAAGGCTTGCGCCACACTCGAGATCTGAAGAACTGCGCAATAAACAAAATCAGTTCAATCTTATCTCCACACTCGGCTGGCTGGTGGGCTTTGTCTTCCCCTTCCGCGAAACCGGGTCAGTAATGCCGTCATGCCGTCGGGCGGGCAGCCGCTATCAACGGGAAGCGCGTTTCCTTCCGCTCCGAAGTTAGTTTGCTGCCGCAGATAAGATTAGGGTTCCCAGAAGCCACCCTTATCGCTGTCGCCTACGGCTCCCGACCTAAGGCAATGCCCCGCTAAACCGGGCCATCGCACCAATCGCAATCGGCCACAGAAAGGTTCAATGCGACGATTCAACGAACGTAGTAGACTCCTGCCAAAAAAACAGCCAGATAATCTCGGACATGCGAATCCAGCGGTTATCTGTGCGGCCGATAAGCGGTTGACTGTTTATAAATACCCGCCGCGCAGTTTGTATTCTAATTAGTCCACAGAGCCCACCACAAATGGCCATCACGTGGAAGCTTACCCTGTCGCTGTGTCTGGGATTTGGGTCGATGGCGCAGTGCAAGCCCGTCAGCCGCATTGTGGGCGGCCAGTCGGCTCCGGCAGACGGCTTCCCCTACCAAGTGGGGCTGTCCATCACGAAGAACGGCACCGAAGTGGGCACCTTCTGGTGCGGCGGAGCACTCATCTACCCCGACATTGTGCTCACGGCAGCGCACTGTGTGTACGGGTGAGTTGTTGTCACTTTGACAGGCGACTGATTGGAACTGACCGAATTCTTGCAGGGGAACAATCTCAGCTTCGGTCATTTTCGGCACGAACGACATCGACAGCGTCCCGGCAGCCGACACCGTCGACATCGACCCCTCGGACATAACGATAAACGCCGCCTTCGATCCGTCGGTGACGAGCAACGACATCGCTGTCATCCGGCTGCCCAGCAATCTCACCCTCAGCGCCGCCGTCCAGACCATCCAGCTGGCCACGGCCGCGATGAATCAGACCTACCTCGAGGGACAGGCGGTCACCGCGTCCGGCTGGGGCTACACCAGCAGTACCTCGTCCGCAATCACCGAGGAGCTGCGCTACGTCAGCCTGACAGTGATCAGTTTGCAGAGCTGTGCGGCGTTCTTCAACAGCGGTCTCATCCGGGCGACGAACATCTGCACGAGTGGACTGTCGCTCAGGGGGCCGTGCAACGGCGACTCGGGCGGACCGCTGACACACGCGGCCTCCGATGGGGGCCTGTACCTCGTCGGCGTTACGTCGTTCGGCAACACCGCCGGCTGTCAGTCGGGCGACCCGAACGCCTACACCCGGATCACCTCGTACCTGGACTGGATTGCCGAGAGCACGGGTTACACGTGACACGCGCGTCACCGCTGGTGGGTGTTAATTGAATTCCTGACTGACTGACTGCGAGGGAGAGTGTGAATCGAGTGTGCAATTGTAATTAATCGGCGGCGAGACAACCGGTTGGAGGGGCAAATAAATAGCCCGAGTGCGAACTTCTCCAGTGCTTCTGTTTCAATTACAAAATCAGGTCACAGGACCTTTGGCTTGTGGCTCCCCAGTCTCCCCCTCCTCCCCGTAACCAGATTGATGATTGGAGTTTACTTTCGGTTTTTGCTTTCTTTTCGCGTTCGCCCGGGCGGACGGGCGCAATGGCATCCGTTCGAGGAAATTTAATCAGGAGAACATAATTATATTACGTGTGCCGGAGGGAGGGCGGCGCACAGCTTTCTGCCAACAAAGCAGAACCCATCCCAGATGGCCCGACCCACCCACACCCACGCAATGTCGAGGCGATGTCAACATAAAGAATTCATTCGGATAAACTCAACGCCGGGCTGAGTGGAGTGTGGCTGCTGTTCGCCGCCGGAGATGGATAATGGCGGCCAGAGTGCGAAATGGAATCAGGGAATTCCTTCATTCGAGTCACGTAATGTGATTTGATATCAATTTTCGGATTAGGGAATCAGTAGGTGTCGCCGTGGAATCGGTAACGCGGGCTAATTCTGGCGCTGCTCCTGCCGGACTGTGGAAGTTTTATTTTCGCAGCAGATTGTCCGGGTGTTGGCTCTTACTAACTTCTGGATTGGATACTTATGGCGTTTGTCACGTAAGTGATAACTTGGATGGCACTTCATCGTCCGGAGGGGATTCGTAACCTTGAACTAACTGCGAGTGAAGGGGGTGGGTGTTGGGCTGGAAGACAAAGTTGAGCGTTACGTTGACGGCAGTTTGTGTCTGAAGTGAGTTTCGAGGTGAGCCTGTCATCGGGGAGGTGCACTCGCAAGTGGGCGTCTGACGAGATAAATGGGACGGGGATCTACAAGTGGAATTCGTATGGGGCACCAGCGGGGGGAGGAGTGAAGTTGGTGCTTGCTTGCTACATGAACATATTTGTGATAGCTTCCGAATTTGAGGCATCATCGCACGAGTTGTATCAAGTTTAAGACTGAAACTGGTGGCATTCCGTTTGAGACAAAGATGAGTGTTCCACGAACTAATTATCAACCTGGACCGAGTGAAAGGTGGCAACAACATTGTCTCCGTTGTACCTAGCTCATCCTGGTCCAGTGTAGTTATCTTCAGTGGCTGACTATCGTTCTGGTATCCAAAGGTGACTTCGTGTACTTGCCCTCGTGAAGAAGTTAATTCACTTAACGCGTAAAAGCCAAGTGGAGTTCTTATTTTCCGTTCAGACCTTAAGTGTTGTGACGCTTGATGAGCACAATCAATCATTCACCCTCAGCTTTGATTTTAAGTGGCGGTGAGGAGAGCTTCAATTTGAGACATTGACCAACAGGCCCCTTCACCCGGGCCTCTTGGTCGGCCCTTGATATGTGCGTCACCCTTGTTGCTGTCTGTATTTTTAAGAGTCAAAGATTCTTTATAGCACACTCTGAAGAAAATTTGAGAAGACTCACGTCCGAAGTTTAATCGCAACTACTCGCCATCAGTCCAAAGAAGACCACAGACGAAATATTAGGGTTGCCACTCTAGGCTAGCTTTACTGCAAACCTTCTGCAGTAGAAGAATACAGTTTGAATCGCAAGTGGTTCACATAGAAGCCATTGGCTGAATTTGGAGCGTATGACTCTGAAGGGGATAAGTGACCAGAAGGAAACATTTTTGATACAAGGATGCATGGTGTAAGGAAAGTATGGTGTGCTGGACAGCTTGTTACAACCAATATCAATACAGTTGGACATTATCCATGAAACTCCAACACAATTGTAATCTGAAGGCGGGTGCGTTAGAAGCGCTTGAACGATTGCGGTTACACAAATTCTTTTAAATCTATAAACAGTGAAAGAGGATAAGACACCTACAACAATCTGCTGTCTGTCACTGCTTGTAATACAAAAGTGAAAAGTGGCTATAAAATTCAAATTCGAATTTTGTATTTAAAGTTTGAAATACTGGAAAGTTTTCCTTATTGTGTTTGTTTCGCGTTGTTGTTCTAATTTTGCCCGGATTATCGAGACCAGTTCTTCTTTTTATGGTTCTACTAGGCGAGTTAGCACTGGGCATTTTCAGCTAACACCATCCTTGGCCAGTTGCCTCCAATGCACTCTACGTCAATTGAGGACCTTCTCCACTTACATGAGTAATTGGTTTCGTGGGTATCCTATATTGTGTTGCTCCTCTCGTTCAAAGTAGAAGACTCTTCAGGCTGGACCAGTATTGTGCATGCGCTCTTTGTTATATCCGTAGACGAGTGTGATAGCTCATGTCCCTGTACGACTCATAAAATAAGTGGTTGAATATTTCTTTGCAAATACCATTAATACAAATAGGAACAAGAAACAAGAGCATTCCTTATCTCCTTGAATTCACGTCTCGCCAGGAATGCACACCAGTTTACCCTTAAGCCTGCTTTAGGACGCACAGTGAAATTTAGAGACTCGTTTTTTAGCCGCACCACACAAATATGGAATGCTCTTCCCAGCTCAATATTTCCTATAGATTACAATCCGCAGATGTTTAAGACCAATGTGCACAGGTACCTCCTCTCTCTCTCTCCCTCTATACCTTCGGCCGTGCTGTGTCTTGACCCCGGACAAGTGAGGGTATTAATAACATCTTGAGCACGCGCAAATTGTAGAAAAAAAAGGAAACGGACATATCAGACATGGCTACATGTGAATAAAACAAAGCAGTAAGAAAGATTCAGTACTTGGAGTTAGGTTGAGGCGAAGTTGAAGGAATGTATACTTTTGTGGATCGACAACTGCCTTTGCAACATTACTTCTGATGTCACTATCTTGACTTCGTCTAAACCGCGGGGAAACGGAATTTTCTTCTATCATCTGTGAAGCTTAGAAGTCCATATTATCTGTGTGGGGTGGAACATTTTGTCCGACAACTGTGGTGTCGCCGTTTAAGTGTATCGCAGTAATCTTTAATTTAATCTACTACGAGTTGTACCTCTTCTTTCTGAAAGCATTCTGTCCAAAGACTAATTAAAGAGAAGTTATACATCTCTGTCCTAATTGATTTTTGATTTACACAATAACATCAGCCAATGCAATCATCATGACCTGGACTAGTGAACTGTCAAGCACAGGGAACACTATAATGTACGTTGTTAGGAATCGACGAAAGCAATAAACATCAACTTAGCAATATAGAATTTTTTGAAAATTAGTGAACTAGAATTAATTTACAAACGATCAGGAAACAACTAATGGAACTTGTGAGCTACGCCTACGCCCGTGGGGGGGCATATTTTTTTTTTTGCAGATGATGGTGCTCGAATAGTGCAACCTACCATTGCTGCTTGTGTACGGATGGTGGTATGTGTTGACCATGGATGATGTGGTCTGCTTGATGGATGGATGATGCGATCTCATTGACAATGATAATGGATATATCTTCTCGCCGCAGATAATGGCGTTTTATGCAGTGCTACACATTAAATAATAAAGGAATAAAATATAGTACATAATTTATCAAACAATGCTTGCTCTACACTTTTGCCCTTGGTGTTATCTCGGCGGACCTGAGTCTAACTTCAACAGCACCCACGTGTTGCTGAAATCTGTCATGGGTAGATGGCTCCTACACCGGGCCGATACCGTCCGATACCGGGCGGTTAGATTTGAGGCGGTTTTTCTAGGCACAAATTGAAAGTGACTTGAAAATGAAAATGTCGTGACTTATGAATATTGGTCGTGTCGGGGATTGATCCCGATATATGACAGGCAGAACAAAACCACATCAAACTAATTGTTGTAGTAATTGTCTCAAAAGCCTTTTGGTAAATCGAGCATCGTCATCATCTCTGTATCACCGTCCAAACATCGCCGCCTACGATACAGACTAGCCCTGTATGTAATGAAATGTTTACCTCCCATTCGCCTACTTCAAGAGAACAACATAACCACTACTCAGCTCCTCATCCCGATCGAAACATCGCCAATCTCGCGACAAGCTATTTGCAATTTCCGTCCAATACACCATCGCTGTCCTTTCATCCTGCGCACCGATGTCGACGTCTACGCACTTATTAAAATTTGCCATAAAAATCCAAATCCTTTCAGATTCAAAAACCTCCACCCATCGACACCCCTCCCACCTTCAAGGGCAAATCACATCCCATCCAATATTGCCTCAGCACAAAAGAGCGTCGCGCGTATCCCGAAAAACCACACCGAATTTCCATTTCGAAAATCCATCCAATTGCAGTCTCGGGAAAAATTACCCTCTTTCCCCGTTGCTTGGCAGACATCGACGACGACGACGACGAGGAGGAGGACGATGATGGTGACGATGGCAAAGAAGACGGCAACGATTCCTCCTCCATCACCGCAGTGGCGCGTCAATGCCAGCGCCGAGAACGATGGCGGAAAATTCCTCATTATTTTTGTTCGTCGATGAAATTGTTGTCACGACGAAATGGCGAAATCATTTCGAGTTCACTTCAAGCATGGGACCCGCTCCGCCACCTCCGGCGCCGTGCACCTCACAACAATGGCACATTCAAGTGAAGCTGCGAGCTCATTTCATGCCCAATAAATAAGAGCAGTTGACGACGATGATGTTGTGAAAGGATAATCCTACGCCTCAGTCCTCGGCGGAAAACGACCGCCGCCATACGGTACGCGCCGGATACGGTACGACTACGCCATCAGCAGGCGGCACAGCATGGGTCCTCCTCGCATTCACGGCGACGGAGCTCGGTGTCGGATCAGAACACCTTCCAGCTTTATTGCTCCTCAGGGGGTACGGAGGCCATTACAAGGGATACACGGCGTGAAATTCCATTACATTTGCGAATTCATGTCGTGCGTCAGAGGAACGGATTTTAAAGCCGGGGACGTCGACCGCGCCGCTCATTTGGGAGTCTCGGCCAGTCGGCGCGACGTTGCTCATATCGCCGCTGACCTATTTTGTCAAGGATTCAATAATTTGTTAGTCAATCCCGTGTCCACCAACAGACACCCCCGGCCAGCGGGGGACGCCTGACCCATTCGTGAACCCTGTCGGGATTTACTCCGAACGTGTAAGAACACAAGACCAGTCCGATTTCGAAGATTTATGGTCGACTATTACGAGCGGAAATGAAGGGCGGCAGGTCGTTGGGTTTTTGTTTCTTTCCGTTCCAATATGCGAGTCACGTCTGCCGCCCTTGCAGGCGGGGAGGACGGCATTACGCTGCTGTGTACGGTGTAACCTTGGACTTGGCAGCGAACGTGTGGAAGGGGGGTTTCCTTGGCACTTTCTCCTGCCACGCCACCGTGGACTTCCGGTTGTTGCGGATAACCGGCAAAGGAACAATCGCTCGGGCTTGGGTGGCGTGCATGCGAAAGCACCATTCAAGTGGTTCCTTGTGCGTCTGGTTTTCCAATTTTCCGATACATTAGCGTGAGGATACGGTTGCCGGTGGAGGGAGTGACTAGAAAGGGTTAGCTGTTGGCTGCGGAATCAAAGAAAGTGGTGTTGATTCAGAACTCTGAAAGGAATTGCTAATCGGTTATCGAACAAGAGACTGTAGTCATGTGAACCGCAGATCGGTTCAACGCCAACGGCTGGCTTCGAAATGGGAAAATAAATTACTGAACTCACTCTTTAAGATTTACTCGATTCGATTTTCGGATAAACCACTAAGGGAGTGGTGTCAGGACTTGGTGTCTTGGCATTTCTGCAGCTGCGAAAAACTAAGCTGCCTCGTTGATTATCGTCCAGGTTGAGCATAGAATTCTGTTTGACAGTTTGGAACATTGTCGGATGGCCCTTAGGCTGCAGAAATGGTTCCTACAAGTTTTGAGTATCGACTGTGGCTTCCCTCAGTCAGTTTTACATATTTTATCCCGTCAATCAGTCAATTGCAAAACCATTGAATACGCTTACGGGGCTGGCAACAAGTGTAATCATGCCCCGGGGAACGGAAATCCTGCTTTGCAAACCAGTTTCACCATCTGGTCACAGTAGCGGGCATCCATCTCCCTTCCAGTCGTTTGTGCTGGGAACGCTAGAATGCTCTCAGTCTGGCGCGGAGTACCAACATCCAGTAAAATTCCTCTTGAAGCTGAGGTACAGCCCTTCAGCCGGGTCTGAATAGACTTTACAGCAAATTTTATGCTTAAACTATATTCCGTCTGGGAATTTAATTCCAAGCACTGTGTCGTATCAGCTAATTTCTCGTTTTCGCCACAAACACTTAGAGAACAAATTCCGAAAAGAACAGTATGGCTATACGAGAAAGCCAATTGGAGCGGACTCAACAACTTCTTTAGGAATTTTAACTGGTCACTCTGCTTCCTCGATAGTGACGTGGATGCCGCCGCTGATATGATCACAAACATTCTTCAGCTGGGCATGAGATTCTTCATTCCGCATAGAGTGAATTGTATCAAACCCAGACCAAATGCATGGTATGACTCGAGCTGCAAAGAGGCTATCAGAATAAGAGAGTTGAATTTCCGGTTATACAAAGCCAACCCTACTGAGGAAAACCGGAATAAGTTTAAACGGGCCAGAAATGACTGCAATGCAATAATCCGACGTGTGAAATTCTCCCATGAACAAAAGTTGAGGCAAAAAGTGCTACAATGTCCCAAGGGTAGCAAAAACTTTTCGTCATTTGTGAAAAACATAAAGAATTCCGCCTCGTCCTCAATTCACACGCTCATTTACAATGACATCCCAGCTGTCAGCTCTTTGGACAAAGCCAATCTGCTTGCGGCGCATTTTGCAGCCAGCTCAACACTGCCAGATTGTAACTTGTCCCCACCTGTACTCGAGAGCGTTGGTTTTACCATGGGACAAATTCACTTCCGCACTCGTACAGTTGCAAGAGTACTTAAAGATCTCGACGTGCACAAATCCGCTGGCCCCGATGGTATTCCCCCAATACTTCTGAAGAGGTGTTCTTCTTCACTGGCAAAACCACTGCGTAAGCTTTTTCATCTATCCTACTCTTCAGGTCTCTTTCCGAGTAGATGGAAAACAGCATTTGTCCAGCCCGTTCCTAAAAAGGGCGAATCTTCGTCACCCACCTCGTACCGACCCATAGCACTTACGTCCCTTCTTTCTAAGGTCATGGAAACGCTGATAAATCGTCAGCTTTTGAAATATCTTGAATCGCGGAAGCTTCTTAATGCCCGACAGTATGGCTTCCGCAGCAACTGGTCAACTGGTGATTTCATAGCTTATCTCACCGAAAAGTGGAACCAATCTTTGCACAATGCAGGCGAAAGCAAGATAGTTGCGCTTGATATTCCTAAAGCATTTGACAGAGTTTGGCATCAAGCTCTTTTGTCGAAAATGCGTGCTTATGATGTTGATGAATCTCTGCTTCTATGGATTAGAAACTACCTTTCGAACCGTTCAATCCAAGTTGTTTTGGATGGGTTCAAGTCTAATATTCACAAAATTAATGCAGGTGTCCCCCAAGGCTCTGTTCTGTCTCCGACACTCTTTCTCATTTTTATAAATGACCTCCTGTCTGCCACTTCTAATCCAATCCACTCCTTCGCTGATGACAGCACCCTCAGCTTTTCATATTCGTTCCAAAACTCACGACCCTGCCCTTCGGACGTAGTATTGGAACGGCAGCGTATGTCAAGCACATAGAATTCTGATCTGGACAGCAAAATTAACTGGGGTAAGAACAACAGATTGGAATTCAATGCCTCCAAGACTCAATGCTGTCTGCTGTCTCTAAAGCGAACCCCTGAATGGCGCTTGTATCGACGAAACCGGAAAACTTTCCATCCTCGGTATGTGCATCAACACAACACTTAGTAGGAACGATCATATATTCGAGGTCGCCAAAAATGCTGCGAAATGTTTAGGTTTCCTTAATCGATGCAAGAAATATTTCACCCCCTCTCGCTAAGGCGCATATTCGTCCTAAGCTTGAGTACAACGCGCATATCTGGTCTGGTGCCCTCAAGACCATCCTGTACCTACCACATAGAATCCAAAGGCGAGCGATAAAACGTGTAGGAGACAACAGTATCGCGGGTTCATTAGACTCGCTCGAACATCGACGTACCGTGTCTTCTTTGTCTTATCGCTATGTTAACAAACGACGCTCAAGTGAGCTAGCCAACTGCATTCCTCCTCTCCTTGAATTCCCCCGCAATACACATCTCGCCAGGAATCCACACAGTTTACCCTTAAGTCTGCTTTTGGACGCACAGCTGAATTTAGAAACTCGTTTTTTAGCCGCACATGAATATCGAATGCTTCCCAGCTCAATATTTCCCATAGACTACAAATGTACCTCCTCTTTCTCGTTCCGCCTATACCTTGGACCCGTACTGTGTCTTGACCCCGGAAAATTAAGGGTATTGAGCAAATTAATAAAAAAAAAATCCCTAGACTCTGACTCACAAACTGATCCATTGTGGCACCAGGCGGCAACCCACATTCGCTGCAGTTTTTTAGTCTTCCGGAGGAACACTCACAAGTTCTTCTGTGACAAGGAGGCTACATAATGAGCTCTTACTTCACCAACACCGAACATTGACTGAGAAAGTGATCTGCAGTGTCGTCGTCTTACCACCGGCTTTGTAGAGGATTTCATCGCTTAGGACTAGCATTATTAGGTGTTTGGGGAAGGTACAGTGGCCGTTAACTAGAGAGTCTTTCTCGACAAGAGATACCAAGAATGTGGTGAATTTCTTACAGGCGTTGGGTGACATGCCACCTCCGGTTGTTCTCCCGAGAAGTTCAACCATCAATGGAAGTCCTAAGCAATGTCCCAGGCAGTCGCAAGTTCGAGTCCTAGGAATAACTCCTCTCAACCTTGTCTAGCAAGTTCATCGGCATCTTCAATTCCCGTGATCTCGTCGTGGCGCAGATCCCAGACAAGTCTTAGCGAATTTTGACTACCAATCAAATTCAGAGAAGTCATGCTGAACAATCCTAGCAGTGGCTAAAGAGTTGATCAAGCACAGCTATCGCTACTGCCACCATTGCTTCGATACTTCCACCAGTCTTTTACAACGACCAGTAGAAACGCTAAGGTTTCCATTTGGAAAACCGACGGAAATTTCCCTACCGGTGATACAGCTCCATTAAGGCGCCAGATCATTCAAGGCCCCAGATCATTTATTGGTATTGGAGCCGCTCGTGAAAATTCAACTTAAGTCCTGTCGCGCCTCGGACTCTGTTCAGAGCCATTCCTGAGTGCAGGAACCTTTATACATACGTCTTTGCACACTGTAGCAACATAATGAACACTTTCTGACCCGTATGATTCCCTAGAGAGGTTGTGGCGGTAAAGCACTCGTTAGAGATCTAGTGGCCAATCATAGATCATAGGCCATCGCACTCAAATGTCTTCAAAAGTTAATAAGGAGTAAGATTGACAGTAGCAGGGTTTTTGTTAAGATGAATGATCTGGTACTTGTGAGAGAGAGATAAAAGTACGCGAGGCTCAGAGGACACGGAGCAAACAATAGACTTTTCTGGACTTTTCCGACGTAATAATTTCGATGTTTGACTCCCCCAGCTGCAGCTGTGAAAAAGAAGCCAGACCTATTATGTTTATTGGCCTACTAGCCCGCACTGGCACGTTTGCTGCGGTCGACTCATTGGACCCAATTTAAACAGTCTCGGCCCCATATTGTATGATGTTCCGAGAGATAATGGATTTTGATTTGCTCGGGCTTGGATATAGATCATTAGCTTGTGTCCAGTTAAGAACATTGCGTTAGGTCATCATTAACTTTAAGAGTAGTTGATTCGATCGAACTAGTAGTATATTATAAAAAGTTGCTCAGCATCAGCATATTGATGTACCTTGTAGAATATTAAGAAGCTCGCTTTCGTAGTCGCAACCGGTTCCCTTTAGGGAATATCTATCTCTAAGCTGGTCGTTGTAAGCGGCCTTGTCTTTATAATGAACGGGCCCAAATATAGATCCTTGCGGTACACCCGTAGTCATCAGTTGTTAAAAAAACTACCCTTGAATGAAAAACCATTCTCCACTGGCACGACATTGCTCAGTATATTTCAGAATTATTACCACAAAACAGACGTTATTAATTACTACAAGATAAGTCCACCACGAGCTATTTTAAGCTCCAGAAAAATAATAGAAAACTGCATCCCATCAAAGCCTGGATCTGAACGCATAATTCAGTTCAGAGAAATATTCAACAACAGATCAACTCTGCAGATGACCAGTAAACGCCGCCAATCAACCGGCATTTCAAATTTATACCAGTCAGACGCAGCACAAACGGGAAACTCCCCAGGCGACGAGAGTTGAATGGTCAACTCAACGAAAGTCTCTCACCAATTATGTTTGCATAAATGTGTTTAAAAATTAATAAAGTCTTGCGAATCTTGATCCTTTCTTTATTTGAACAACAATTCAACATTTCCCATCACCCTCTTGATAAAAATAAGAAAAAATATTAAATAACTTGCACTACGTAGGTAACTTACCCCATCTCAACGAAACCTTCATCTGTCAGTTGAGTGCCAAACCAACGCCGCATACTCACCACGACAGACGGAAAAAAAAGAGAAACAAAAAATAAACACCCCGAGCAACTGTCAACAAGTAAAGATGAAAATATAAAATGGAACGTATTGTACTCGGAATTTCGGCAATTAATTTCAATAATTCGAACGAATTTATATCAGAAAAAACGTAAGTGTACTCTGTGCCCCAATGTGCTGCATTCGCCAATCGATTTTTCATTTACCCCATTGCAGGGTAGTCAGCAATCCCGGTGTTTGGCCGAACGCAATTTTTCCTTGCACAATGTCCACAGCAGAAATTGTGGACGCGCCCGACGATGATGATTTTGCAGAGGAATCGATTGCGATGACGTCCTCTTCGTCGTCCAGCTTTCGGCGAAGCCTACCCTCCCGCCTGGCCAAGTGCAAAGAGAACTCTGTGCTTCGCATAAAACGACGTTCCATAATGAAGCCAAAAAGGAATATTGCCGCGAGTGAAATAAAAATGCGACCGGCCGAGATTCAGAAGCTTTACCTGGAGAACAAGATCAAGAGGAATTTTCGTCCGTCGAACCTGGAGACCATATTCGAGGAGCCCACTCCCGATAGGAACGAACAGTTGTGCTTCATTGGCGCTAAGAAGATTCGACGCAGTCTGTCCTGTTCGGATGGGCTGAACATTACCAAAACAACAGTGAAGTCACGGCGATTGAAAATCAAAAAGACCTTCGGCCGGAAATTCGCACTGAAGAAGATCTCCCTGGAGGACTTCATCACGCGACTGCACTCCAGTTTCGAGGATAAGCCACCGAAGAAGCCCGATAGTACAATTCCCACCGAAGATGAGGCTAACAAGACTGACGGCGATGTGGGGGAGAGCGAAATGGAGTGCGCCGACGATGGCGCATTCCTGACCTAAGGAGGGCCCACTGCGCTCCCATCTTTCCCCCGCTTCTCCATGTACGGCAATATAGATACATTTTTGGGTGTTGGTGTGGAGGAGGAGCGACACCAGTAATTGTTTTGATTTTGCTCGCGGATCTAATGTCAAAGTGGCCAACTGCTTCCTTTCCCCAAAATCTGCTGTATTAAAGATTTCCTTTTCTACGAAATCACACTCTATAAATAATTCTGAATATATGTATGTATTTTATAAATGTTAGAAGCTGTGTTGTGCGTGTTTTTTTCAGGATAAACAAAATAGGTCTGTTCCCGTAGTTTCTGCACCAAATTTTGAAGACTGTCATTTTTTAAGGAGTGGAGATAAAAACCTCTCAGAATGAACGAAAATGTGTAACTTATGCTTGTTGGTTTCTGTATGATGTGAGAGACGATATATATCAAAAGTTACAGTAAAACATGTGCATTAAAAAACAGGGTTTTTTTGGCATTTAATTCGGTTTCTATTCTTCTGAACTACTTGTTCAAATAAACTCAAACTAATTCAAAATTGTTGAATAGCCGCCAATACTATATTCGAGATTGACACATCAAATGATTTGACAGAAATCCACCAAAAAAAACCAAAACTACCCATAGACATTTCTTGGGTTAAAATGGACAAGGTAGGGACATTTTTACTCTCCCCTGATACAGTCGAACCCGCTTAAGTGAAATGACAAAAAAACAGAATGTAAATTTCAATTAACCGGGTTTTGTATTTAAGCGGATGATGATGCAATTGTGGATTCTGTTAGTGGTAGTGGAGATGTTGACGAGAATGGAGATGACGAAGTTAGTGAGAATGACGATTTTGTAGCAGCTCCAGTACCTATATCGGACGCGTTACGCTTTGCTGAGGGCCTTCGTGCTTTTCTTCAATCACAAAACACTCCCCAAAGAATTTTCAATGGACTTGCAGACGTCGAATTGTTTTTAAGCGAATTGAAATCTTCTCAAACAAAACAATCTAAAATTCATGACTTTTTTAAATAAAAAATTTAATAAAAATATGTACATACATATGTACTTATTTTTTGTGTTTTGAACACTTTTTCTTTTCTTTTTTTGATTTTCAGAACAAAACTTGATGATTTTTTTAGCGTATCACTTATAACGAACTTCGGTTATAACGAACCAATTTGGTCAGTCCCTTCGAGTTCGTTATAAGCGGACACTACTGTAATATATTTTACAGATTTTCTTTTTCAAATATCCGAGTTTTTCATTTCGGCGGGTTTCAATAAAACGAACCTGTTTGTATGAAATCTGCTAAAATGTTCACGGGGATAGAATAATTGTTTCATATAGGCGGGTTTTTCAATTAAACAAGTTTCAATTAAGCGGGTTCGACTGTAGCGCTCTTTTGATATAAATTATTAAAATTTCGTACATACATAACTTTTAGTCTTACCTTAATCCACAATACCTACTACTACTATATGAAAATAAATTGTAGTATTTTTGTAAATGTTTTCACATTTTTCCTGACCGTAATGTTCGTCAATATATTTATAACAATTAGTTTGTTAGAATGATTGGCATTTATTGACGACTTTTTATAATGAATAATTAATAAACAGCTACAATAATTCCTTTTAAAAAGTATGAACTTAGCGAACAGTGTCCTGGAATACTTTCCAATCGGGGCCATTTCTGACATTATCATGGGCAATCTCGCAAATTTTTGACACTATTGAGGGCAGATAATAAAAGCAAGATGGCGGTGCTCTGTATATAGAGTAGTATTAGTGACTTGAGAGCGGAAACGCTTAGAATCCGAGGTGTATTAGTGACTTGAGAGCGGAAACGCTTAAAATCTGAGGTGGATTTGTGGTGGACTAGGGGTTTTCCAATGGAAAGATGAACATCTCTTTCATTACATTATCTCTGGAATGGCTCATGGCCAGACTTCGAGCTAGGAAAGGAATGTAGTCGTATCTTCATAAATGGCTCCAAAATCTATGAAGGCTCCTCTGCTTTCGTGGAAGACGACAACATCAGACTACATACCTCATTAAGTATCAGATTTCTAAGCGGGTACCTCTAAGCTACACACTATATTTGAAAAACAGGTGGGAGTGCGATGGTTAGAACTCTCGGGAGCACTATCGCAGAAGGCATGACTCTTCAGGATGTGAATAGACCAAGTATTTGCTTCCGATTCCGCAGCATTCTTGTTGTCCCTTGACAGAAGAAACTGTGGACGACTTACCAGCCACTACACCTTTGCCAAACACTTAAATGTACTGCGCTTTAACGAAGATACCCTGCCTGCCCTGCCCTGCCCTGCCTGTGGAGCGGACGGCTACACTTCCTCTATCACTGTCCCGTCTATGATTGGATCAGGTGGCAGGTCCTTCACCACAGATGCGCCAGCTGATCCTTCCAAGGAATTGTAGGTTGCCGCCTGGTAGTAAATTGGTGACCAGTCTCAAGTCTCAAAAATAACAACATACTGGTTTTTTTTTTGTTTTTCAGTTCTCACATAAGGTGGCATTGTTTTATCAAAAGCCATTGTTGAGACTCACATATTTTCAATTACACGTTTTTTAAGCTTCTGGGACTCATAAATAATTTAACCTGCGGTAATATTGGCAATTACGTATGTAGCTTTGGCAATTTGTAAAGTTCGGGTACACAAATCCCTAGGGAGTTGCATTAACAACAAATTTGACAATTTTTCCTTTGATCCTCCTATTCATCTTGAATTCCTCGCCATGGGTGGCTCTTAAATGCGTAAGTAAGTAAGTGAGCAACAAACAAAAAGCCCTTTCTTTTCTTGGTTGGACTCGATTTATTCGTTTTTGCCACTAAATCAGCGGATGTTAACCACTTTCCTTTAGTTCTTGTAGTGTGTGCTTGAAATCTACAGCAAATGCTGAGTCAATTTTATTGGCAAAAGTTCACGACACATGTTCTATCTCCATATTTTCTTTTCTCCGAGTGGCCACTCCAAACGACTGGCTATGCGAAACTCGCTGAGTATTGCCAGTGACTCGAGAGGTTGGCGGAGTTGTGAATATGATTATCAAGGATTTTCGCTTGAACTCAGGCATTCTGTGTAGCACATATCCAATAAGACGCGGCGGTCACTCCCCGCAGGTCACGAAGACCATGTCGAGATCGAAGAGCAGTGTTAGAAAGTTTAACTGCTTCTTACTCTGGCTAGATTATCCTTTCCTAAGGATTTATCGATGGACTGTGAAATAGGAAGTGGCATGTGTGATGTCTGATGATTGCTGAGAAGCTAGACCCTGGGCATCTACGGGCTGTTGCGCCAACCATATTCTTATATAATGTGTGATGTTTTGGCAAAGTATTCCGCGCCTTGAACTATGGATACTATGGACTCCTCATGAGAAGGCTTTGATTCTCAATGTTCGATTTTGGAATTTGCTCGTTTCAAGTTAATCAGGGTAGAATATTGGTAAAATTCTTGGGGTTCGGTGTTTAACAACAGTGGCATGAAGATTTTCTGCCTTCAGTCACGAAACATTTTAACGTTCTTTCCACATAATGAACAAGCCATTGAAGGCTAGAGGTCAATGCCAGAGGCACTATCTTCAACAAGTTTGTGCAACTGCTCGCATATGTCGATGAAATTTACATTGTCGGGTGAACTCAACAGGGTGTCAGTGTGGGCATTTACTAGCATCGAGAAGGACGCGGCTATGTTCGGACTTATGGTGAATGAAGACAAGACATGGTGTCTACAAAAGAGTTCCATCAACACCAACATCTTTGGACAAAATGTCACAATGGACAGATACAGGTTCGATATATTATATTTAAGGACTTTTTCTATCTAGGCTCTGCAAAAAACATCACCGCGAAGGATAACCCTGGCCAATTGCTGTATCTTTGGACATAGGCGGCAATTGAAAAATAAAGACCTGTCTCTGAAAACCAGGCTGTCCCTATATAAGGCCTTGATAGTCCCAGTCCTGCTGTATGACGCAGAAGCATGGACTTTATCAAACGAGGACGAAGAGATGCTTGTTCGCTTCGAAAGGAAACTCTTTTGAATCATATTCGGTCCCGTTTGTGAGGTAAGAGTTTGGAGGAGATGATTGAACGACGAACTCTACGAGCATTATAACGACATTGGTCTAGCCAAACGAATTCGAGTGTCTTGACTCAGAGAATGGACCCTAATGCTCAGGCTCGGAAAGTCTTCGAGGCCTACCCTAGCGCAAGACCTCGCCTCCGATGGCGTAACCAGCTAGAAAGAGATCTCAATCAGCTGGGTGTACGAAACTGGAGGCGACTAGCCCCAGATCGCGCTAGTTGTAGAGGAATCCCGGTTCCCATCGGACAGTAGCGCCACGCAAAGAAAAAGATGCATCGCTGCCTGTGAATCAACATGTGAACCAGTTTGATTATAAGAAGCTGATGCGTAAATCCAACCCATGGTGTTGTAGAACGGCATTCGTTTCTTAATATCGTTTGCAAGAATCTCATCAAGTGAGTTGATGCATAGTCTACCAGGCATTCACCATCTGTCTCTAGCAAAGGCCGGGCAGCTACTGATGAAATGTGGTAAGGTCTCTCGCTTGGCTGTGTCATTGCGAGTGTGTGCTGGATCTTCTAACGGCCAGTGTCTCGCGCAAACTGCCAGCAATCGATAGCATCGAGATCGCCGAAGGAGATCGATTGTTTTATTTTTTTTTTAATTTTGCACAGTTTGTCAGTATTGCCTATCTGAGGTTAGCTATTTCAAGGAAGTGCGAAGAGATATAAGCGTGCTTGTATTCGGATGCGAACTTCTTTTGGATAGATCCTTACCTAGCCAGTTTCTTCAGCGTTCTTGGGATGTCGCTGTGACCTGGAACACGTAAGGGAAGTTTTAAGTTGGCCTTCTAATTATGCTAGATCGGCCCGGCATTCCTTCACACGTATAGAGTGTGTAGTGATTGAAGGAATGGCTTTGTTGGCTGCTTGGATGTCAATAAATGTAACAACCTTTTGGTTTGGGAGGATGTTCGGGTTTATTTTGATTTGACGTCATGCTTGCCGGATTGCAAACAGTTCCGCTTGGAACACATTTGCACGCCTGCCTTCAATTTTTTGGAGCAAATACCCGTTCCGTGCCTCTTAATATCTTCGATCCACCTTTTAACGGATCACTTGTTAGACAATTGCTAGGTTATTTTGGAACTCACCTGAAGTGTTAAGTTTTTGGGTTTCATTATCGATAGTAAGCTAACCTGAAATCCAAACACTTAGGATAGAGTTAGAAAACCCTCATAATCCGTAAAAAAGCTATTGGATGCAAATGAAGACTATAACCACGCATCGCCTTCATGATCTTTACCTCAATTGTCAGACTGACAATAATGTACGGAGTTTCATTTTGGCGGACAGCACTAAGCAGGACTCTTAATTGCAAGGTACTTAATCGTGTGCAAAGATTGGTTAGCATATGTATCAGCGAAGCGCTGAGAAGCACTTCTTTCTTCCTTGGAAGCTGTTGGCAAACAACCAGCAACAAGCACAGCCCTAAAACTAAAATACTCCAAGCTCGCAATCGGTCACTCAACCATTCTTGCAGAATTCGATTTTGTTCCTAATAACACAGACCGCCTTCTACCCAAACCATCATCGAATTTCCACTCACTAGCATACCTTCCAAATCGGACTTGATGTCTAACAACCAGACGTTGATCGTCCAACGTCTGCATCTTCACAGACGGATCGAAGACGGCTGAATGAGTGGCTATAGGTGTCCATTCTCAAGATCTCTATCTGGCTCTCTCAATGAAGCCCCCTGACCAATGCAGCGTATATCAGACAGAAGTCCTTACGATAAAAGGAAGTTCTGCCATTTCTTAAGAGCAATGTAATATCCAAAAGGAATATCACCTTCTGTTCAGACGGGCGCCACTAAGTTCCTAGGCAACATGAATTCTTAGCTCAAAAACATAACTAAATTACAGACTGATAATTTTAATATAGACCACACATGGGTGCTGGGACATTGTAACATACCGGGGAATTGCATAATCGATGAACTTCCAAGGTGTCGTACTACCGTCTACCTCTACCCTAGCACCAGGAAGAGAACTACGCTACAGCCTACGATCTTCTTAAGATTCAAACAAATGACTAGAAGGCATCATCTGACTAAAAACAAAAGAAATCAGAAAGAAACAGTCACTTTGTCTGGTCAGAGACTAACTGCTGTCATAACCGGACACTGCAATCAGCGTGCACGGCCGCAAGCTGGGTCACCTATACAACGACTTCTGCAGAAACTGCATGAATGAAGATGAGGTGGAAACTACAAATCTCCTCCCCCTTCTTTTGTAATGCTCTGGTAAGTTGTGGATGCTCACTACTCACTCTCTTTCAACAACCTTAAGCATCAGCTAAATACAAAAATGATCAGTAGTTTATCCGCGTGGTATCACAATGGGCCTAGCTTGGCCTAAGTTTGACTGACCGCTTAGCAGTCAGCCGCCACAACCTTTCCACTCAGCCCTCCTTGACGGTAGTTGCTAAGTGTCCCAGGAAAAGAGGCTCCTTTAAATTGAAGAACTGCCGAAAAGTGTGGTTGGAAGGCTGAGTCTATCAAGTAATTGCCCGATACGCTGAAAGCATGCACCCGTCTATGAAATGAATAACGTGTCTCAACTGGTTGGACGAACTAAGCCTCACCCACGCTTTTGGTAGGACAACGCAGAAAATGACCAGAATCATCGCGGGAACCACAAGTCAATGTACGAACACCCTCCTGCAACCACCCACAATGTTCAAACCCCTCTCCTTGAACAAAATCCCCCTAAAGTGCCCTCTGAAATGCATACCCACTCGCCCGCCCAAATAAAACAACTCGACTACACTTCACTTCGCAAACATGTTAATTTCGCAATCACAGCAAACTTGTATTCAAGCAGATTTCCCATCGTCCTTGTCCGCATCGCCAATGTGCAGCTCGTCGACGGCGGTTTCGATGCCCGTCTCGTCCAGAATCCAATCCAAATACGACACCACCTTTGTGTACGCCACCGGGTAGCCCTTATCGCAGCCGAAAACACTCCCGAACGACGTAATCCCGACCAGGACCCTCGTCTTTGTGGATTTCTTCCGCACCACCAGCGGGCCGCCCGAGTCCCCGTTGCACGTGCTCCTCGCTTGCATGCCACTTGTGCAGATATTCGTCGACTTGAACGTTAATGGAAAGCTTCGAGAGCAATCGTCGCCCGGGATGATCCTCAGCTTCACGTAGCGCAGGGCATTGCTTATCGCATTCACTCCGGGAGCGTAGCGTCCCCAGCCCGAGGCGATGGCCAACTTCTCGCTGAAGTCCTTGTGCTCGTAGCTGCGCCGCGGCAGCGGTATCGTTTGGATGCGCTCTGAAAATCAGATCACATTACTGGCAATCTGACAAGGGCTCTCCTCGCCGCACTCACCTGTAAGTGTAATCGCCATCGGCAGCTTCACCAGCGCGATATCGTTCGTTAATCGCCGGGCGTCCCACTCGGGGTGGACGATGAAACTCTCATTTGTGGCCTCGATGCGCTGCTGGCCCTCCTCGTCGGTGTTGCGGATCTCGTACGCGCCCAGGAACAGCAGCGCCCGCTTTGCCCTGCGAATCGACATCCAAAATCGGTGACTGAGTGCAATCCGTTTCCTCTTTTTCCCCCGTCAACATACCTGTCCACGCAGTGGGCCGCCGTCAGGACGAACTCGTCCGAAATCAACGAGCCACCGCACCAGTAGAGCCCCTCGGTCCGTTGCAACATCATGCCCACTTGATACGGGAATCCGTCCGGCTCGGCGACCGTTCCCCCGAATATCCTCTCCATCGCCTCCGCGCCGCCTGCCGACGCATTCACTTGCAATAAATCACTCTCGAGATTGAACGCCACCGGGCGGCCGTCTGCGTAGTGCATGACCACCATGTTCATGGGCTTTACGTCCGTCCAACTGACTGCCCGTGCAGCGCCCATTACGAGGCACCAGAGCGTGAGGTAAACTAGCGTAACCGTCATTGCTTAACTTTACTTCACTTCACGTCGGTTCACGTCGTCGCTGGCGTTGTCGCAGTCACTGTCGTCGCTTTCCTGGTCTGGCCGGATTCTGCAGCTGACATAGAAAGACTGGCCGCGCCCGGTGGCTGAAGGGTCGGTTTTATAGGTCCGTTGGTCATGCGGAAAAGCGAACACTTTTCCAAATGAACCTCTCTTTCCGGGGTAAGAGGAGGCCACCGAAACGGCTACAAGGTTGTTTTGAAACCCGATCCGATGCAGCAAGATGAGTGAGTAAACGATCGGCCGCAGATGGGCTGTGTGCAGATTTGTCCAATTGAACTGAGTGGGTATTGAGCACGGTGACCAGTGGGAAATGGAGATTTAGCAGACTTAAGGTTTGAATCCGCAAGAGTGATGTGTCAGCCGAAAATGTATGTGAACCTTTTAAGCTGGCATCTCTTGGGGCCTGCCACCTAATGGCGGCCCGCCCTTCTTTTGCTATATAAAGCACAGATTACTTAGGGGGATTCTGGCAAATCACTGCCAGAATAAATTTGAGTCATGATTGGTTTCAAGAATTTTCCAAAACTCCTTTTCTCTATTCATTCTTTTTCTCATCTCATTCAGTGGACACTCCATATTTTTGCATTCTTTTCAATTTTCAATAAAAGTCAAATTCTCTCTAGCTCGAAAACGAATGTTGATATCCTGTTCGACTTAGTGAGAGTCTACTGAAATGTATTCTGATTGCAACGGATAGAAGTATATGATATAGAAAAAGCTCATAAACTTAACCCCCCTCTAAGTAGCTTGAATCAGAGTCCATCCAATAGAATGCCACTTGACACTTTAGGGCATCTGAGGCGATACAATAATACGCGATGAGCTTTCGCTCTGTGTGCTTGCATTGGATCACACTGCAATATACAACGATTTGCTCTTATACCACAAGATGGAATGTGTGTACCAAGGCCCAAGTTTTTACACACCAAATTCTAGCTAGGTGTTTACTAGCTTTCACCAACAATTTCCGGACCTAAAATGACAGGAATAAATGGTACCAATAGAAAGGGTGATATCCCTATGCACTGACATGTCGGCGGCTCATATGTGAGGGCGTATACAGACGGGGTAGTGATGGGAACTATCGAATAAAATGTATCTAGTTATTCGATACTTGTAAACTATTCATTTATTCGATAGTTGAAAATCATTCATCAAATTGAATGAAACAAATATTTAGTAGTTTTTACTTTTACACATGCTAATTTTGACATCCATAAGGGGACTTGGCGGTCTCCTGATCAATCAACCGTCAACCAGATTGATCACGTTGCGATCGACGTCAGACACTCCTCCAATATTCTCGATGACCGCACGTTCCGAGGAGCCATCATCGACTCGGACCATTTCCTTGTTGTAGCCAAGGTCAGGATGAGGATATCGAGAGAAGTACGGAGTCGAGAAAGAACACTACGGTTTGACGTCGGAAAGCTACAATCGCAATCGACCGCTAGGAACTTTGCCGACCGACTCTCCCTGAAACTCTCTGAAAGTTCGACGCTGCCTGCACTTTCAATAGAAGAAGAATGGAAACGTTGTCAAAAAGCCATCAAAGAAGCTGCCACTGATGTGCTGGGTTTCACGACACCACCCAGAAGGAACCCATGGTTTGACGACGAGTGCAGGCAGGTACATGCAGCCAAGCAGGAGGCCTACAAGGCAACGCTGCATCGAAAAACGAGAGCTGTTCGTGAGCTCTACGAACAGAAGAGAAGGGAAGAGCACCGGCTTCTCAGAAGAAAAAAGAAAGAGCATGAGAAGCGCGCGGTCGTGGAGATGGAGAGGTGTTACGACAGGAAGGAGGTCCGAAAGTTTTACCAAAAGGTAAAACAAGTATCAGGAAGATATAGACCTCGGACCGAAGCCTGCAGGGACGAAAATGGACAACTAGTAGTAGAATCGCAGTCGATGCTGAGAATTTGGAAAAATCATTTCTGTAGACTGTTGAACGGCGATGACGACACAAATTCCGCTGTCAGGCAGAATGTTTCACTCAATTTGGACGATGATGAACACGAATTCCGTCCCCCCGACTTAGACGAAGTCAAGAAAGCGATTTTTAGACTGAAGTCGAACAAAGCTGCTGGAGCGGACGGATTGTCCGCGGAACTGTTTAAGGCAGCTGGAGATGACCTGGTTGGGCGCATGCACCAGCTCATCTGCAAGATATGGTCTGAGGAAAGCATGCCCGATGAGTGGAATCTCAGCGTCGTTTGTCCGGTCCACAAGAAAGGAGACCCCTTTGACTGCGCCAACTATAGAGGGATCAGCCTCCTTAACATCGCTTATAAGATACTCTCTGCCGTTCTGTGTGAACGCCTGAAACCCTTTGTCAACAACCTGATAGGTCCTTATCAGTGCGGTTTCAGGCCAGGAAAGTCCACAATAGACCAAATATTTACACTCCGGCAGATCCTGGAAAAGACTCAAGAGATGCAGATCGACACCCACCACCTATTTGTCGATTTCAAGGCCGCATATGACAGCGTGCATAGAGACGAGCTATACAGCGCCATGTCTAGTTTTGACATTCCTGCCAAACTCGTCAGGTTGTGCAGGATGACGATGGAGAACTCTCGCTGCTCCATCAAGGTCGGTAACGAACTCACCGAGACCTTTAATGTCAAAAAAGGTTTTAGGCAAGGCGACACGCTGTCATGTGACTTCTTTAACATCATACTTGAGAAGATCGTGCGAAACTCAAACGTAAACACCCGAGGCACGATCTTCCAAAAGTCCGTTCAACTGCTTGCTTACGCGGACGACATTGACGTGATTGGACGAACACAGCGAGCCGTCAATGAGGCGTTTGCTAGTATTGGAGCGGAAGCGGCTAAAATGGGTCTAGCGGTAAACCAGGGCAAAACAAAGTACATGCTGTCATCACGAAAGGACGCACAACACCGACGTCTCGCACAGAGCGTCATATTGGGCAGCAGAAACTTTGAGGTAGTCAAGGACTTCGTCTACCTAGGCTCCGGAGTAAATAGGGACAACAACACCAGTACCGAGATCAAGCGCAGAATTACTCTTGCCAATCGCTGTTTCTTTGGGCTCAAGAGGCAATTGAGTAACAGAGCCATCTCTCGAAACACCAAATTGATTTTGTATAAAACCCTGATCATCCCAGTCCTGCTCTATGGCGCAGAGACATGGACGCTACTGAAAGCGGATGAAGAAGCTCTTGGTTGTTTTGAGAGAAAAGTTCTGCGTACGATCTTTGGTCCTGTTTGCGTTGATGGCGTTTGGAGGAGAAGGTTCAACCACGAACTATACGGGCTGTACAGCGGCATGCACCTAGTTAAGCGTCTTCGGATCCAACACTTAAGATGGCTAGGTCATGTAGAGCGGATGGACACCACAGCTCCGGCCCGAAGAGTCTTCGACACCGAGCCATTGGGACAGCGCAACAGAGGACGTCCTCGCACTAGATGGCGCACACAAGTGGAAAAGGACCTCAACCAACTTGGTGTGCGCAACTGGAGGCAGCTGGCGAAAGATCGTGCTGGCTGGAGAGGCATGTTGGTTGAGGCCCAGGTCCACCCCGGACTGTAGCGCCAATCGAAGAAGAAGAAGTTTTCGAACCTACCGCGATAAGAAGGATACCATCACCACGGTGACCAGATAAGAACGATAGAAAAATAATGTGGAATAAAACAACAACAGTGTGGGCTGCAAGACTAACTCTAACTTCATTTTAAAGATAAATCGCTGTCGTTATAAAATAGCAAATCGTTTAAATAGCCGCCTTCCCTTCGTCGGCTGAAGAGGTTTGGAAGCATTGCCACCGTCGGTAAAACTTTTGTTAATTCTGTCGCGTATGTACAGTCTCATTTCTGTAATTGCGTCTCGAATGTTGGCCCCGAGCTCGTTACATTGTTGGTTATGACTTGCAATACTTGGGAGACTTTCATTTAAACAAATAATCAAGTCGCATGATGCTCACTAATTGATGAACACTGGACGTGGATTCAGTCACCACATGTTTCTTTCGTAGTGTAGATGTTGTGGAGCTCTGTAGTCTGCCAGAATGTCAGAATGTTAATACATTACTCACCACTCAGTGTTCGGTTGATGGGTTGGTGGCTTAAGGATTATAATGCTGATGTAAAGGTGATGGTAATTAATCTTCGGCTCAAGCTTCAATGAAATGTTTTCACGCTGAAGCCATGAAGTTGACAAGTGTGGTATGATACAAGAGGAAAAATAGATTCAGTCTGGCCACTCGTTATTGCCTGAGGTTACCAACGGGTCAAATGTGGCGGTCTTGTTAGTGTTTTTTTGTGTATTTAATTATGGGCTTCGTCGCTAGCCATTCTTCACCGAGTTTCAAGCCCATTCACCGAAAATCAGAAGCACGCACGTTATAGTCTTTCACCGATGTAGAGATTCCATGTCACGTATCACGCGTGAGCACCCAAAGCAAATTCCTAACAAGACAGCACACTTAGTCTAAAGCTCAATCACAGTCGACACTACGACGCATCGCTGCAATGGCATAGAAAAACGCATTCAATGCTGCTCCATGTTGGCACCTCATCAAATTGTCGCATTGTTTGTCGAAACAAAAGACTCATCGAAATGCCAAACAAGTTTTCAGACCGCCTCCAGTGGCAACAACAACGTTCTCGAGGAGAAAGCTCAGCACACACGACGCGGCGCGTCTTGACCCACTGCTCAGAATCAGTAGAGAACAGCATGTGCCTCAGATCGGTTCTTATTTTGGTGTTCTCCACCGTTATTCAGGGCCATTTACTGACGCCAACTGAGGTGAACTTAAAAATAATCGGCGGGCAAGAGGCCAACGCTCGTGCGTTTCCCTACCAAGTCGGCATTGCAACGCGGCGACCACCGCCTGAGAAGTCCGGCTGGTGTGGTGGAGCCCTGATATCGCCGAGGTTTGTGCTGACAGCAGCTCATTGTCTTAAGGGGTAAGTGGGTGATAACGATGAACAACAATTCTACAAGTTCAACTTTCAAAATTCAAGACGCCACCGTGATCATCGGCACGAACGATGTGCACAACTTGACATCCAATCCAGGCGCGGTTTCAGTGGCTATCCGGCGGGAGGACATGCTGGTTCACACAGGATGGTCTCCGCGGTACGTGGTCAATGACATCGCACTGATCCGCCTCCCAGAGGCGGTCCCACTGTGTGGTAAATCTGAGTGAAGTTCTCAAGACTATCACTGAATGAACCCCTTTTCCAGAATCGATTCAGCCAGTCGACCTGGCATCTGCTGACTTCCAAGTGACTCCCGGTGCCTCCCTCTTAGCCACCGGATGGGGTCGGACGTCCAGGAATGTCACAATCCCGCGTCCATCTAAACTCCATTTTGTCGAGCTAAAAGTCGAACAGGACGACTCATGCAAGGATGTCTTCTTCTACTACAACGCCACGCTGAACATCTGCCTGGCGGGTGACCCCGGCATGACAATCTGCCGTGGCGACTCCGGCGGGCCAATCGTTGCCACCGACGAGGAAACTGGCAGACGCGTCCTTGTCGGGATAACGTCCTACGGAAGGAAGTGCGAGAATGTGTCTGTCCTCACGAAGGTTGCTGCGTTTCTGGACTGGATATCGAACGGAGTGAATCGAAACTTAATGTGAACACGAAAGAAAAACCGAAGAGAAACGGAGTACTTTTGTTTTCATTTGACTTGTGCTGAAGAGGAGTGGGAAAATGAAAGAGTCACTGAGCCGAGAAACCTTGTGCAGCGTACAGCTACTGTGTGTTGCGGTTTATCACCTCGGTGCGCCTGTGCTTGGATGCTTCCGATAGTCTTAGGTTTCAGTTTCTTGCTTTTGTGAGTGCGACATCGGTGGTGTGTTGGATTTGCTGCACAGTGAGGGGGTACAACGGTGGGAGCTCTGTTCTCTGTGCTGTGATGGAGTGGATTTGTAACCTACATAAGAGTGTTGGGTTTTGCATAAGGGCCGTCGTTATGTTGGAACTGCCTTGAATGCTTTTGATGTCTAGAGACGTACACGGTCTCCACCTTATTTTTGAAGTTAATTGCTAGATAGTGTCAGTTAGTGTCTAGTTGTCCAATGTCCAGTTTCTCAAAATTGACGACTTCGTGGTGCTAAGACTCGTTTTGAAGGATGATGAGCGAACTGTTAGTCAGAGTGTTCTTCTACAGAAAGCCACTAAAGCCGTAGCTTCTGTAAACCAAAGACCGCCCTTGATGGGTGGCATACAAAAAATCCCAAGAAGGTTTTTAGCTCGGGCCTCTAGGTAGGCTCGGGGTCCACACGAGTTCTCCCATATTAAAATCTTTCCCTTGTGAGACGTATTACCTGAAGGCGAGTCAATAAGCCGGAATCCCGATTATAATAATAATAATATGGGTGGCGCTAAAGCCCATAGAGAGCCAGGACCTAGCTTCTCAGAAACAGAGCATTGTCGGTGACTTGAAAGATTTGGGGCCGTGAAAATTATTTTTGTCGCACAGAGCAGGAATCGTCGAGGTTGTGGTGAACGCACATACCCACAACGCCACGGGCCACCACAGGAATCTCGATTATAATGTTTAATAAATTCCGCGCACATTCGGCAAGAGCGACACGATGCCAGATTCTTCTCTTCTTCTTCTTGATTGGCGCTACAGTCCGGGGTGGACCTGGGCCTCAACCAACATGCCTCTCCAGCCAGCACGATCTTTCGCCAGCTGCCTCCAGTTGCGCACACCAAGTTGGTTGAGGTCCTTTTCAACTTGCGTGCGCCATCTAGTGCGAGGACGTCCTCTGTTGCGCTGTCCCAATGGCTCGGTGTCGAAGACTCTTCGGGCCGGAGCTGTGGTGTCCATCCGCTCTACATGACCTAGCCATCTTAAGCGTTGGATCCGAAGACGCCTAACTAGGTGCATGCCGCTGTACAGCCCGTATAGCTCCTGGTTGAATTGTCTCATCCAGACGCCATCAACGCAAACAGGACCAAGGTTCGCACACAGAACTTTTCTCTCAAAACAACCAAGAGCTTCTTCATCCGCTTTCAATAGCGTCCATGTCTCTGCGCCATAGAGCAGGACTGGGATGCTCAGGGTTTTATACAAGCTCAATTTGGTGTTTCGAGAGATGGCTCTGTTACTCAATTGCCTCTTGAGCCCAAAGAAACAGCGATTGGCAAGAGTAATTCTGCGCTTGATCTCGGTGCTGGTGTTGTTGTCCCTATTTACTCCAGAGACAGACAAATCTCAAAGCTTCTGCTGCCCATTATGACGCTCTGTCCGAGACGTCGATGTTGTGCGTCCTTCCGTGATGACAGCATGTACTTTGTTTTGCCCTGGTTTACCGCTAGACCCATTTTAGCCGCTTCCGCTTCAATGCCAGCAAACGCCTCATTGACGGCTCGCTGTGTTCGTCCAATCACGTCAATGTCGTCCGCGTAAGCAAGCAGTTGAACGGACTTTTGGAAGATCGTGCCTCGGGTGTTTACGTTTGAGTTTCGCACGATCTTCTCAAGTATGATGTTAAAGAAGTCACATGACAGCTTGTCGCCTTGCCTAAAACCTTTTTTGACATTGAAGGTCTCGGTGAGTTCGTTACCGACCTTGATGGAGCAGCGAGAGTTCTCCATCGTCATCCTGCACAGCCTGACGAGTTTGGCAGGAATGTCAAAACTAGACATGGCGCTGTATAGCTCGTCTCTATGCACGCTGTCATATGCGGCCTTGAAATCGACAAATAGGTGGTGGGTGTCGATCTGCATCTCTTGAGTCTTTTCCAGGATCTGCCGTAATGTGAAAATTTGATCGATAGTGGACTTTCCTGGCCTGAAACCGCACTGATAAGGACCTATCAGGTTGTTGACAAAGGGCTTCAGGCGTTCACACAGAACGGCAGAGAGTATCTTATAAGCGATGTTAAGGAGGCTGATCCCTCTATAGTTGGCGCAGTCAAATGGGTCTCCTTTCTTGTGGACCGGACAAACGACGCTGAGATTCCACTCATCGGGCATGCTTTCCTCCGACCATATCTTACAGATGAGCTGGTGCATGCGCCCAACCAGGTCATCTCCAGCTGCCTTAAACAGTTCCGCGGACAATCCGTCCGCTCCAGCAGCTTTGTTCGACTTCAGTCTAGAAATCGCTTTCTTGACTTCGTCTTAGTCGGGGGGACGGAACTCGTGTTCATCATCGTCCAAATTGGGTGAAACATTCTGCCTGACAGCGGAAATGTGTGTCGTCATCGCCGTTTAACAGTCTACAGAAAAGATTTTTCAAATTCTCAGCATCGACTGCGATTCTACTACTAGTTGTCCATTTTCATCCCTGCAGGCTTCGGTCCGAGGTCTGTATCTTCCTGTTACTTATTTTACCTTTTGGTAAAACTTTCGGACCTCCTTCCTGTCGTAACACCTCTCCATTTCCACGACCGCGCGCTTCTCATGCTCTTTCTTTTTTTTTCTGAGAAGCCGGTGCTCTTCCCTTCTCTTCTGTTCGTAGAGCTCACGAACAGCTCTCGTTGTTCGATGCAGCGTTGCCTTGTAGGCCTCCTGCTTGGCTGCATGTACCTGCCTGCACTCGTCGTCAAACCATGGGTTCCTTCTGGTCTGTTCAGGGACCTCACATTCCACGTGCAGAATCGAAAATCATTGTCCTCTGATCGTTTGCTGGGGTCGTCAACTTTGAATCCGTCCATATCCGAGGCCTGTTGTCGGTTCGTAACCGTTGGTTTTTTGTGTGGTGAGGGAGTTAACCTCACGCACAACCTACAACTGGTAGGCCAGGCCCATTATTTGACCCTCGGGCAGAGGGGGATCGCTGCATACATTGGTTCACCACACAACGGTTGTTGTGATGGCTATCCAGGGGCGCCACTAGGAGGCTGTATGTCAACTTGACTTATGGACAAGCAGGGATCGCGCTGGCATCCTACCAGGTTGGGTGCAGTCAGCAACTTTGCCCTGTGTACATAAGCCCATGCCCCCCACGATGCCAGATTATGTAGAAAATATTCTGGCAGCTGTCATTCGAAGCTTTTAGAAGCTGAAACATGCCTGGGCACCCTTTATTCCGCTTTGTTGCCTTAATTGATTTGCATTCTGTAGCATTATCCCCAAATGTGTTGATCTTGGAAAAGTGCATAGAGGGAGGGAAAGGTGCTGTGTCGGTTCCGGTGAATGTCCTACGTCACATCTACTTATCGTTAACCTATAAATGCTCTCGCGCTCATATTAGAATTAAAATATGCCCCAATAGCCCAATTGTGGCCCCTTTTTTCCATCATCCCACTCGACTTTGCGTGTCTTCCCATCTGACATCCCCATTCAATTCGCATCAAATAACTTTATTTTCAATCAACAGCTCGTATAACCATTTACGGCCGAAATTTAAATGCGCCCGCGCCTAATCCACACAGTAACTGGCGTCAGATCGGAAGCAGAAAAAAAGCTCAAATTTTAACGACCATCTCAGTCAATATTTTCGTCATTAAACGAATCCAGAGTTGCTGTGAACATCCGCGTCCTTATTGCCAGCAGAGAGCAAAAAACATCAACGATTTGATTGTAAACAACCATTCATCGTTCACGCCCCGGCCCCGCATCAGTCCTAGGCCACGGAACGACACGATATGAATTACTTCAGGGTATCGCCTGGTGAGCAAAGCTGCGTTATTAAAAATCGACAATCCACAGCATAAAGATTACTTTATGGCTGCCGAAAAAAAAAACAGACGACGAAGACGACGGATAAAAAGGACATAATTTCATATCCGGAAATTCATATCAGCGAGCCTCGTGCCATTCTCCTCAAGATGCCGTGCCATCTAATTTGTCCTCAGAGCGGAGGAGAAGGATTCCCCTCAGCCCCGAGCCCAAAGAAAAAAACACACACAAACGCCGACTGCTGCTGCTGCTGGTGGTGGTGGATAGCAAATGAGTTTCTTGTGTTTTTCATTAAAAACGGATGGATTGTCCTTGGGGCATAATATCGAGAGACGACATTGAAATGAGCACAAGTCCTAAAAGGGAAGCATAGTCACGGCATAACGAGCGGGTAGCAAAACGAAAACAAAAACACCAACAACAACAACAAAAAAAAATGTATGCAAATTCAAAACAGGTCCTTGGGAATTCTGGTTTGCGCCAAAGGATATTTGTGCGCTGCTGCTCTTTTCGGTCGGTACGAGTACACACGGGCTGAGGACATTGCGGTGCCGTGGCAGTGGGCCGGGGACTGGGGCTGCTGCCAACACCGAGGGAGGCCACTCAATCGGCTGTGGGTTGGGTAGGTTATAACGCAAATTGACAAAGTGGTTTGGTCGGCCTTTTTCTTCCGCGCGGACGGAACTGAGGCGGCAAGGGTTCGCAATGAGGCGGATAAAAGTTTTGATGCCAATAAATTTTTTAAATGCGCCCTTGAAGCAATTTGGGATTTTGCCTTTTTTCTTCGCTCGGTGCGTGTGGTTCTTCCGGTTGGGAGGGGGGGGCAAAGTTAAGTGATTAAGTTGTGCTAGGGCAGGGAGGCCAATGCAAATCGAATTGCGCTCGAGGCGGAGAAGGAGTGATTTCTCCGATAGCGGGTAATTAGCTGGATGGCAGTGGCACATTTGATGGAGGATTGACGGGCGCGAGTTGAGAAACCTAGGCAATCTCGGGGATCTGCTGTTGAGATTTGGGAGTCGTTTCAGATTCAGAAATCTGGTTTGACCAACATCTCGTTCACTTTTTTGCTTTGGAGATTGCCTATCAGAAGCAACATGCAAAAGATGGTTTCAACGGTTCGGAAATATTGATTTTGATGTGAGAAATGATGAACGTGGAAGACCACCAAAAAAGTTTGCAGACGCCGAATTGCAAACGATATTGGATGGAGACGACACTTTGAGTCAAAATCAAATGGCAGCAATGTTAAATGTTGCACAACAAACAATTTCTGACCGTTTTTACTTTCCCATTAATAATTAGTGTCTTATTTTCGAAAAAAAAAACTCAGAAGCAGAACAGTTTGGGGGTGGGACATTTTCTCTGTCGGGCATCGATGCAAACATCTTCCGGGCGACACGATGCCGATTGGATGGGGTTTGTTCACCTTGTCAGGTTTGTTAACACTTTGACTGAAATGGTGTCAGTGTTTTCCCCTGCGTGGGGTTGCCTTGAAAGACTGTCCATTAAAAGGGAGGTTGTCACTACTCTTGATCAGACATAGAGTCCTGGCCTCGATGCGAATGACTAAATCACAAAGAACCTGTATATGTACATACTGCCAAACACCGTCGATCGTTCAGCACCTCCTGGGAGAGACCGCCACGACTGTGGTGTAGGGAATATGTTCGTTGACATCTACACAGAGTTTATAGGTCCAGAGAGTGGTACTAACTAGAAAATCTTTAAACTGTAGGTCTCCTTCACACGCACAGCACGACTGCCATCAATATGTGTTCGAATAGCTTGTGACTAAATGGAAAATTATGCTTCTGAAAACCCTTATTCTGCTAGGATTGTTGTATAGGGCTCGAAACTGATATACAAAGCGTCCGGTGAAAGAATAATTAGATGATTGATGTCCCTCGACTAGTCGGTTCCTCCAGATCGCGCCATACAGTGCAGTGGCCAAAACGGATTAAGATAGACCCACCATGGGTGGCCTGCTTCAGGTATGGTGAATCCATGTCTCTACAAACTGGGTGCCTTTTGGTTTTATCTAAAGGTGTAGAAGACTTAA
Organism: Eristalis arbustorum; assembly: GCA_916610145.1. NCBI lineage: Eukaryota > Metazoa > Arthropoda > Insecta > Diptera > Syrphidae > Eristalis > Eristalis arbustorum. The sequence goes on from OU744318.1 coordinate 28,317,376, forward strand.
TTTATAACCATAGACAGTGGGTTGGTCGAAGTGTCGAGTATATCGCTGCCGTTCAATTCCACGGCGTTCTCAAGAGTTGGACATCGCTCAGACCGAAAAATTGAAGTCGGTGGACCATTTGAAGCGACGTACGTTTATGTAAAAAAAATGTTGATAAGTCCTATATTTTGTGGTATTTTTTTTCGACAGCTCGTTGGGCAAATTCTTACAAAATTTGCCTTTCTTTTCTTGCAATTTCAAATTAATTTCAATCAGAACCTAAGTTATATCCGACAGACGCCACATCCATTTGCCACTCTTCATGGTCAAGTTCTTGATGTATTTCGTTTCTAGTTAGTAGAAACTCTTTCGTCAAATAGCTTCCGAAGTCTTTGTAAAAGCATATCCCGACTTAACTATCGAACTTCAGTGAGTCAGCAGATCTCCATGATTGAACTCGTGTTTAGGTCTGAAGAGACTTCTTTGAAGGCTTCAACAGCTGACCGATTTGACGAGTGGATCTTTCGATCCGGATCCACTGTTGGGACTGCCCTGCTTTAAAACCTCACCAATCAGCTCAGTATGACTTGCTGTCAGAACTCTCTTTATTTCTGCCAATTTTTTTTCATTGTCAACTTGACTCACCTTATCTCCACTTCGATTCGAAACAATTGCAGCCAGCCTAACGCCTCGCATGGTGACACGGGTTTTAAGACACGAGCGGATGTGCCTAGATATCGCTAATCAACTTCGCAATTTGTATAAATATTGACATTTAAGCAGTGACGGAGAATGGAATCCATTGACAAATGGAAAGTTTTCGAGTTTAAAGCACCTGCGGGGGATGGGATGCATTTTGTAAGCGATGTAAGTCAGCATCTGTTTTTGTAATCAATTTCGAGGGAATAAACTCAGCGTTCAATTATCACGTTAAGGGTGACAGCTGTCCCAATAAGAGATTGCATCTATATCTGACGCGCATGTGCTCTCGGCCTTTGGCATTGAAATGACATGCGCTGGACATCACTGCACTTGCAGCTTGGAGTCGGGACTAGACCAGCTGATCTATGTTGGGATACTCATCTGGGCCCCATTTCCTATATAAGTCTCACCGGCACCTTCTTCCAGTAATCAGTCTTTTTAAAGCATCTCTGAAAATGAAGGCTGTATTTATTACGTTCGCTCTGTTCGTTGTCGCCGCAGTGGCACAAGACAAGAACGAGTTTGTTCTCGAGAAGGTGCAGCACACAGCTCCGCGACAAGCATTGGAGCAGAGTCTCATTGTTAAGGGACGACGGGCAAAAGCCAAGCAGTTTCCATATCAAGTCGGTCTCTTGCTGGACCTTGGTGACGGAGGTGAACTCACGTGGTGCGGTGGCACCTTGCTCTCAGACCAATGGATCCTAACCGCCGCTCACTGCGTGGATGGGTAAGTGGCAAGTCAGGTCACAGTCTCGGTGTGACTATCACCCTTTTTTAGAGTCGTGTCTGGTGTTGTGTACCTCGGAGCTTACGACCGCACGAACTGGAACGAACCGAATCAGAAGAGAATCCCCATTGACCAGAGCAACATCATTATTCACGAGAACTGGAGTACAAAAACCTTCGCCAACGACATCTCCTTGATCGCGCTGCCGTCGCCGATCGAATTCAATGGTGAGCGGAGCGCTGGATCTTGCTTCTAATATTACAGCTTTTTACAGACTACATCAAGCCTGCCAAATTGCCGAAGCGGAACGGGAACTACTCGGACTATGTTGGCGTCAACGTAACTGCCTCCGGATGGGGCAAGATTAAGGACTGTAAGTTACCGGAGTGAAGGTGGTTACTTTGCGAAATTACGTTTCTCTCGAACTTTAGCTGACAATGTCGTCACCAACAAACTTCGATGGATTGAGGTTCCAATCATGCCCAACGATGAATGCGGTCCATACTACACTCATCCGGTCGTGGGGGACACACACATCTGTATACGCGCTGTGGACGGAAGGGCATCTTGCAATGGCGATTCCGGTGGTCCACTCGTTGTGGCTGACGACAGCCTCACTGTCATTGGAGCAACTTCATTCGTTTCCAATTTCGGCTGCGAAAGTGGGTATCCAACTGTGTTCACCCGTGTCACACCCTACTTGGATTGGATCGCTGAGCACAGTGGTCTTGCTAACGAGTAATGTGTTCTTTTGGATTTAAGTGGAATATAGGTAATTTAAGTGAGCATTGACAGGGGACGTGGTTTTTATTTGAGGTGAAGGGGATCGTACACACTTTAGGATTCCGACTCAAAAATGGGACAACCTCAGCACATAAAGCGACATTGACGTTGGTTGACACTGTTTTTGTGTGTCCCAAGTGAAAGGATAGCAAAATTCAGTACGCGATCCAATGCCACGACGCCTATCAGTCTCTACGACAGACTTCGCTTCTTTCAAGGTTTGTTTTGAGATTTGGGCGCTTTCATTTGAAATTTTTTGTAGCACCAACAACATGTGTCTCAATAGTCCAGTGACTGTTTTTTTTTTTTTGGAGCCGGTGGGGAACTACAAATTACCAATTTCTACAGTGTTCACAATCATCTTGTTACGTGTCCCAAATACACGCCTTTACACGCTTTTTGCAGCACCAAGAACTACAATCATGGCGTCACGTGGAAATCGGTTGATGTGTCCGAAATGCACGTCTATTATGGAGTTTTGTTGTTGTCAGTGGCACGTCGGTCGAAAAGCGGACTCGGGACTGCTAAACACGGGGTACACGTTTTCGAGGTATAAGCCAATCGATACGATTCGATTACCGAGAAACTCGTCATGTCGAATATCGGCACCACAAGAAAAATCGCATCCAAAATTTGCTTTTTACATATCATGCGGCGGTTTACTTCGATTCAACAACTTAATTCACTCACGTGTTGGTTGGCAGGTGCTTGGCACTTATCGTTGTGAACGCAGGACCAGCCGATGGCCAATGTCAACATTCCTGGCATTTCGGCTTTGAGGTCTGTTGCCTGTTGATTCCCGCACACGCAATGATTGACCCCCGAATGACTGCATCACGAGGCTATGTTGCTCGTACCTTAGGACCGCCACCAGACACTTCCATACTGCCACCAGTCAGGTGTGGCTCCAGGGTAGGCGGTATCCTAGGCCAGTATACTTCTTGTCATAAAGGAGGTTGCGCTTCGTTAGCTATGTTTTGGCTGCATGAAGAAGGCTGCTCGTACAAGACCATCTTCGTAGTGTTGTGGGACTTACTCGCCGGGATAGGTTGAGAAACACGACAGTACGCGAGAAACTTAATATCGAGCAGCCACTTCTCGGAACGGAAAAAGGTATGGTACGATGGTTGGAACACGTAGCACGAATGTCCGCGTCATCAGGTCTTCCGAGGCGTGCCTTACATCAGAAAGGTGACAACTTGGCAGACCGAGGACGAGGTGGTTGGACCAAGTCCAAAAACCTACTTGCGCCTCGCCATAAATCCTGAGGAGTTAGAGGATCGAGTGGCCTGGAAATCCTACGATATGCAAGTCGGTCATAGGTTGCAATTGCTAGATTTCAATCCAACCCCCAGCAAGACAAAGACCGGCTGCGCTCCATAAGGGGAGCACTACCCGTTCTACCACGACGCTGGAGTTCCTTCGCTCCCCAGCCACCAGGACTGTTGCAATGCTTTACTGAACAGGGGCAGACCCTCCTCAGCTCGTTTTGCGACGGAACGTTCGTGGTCGCCCATCCACAGTTGAACGGGCGATGTCAAACAGGAGCGGTGCCACATTATTGTCTTCTATCAGACCGTGCTTGTCAAATGGAGAAATGCTTCTGGAGGGACGAAGCCACTGGGACTTACCCTTTCGTGATGCTGTGGATTGAGGTAGTAAGCCCCAGAGACCAAATTAATCACCCAGTTCATCGCTCTCGCAGTGTGACCTCGAATCAACATCACCAGGAAATTGTTCACACGTATCAGAGTTCGGTTGTACTCTGGTGTTCTACAACGGCGAAGACAAGCCCTCTCAAACACCCGAATCTTTCCCATATAGCTTGCACTCACGTTGAATCACTCGGAACGGCCATAAGTGAGCATTGGTCGGATGAGGGCCATGTGGCAGATTACCTTCTCCTTCACACCGAGTTGACTGTTGTAAAACAGTCTCTTTGTAAGAGCGAAAGCGCCTGGGTCCTGGGTCCTGGCCAGAGCAGCATCTACGTGTTTGTAAAAAAAAGATACAGATCTAGTCAAATACCTTGGGATCCTTTGCACCAGTGGTTGCCCGTGCCGTCCAACAATTGAGAACTTTCGCCAATTCCTTATTGTATCCACGGAACTTTCAACGGCGTCCTAAACAGAATGGTTTCGGACTTCTGAAAGTTGATATTCCATTTCCAGTCATCGCAGTCTCTCATGAATGAATCGAAGTCATCGTGCGCGTAGTCGTGTCCTCGATCTTTATGCCTGATCTGTACTCGATGATAATGAGCATTATTCTTACACCATTCTGATAGGCAACGCATATCCGATTCAAACTTAATGCAGTCGGTTACATTATCAATCGACAAGTGAAGTCGTCCGCAAATTTTAGAACTCTGCAGTAATTAAATATTCCATGAACATCGTTTATAAAAAAAGGAATAGTAATGGACCCAAAGGGCTGCCTTGCGGTACGCCCCCTGTAACCTTTGTTTTTTTTTTTTTTGTTTTGCGCATGCTCAAGGGGTTATTAATACCCTTAAGAAGAGCATTCCATATTCGTGTGGTGCGGCTAAAAAACGAGTCTCTAAATTTCACTGTGCGTCCGAAAGTAGGCTTAAGGGTAAACTGATGTGCATTCCTGGCGAGACGTGCATTGCTGGTGAATTCAAGGAGAGGAGGAATGCAATTGGCTAGCTCACTTGAGCATCGTTTGTTAAAATAACGCTAAAACACGGACAAAGAAGACACGATATGTTGATGTTCTCATATTAGTTTTATAGTTCGCTATTGGATTCTATCTAGTAGGTGCAGGGTGGTCTTGGGTTCACCAGACCAGATATGAGCGTTGTACTCAAGCTCAAAGCCAAATCAGAGGGTGTGAAGTATTTCTTGCATCGATTGAGGAAACCTAAACATTTCGCAGCATTCTTGGCGATCTCGAATATGTGATCGTTCCAGCTAAGTGTTGTGTTGATGTACATACCGAGGATGGAAAGATTTCCGGTTTCGCCGATATAAGCGCCATTCAGGGGTTCGCTTTAGAGACAGCAGACCGCATTGAGTTTTGGAAGCATTGAGTTCCACTCTGTTGTTCTTAATATAATAATAATAATATGGGTGGCGCTACAGCCCATAGAGGGCCAGGGCCTAGCTTGTCAGCAACCACTCGTGTTGTGCGTGCTATTGTTCTTTCACGAGTGGAAGGGACCTACAGTTTTACGCCGACTCCGAACGGCCAAGTTTGAGAAGCTTTTTCCAGACAGGAAATACTCTTTGAGCATTGTCAGTGACTCGAAAGAGGTGGGGCCGTGAAAATTATTTCTGTCGCACAGAGCTGAAATCGAACCTACGACATCGAGGTTGGGGTCGACGCACGTACCCACAACGTCACAGGCCGCCATAGTTGTCCTTACCCCAGTTAATTATACTGTCCAGATCGGAAATCGATGTGCTTGACTGCCGTTCCAATATAACGTCCAAAGGACAGAGCCGTGAATTTTGGAACGAATATGAAAAGCTGAGAGTGCTGTCATCAGCGAAGGAGTGGATTGGATTAGAAGCGGCAGACAGAAGATCATTTATAAAAATGAGAAAGAGTGTCGGAGACAGAACAGAGCCTTGGGGGACACCAGCATTTATTTTGTGGATATCAGACTTGAACACGTCCAAAACAACTTGGATTGAACGGTTCGAAAGGTAGTTTCTAATCCAGAGAAGCATCGACACCATAAGCACGCATTTTCGACAAAAGAGCTTGATGCCAAACTCTGTTAAATGCTTTAGAAATGTCAAGAGCGACTGTCTTGCTTTCGCCTGTATTGTGCAAAGATTGGTTCCACTTTTCGGTGAGATAAGCTATCAAGTCACCAGTGGACCTGTTGCTGCGGAAGCCATACTGTCGGTCCGCGAATCAAGATATTTCTTAAGCTGACGATTTATCAGCGTTTCCATGACCTTAGAAAGAAGGAACGTAAGCGCTATGGGTCGGTACGAGGTGGGTGACGAAGATTCGCCCTTTTTAGGGACGGGCTGGACGAATGCTGTTATCCTGGATTTAAAACTATCAATCTTTACCTATTGCTTCCTCCAAATTGAGTAATTGGAAAACAAGTCTAACATTGTTGCGGGAATTCCCAGCGACGTAAGCTTGTGCAAAAGCAATGTGTGATGTACAATACGATTTTCTAAGCCAGGTATACCGGTATGCAATGAGCGTTTTTTTTTTTTAATAAAACGATAATTATTAATGGGAAAGTAAAACCATTTTATTCGAAGTATTGGCATATTTTCTACACAATCTGACCACCTTTCTGGCAATTTGTGAATAGCACGGAAGTAAAATTGTTCGTCTTTTAAAGCAAACCAATCAGACACCCAATTTTCGTCTTCTTCGTAGGAATCGAAGTGCCGCTCAGCCAATGCGTGTCCCATCGATGAAAACAAATGGTAGTCGGAGGGAGCCAAGTCTGGTGAATAGCCAAGTGTTTCGATTGTATCCTGAACCGGTTTTGCTTTGTGTGCAGGTGCATTGTCATGGAGCAAAACTACCTTGCCGTGTCTTCTGGCCAATTCTGGTCGTTTCTCGATCAATGCATGGTTCAAATTGATCATTTGTTGTCGTTAGCGATCAGTATTAACGGTTTCACCAGGTTTTATGAGCTCGTGGTACACCACAGCTTTCTGGTCCCACCAAACACACAGCATTGTCTTCTTGCCGAATCAATCTGGTTTTGCAGTCGATGTTGGTGGGTGTCCCGGATTAACCCGTGATTTTTTTCCGTTTAGGATTCTTAAAATAAATCCATTCTTCATCGCCAGTAACGATCCGATGCAAAACCGATTTTCTTACGTGCCTTTGAAGCTAACTTTCACAAGTGTTTTTTCGGTTTTCCATATGTCTTTCATTCAATTCATGTGGCACCCATTTTTCACACTTTTGGATCTTTCCCAAAGCTTTTAAACGGTCAGAAATGGTTTGTTGTGCAACATTTAACATTGCTGCCATTTGCTTTTGACTCAAAGTGTCGTCTCCATCCAATATCGTTTGCAATTCGGCGTCATCAAACTTTGTTGGTGGTCTTCCACGTTCTTCATTTCTCACATCAAAATCAATATTTCCGAACCGTTGAAACCATCTTTTGCATGTTTCTTCTGATAGACCATGATCACCATATGCCTCGACAAGCATTCATCCGCATTCATCATCACTTTCTGGTACAAAATTCGACATTTTTAACACGATAAAAAAATATGATTATGTTGATGTGATGACTTGATGTATACTAAATATTACACATGTCATAGCAAACAAACAAAAAAAATAAGGGCTCGTTCAAAACAAATGTTTCCCTATCGAGACATTTGTATCTTGACGCTCACTTCATACTGGTACACCACGCACATCAAATACAAGGCCCAAGCCCATAGAATCCGGTGTGTGCGTTGCAGTTGAAATTCACAAATATCATATATGACGTATTGCAAAGAGTTGCCCAATGAAATACGAGCGTTGCGTCCGAAACATCTATACGTACATACAATACCACACGACACATGAGAGTAAAATGATACGCCGGGGAGAAGGAATTGTCATACGGAACAAAAATTAAAAGTTCGCCAACTTCATTCATTCTGATGGATTCCACATATAGCCCACACGTGTCCTCTTATTAGATCTTATGAGTTGACAACACGCAATGCACGCCATGGATTCTATGGGCTTGGGCATTTATTTTTACAGGACTCAGTCTCACTCGCAGACAATGTACGTCAGGTATTTGTGAACTTGACATCTGATGTGTAAAAAAAATTTCAATTTTTGTTTTAACCGGTCGGTGTGAATTTGCCGTCGATTTTCTTATCATGACAACTGAACAAACATTTCGGCGCTCAGTTACTAGATTCTGAAAATCCACGTGTGATGCACGAAGAGCCATTACTCTCATATCCACTAAAAGCCACTTTATGGCATCGACAAATTCAATATAAGCCGTAGAGGGCCGGGTGCTAGCCTCTCAGCAACTACTCCTGTTGCGCATGTTATTGTTCTCTCACGAGTGGAAGGACTCACAGTTTTGTGTTGAGTCCGAACGGCTAAGTTTGAGAAGCTCTTTTTAGACAGGAATATTTTTTAAGGATTGTCAGTGACTCGAAGGAGGTGGGGCCGTGGAGAATGTGGCAAAAATGTTGTCGTACCATTGATCGAACCTAGACACGTAGGTTTTACTGACATGGCAACATCGCACGACGAATACGTTGACTCAAATATGTGCACTATACTTGTTGCCTGTCTACTAAGGCGAGAATTACGACAGAAAATCAACGCTCTAAAAGTTGCGGTCACCGACTCCAAATTTCGGTCGACGTTACTCGTTTCTGTGCTTTACCATGATGAAAATGTTGAGTTTACTGAATACATTGGCACTGAAAGTTCGATGATTAGTGAAAGATTGCGTTAACAAATAAAATTCTAAGTTGTCAAGTCCTTACTCGAAAACCGTACAGAAGAAAGAAATATATAAGTAATGACATACGAACGATATTGACTGATCGTGGGCGACGTTTTCAAGAATTCTATTCGTTTCTTCATTCATGGCCTATACAATAGGGTGTTTATGACGAACAGATTGCGAGAAAATTAAAAATTAAAAATTTGAGAGGGCAAGCAAGGGAGAAGTTTCTTCATCGTGATGGCTTGCTTTTGGAAGTTTATGAGCGAAGAAGATGTGCCAACTCTAACAAAAGTTACTTATAATTTAAGGTCATTCTTCAATTCAACCCATTTATGCGAATCGGCAGTTTTAAACAGTCTGCCCACCCATGTTGCTAGGGAATACCGCAAGGGATCAATATTGGACTGAACGCCAGCATTCAGTTGGAGAATGTAATCAAGCACGGGATAGTCGCACAGCACAATTGGAAAAATTATGGCTCGGATAATATTTTTTGAAGCGCAGTGGTTTATTTTGTTGCTCTAAAAACAGGAGGAAAAGGGGAAGATCATTTCTGCAGACTGTTAAACGGCGATGAGGACCAAAATACCGCTGTCAGGCAGAATGTTGCACTCAATCTGGACGATGACAGACGCGAATACCGTCCCCCAGACTTAGACGAGGTCAAGGTGGCAATATCAAGACTAAAGTCTAACAAAGCTGCTGGAGCGGACGGTTTGCCCGCTGAAATATTTAAGGCAGCTGGAGATGATCTGGTTGGGCGCATGCACCAGCTCATCTGCAAGATATGGTCTGAGGAAAGCATGCCCGACGAGTGGAATCTCAGTATCGTTTGCCCGATCCACAAGAAAGGAGACCCCTTCAACTGCGCCAACTATCGAGGGATCAGTCTTCTTAACATCGCGTATAAGATTTTCTCTGCCGTCTTGTGTACCCGCCTGAAGCCATTCATTAATAATCTGATAGGTCCATTTCAGTGTGGCTTCAGGCCAGGAAAGTCCACAACAGACGAAATCTTCACACTACGGCAGATCCTGGAAAAGACCCAAGAAATGCAAATCGACACTCACCATCTGTTCGTCGATTTCAAGGCCGCATATGACAGCGTGCATAGAGACGAGCTATACAACGCCATGTCTAGTTTTGACATTCCTGCCAAACTCGTCAGGCTGCGCAGGATGACGATGAAGAACTCTCGCTGCTCCATCAAGGTCGGTAACGAACTCACCGAGACCTTCAATGTCAAACAAGGTTTTAGGCAAGGCGACGCGCTGTCATGTGACTTCTTCAACATCGTGCTGGAGAAGATCGTGCGAAACTCACACGCCAGCACTAGAGGGCAATTTTCCAGAAGTCCGTGCAATTGTTAGCATACGCCGATGACATTGACGTGATTTGCAGAACTCAGCGAGCCGTTAGTGAGGCTTTTGCTAACATTGAGACGGAAACGGCTAAAATGGGTCTGGCCGTGAACGAAGTATATGCTGTCCTCAAAAAGGACATACAATATCGACGTCTTGGACAGAGCGTCACAATGGGCAGCTATAACTTCGAGGTAGTCAAGGACTTCACTTACCTCGGCTCCGGAGTAAATGTACAAATAACATCAGTACCGAGATCAAGCGTAGGATAACTCTTGCCAACCGCTGTTTCTTCGGGCTCAAGACCCTCTCTCGAAGAACCAAGTTGACTCTATATAAGACCCTGATCATCCCAGTCCTGCTATACGGCGCGGAGGCATGGACAATCTCGAAAGCGGATGAAGAAGTCCTTGGTCTCTTTGAGAGAAAAGTTCTACGCACGATCTTTGGTCCTGTTTGTGTTGACGGGCTCTGGAGGGGAAGATTCAATCACGAACTGTACGCCTGTACAGCGACTAGAGCCTAGTTAGGCGTCTACGGATCCAACGCCTACGGTGGCTAGGTCATGTAGAGCGTATGGACACCACAGCTCCGGCCCGAAGAATCTTCGAATTCGAACCTGTCGGGCAACGCAACAGAGGACGCCCGCGTTTAAGGTGGCGCACCTAAGTGGAGAAGGACCTCAACCAACTTGGTGTGCGAAACTGGAGACAGCTAGCCAGGGATCGCGCTAGTTGGAGAGGCATGTTGGTTGAGGCCCAGGTCCACCCCGGACTGTAGCGCCACACAAAGAAGAAGAAAAACAGGAGGATCAAGTATTTATTATTATCTATTTTCACGCTGTACAAGCAGCTAATATGGTCGATTTTAGCAAGACAAGCATCGAGAAGCTCTTAATTTCCGAAAGGGAAACACTGCAAATACGGCATTACATATTGATTTCAGAGCCGGGACAGCGACTACCTTCCGTCGAAGACTGTCGTGGACACAAAGTTGTCTTGCGTCCGCGATCCTTTGGTGATTAAGTCAAGTGTCCTCCATGTGAGCCAGGAGTAAGAAATTCGAAGCCCCTAACCACGAATGTCCATGTGCTCGACACAAGCCATATTCCAGTAGCCTCCTTGAAATTGACTTCAGAAGAAGTTGTGGATACAATGAAAGGAATTAAAGGTCTAAGCTCCTCAGGATCTAAAGAATCTTCATCGCTTCATCAAAGGCATTAAGTACAAAAAACGGAGTAAGAGGATCTACGAGCTGGCTTATGCATTTTTTTTTCCAATTTGTAAGCTCTAACTGTACACTATTTTTTTCTGCGAATAGAAAATTGAATACAAGGTATAGATTGATAACGATTGTATTTAATTCTTTTTAGGACGGAACGGCCATCAAACACTAATGTTATCAGAATCTACCAGGAACCTCGTGCACAACTAACCTTATCTCCACTTCGATTCGAAAAAATTGCAGCCAGCCTAACGCCTCCCATGGTGACACGGGTCTTGAGACACTAGCGGATGTGCCTAGATATCGCTAATCAACTTTGCAACTTGTAAAAATATTGACATTAGAGCAGTGATGGAGTGTGGAATCCATTGACAAATGGAAAGTTTTCGAGTTTGAAGCACCTCTGGGGAATGGGATGCATTCTGTAAGCGATGTAAGACTGCATCTGTTCTTGTGATCTTTTTCCACGGGGATGTTGCTTTCAATTTTCTCATCACGTTGAATGTACCAGCTGTGCCAATAGGAGAGCTCATCAATATCTGACGCACGTGTTCTCTTGCCCATCGCTGCATTTGCTGCTTGGAAGCGGGAAAGAACACACTCAGCACACATCTGCATCACGTGGGCCTCATATCCAATATAAGTAATATACCGTCGCCTACTTCCAGTAATCAGTCTTTTTAAAGCATCTCTGAAAATGAAGGCTGTGTTTATTACGTTCGCTCTGTTCATTGTCGCCACAGTGGCACAAGACAAGCACGAGTTTGTTCTCGAGAAGGTCCAGCACACAGCTCCCCCACAGGCATTGGAGCAGAGTCTCATTGTTAAGGGACGACGTGCAAAGGCCAAACAATTCCCATTTCAAGTCGGTCTCATGCTGGATCGTGGTGACGGAGGTGAGTTCTGGTGGTGCGGTGGCACCTTGATCTCAGATCAATGGATCCTAACCGCCGCTCACTGCATGGAAGGGTAAGTGGCAAGGCAGGCCCCAGTCTCTATGTGATTCACGAACCTTTCCAGAATCGTAGCTGGTGATGCGTACCTCGGAGCATACGATCGCACGAACTGGAACGAACCGAATCAGAAGAGAATCCACTTCGACAAGAGCAACATCATTATTCACGAAAAATGGGATCAAAGACACTTCCACAACGACATCTCCTTGATCAAGCTGCCGTCACCGATCGAATTCAATGGTGAGTCAAGCGGAAGATTCTGCCTCAAGAACTCATAACACTACTCTCTTACAGACTACATCAAGCCCGCCCAGTTGCCAAAGAAGAACGGGAACTACTCGGACTATGTTGGTGTCAAGGTAACTGCCTCCGGCTGGGGAAGGGTCAATGACAGTAAGTTACCGAAGTGAAGGCGTTTGCTTCGCGAAATTATGTCCCTTTTGAATTTTAGCTCTACTTGCCAGCATTAACAAGCTTCGTTGGATTGAGGTTCCAATTATGCCCAACGATGAATGCCGTTCGTACTACAATTTTCCGATTGTTGATGACACAAACATCTGTGTTCGCGCCGTGGGTGGAAGGGCCCCTTGCAAAGGCGATTCCGGTGGCCCACTCATTTTGGGTAAGGAAAACCCCACTGTCATTGGAGTAGTTTCTTTCGGCTTATCCACCAGCTGCGAGCGTTTGTTTCCAAATGTGTTCACCCGTGTCACCTCCTACTTGGATTGGATCGCTGAGCACAGTGGTGTTGTTAACGAGTAAAGTGGTTTTTGGTTTTGAATTAAATACAATTTAAGTGAGCATTGAAAAAAGACGTGGTTTTTATTTTTAAAGAACTCAGCCTCAATGGCAGACGACGATAAAATTATAATTTTTGCAAGTGACATCGTACGTCAGGCATATGACCGCTGCTGTGTACAAACAGTGTGAAAAATGTGTTGATTTTTGTTTTAACCCATCTAAAACTTAGACTTTTGCAATGACAACTATTTCCAGTGACAGTAGCTTTCCAACGCATGTTCCAATGGAACAATACAAGTTACGCCATCTCTTGCGAACCACACGAAGTTGGAGACCTAATAACAGCACTATCAGTGGACTTGTCAGTGGTAGTAGTAGACCAACAATGGTCTAAGTGTTCTAACAATTTCGCCGGCAGCCCACTTATCTTACCTAACCTAAGTAATCAAACTGAGACTCCGTACATTAGTGTCGGTCTGATGAGCAATACGGGACTGTACTCCCGTTTTCTATCCAATGACTTCTTTGTGTAGGCCGGGAGAATTTTCACCGCCTTCCATTGATGTCACTTAGCTACTTACTCACTTATCAGGTCGATGACCAATGAAGGGTCCGAGCCTGAGTCCATTCGCTCGATGTGGCCGAGCCAGTGTAGTCGACGCATTTTTGCTTTCCGGACTACATCCACATCCTGGTACAGCTCGTAGAGCTAACAATTGCACTGACTTCTGAAAGATCGTTCCTCTAGTGTTGGCGTGTGAGTTTCGCACGATCTTCTCCAGGACGATGTTGAAGAAATCACATGACAGCGCGTCGCCCTGTCTAAAACGCTTTTTGACATTGAAGGTCTCGGTGAGTTCATTACTGACCTTGATGGAGCAGCGAGATTTCTCCATCGTCATCCTGCACAGCCTGACGAGTTTGGCAGGAATGTCAAAACTAGACATGGCGTTGTGTAGCTCGTCTCTATGCACGCTGTCATATGCGGCCTTGAAATCGACGAACAGATATCGATTGGCGCTTCTTGGGTCTTTTCCAGGATCTGCCTTGGTGTGAAGATCTAGTCTATTGTCGACTTTCCTGGCCTGAAACCTACGAGATTATTGACGAACGGCTTCAGGCGGGTATACAAAACGGCAGAGCAGATCTTATACGCGATCTTGAGGAGACTGATCCCTCGATAGTTGTCGCAGTCAAAAAGGCCTCCTTTCTTGTGGATCGGGCAAACGATAATGAGATTCCATTCGTAGGGCATGCTTGCCTCAGACCACATCTTACAGATGAGCTGGTGCATGCTCCCAACCAGATCATATCCAGCTGCTTTAAACAGTTCCGCGGACAGACCGTCCGCTCCAACAGCTTTTTTAGACTTCAGTCTTTTGTATTGCTAACTTAACCTCGCCTAAGTCTGAAGGATGGGATTCTTGTCTGTCATCGTCCAGATTGAGTGGAAAATTCTGCCTGACAGCGGTATTTTGGTCCTCATCGCCATTTAACAGTCTACAGAAGTGATCTCCTATTACTCCTTATTTTTCCTTCTGAGAAGCCAGTTCTCTTCCTTTCTCCTCTCTTCGTAGAGCTCACGAACAACCTTCATCGTTCGATGCAGCGTTGCCTTGTAGCCCTGCTGCTTGGCTGCATGTGCCTGCCTGCACTCGTCGTCAAACTATGGCTTCCTTCTAAGTGGTGTCGTAAAACTCAGCACATCAGTGGCAGCTTCGATCGGCAAAGATCGTAGCAGTCCGTTGCGAGTGTATCTTTGTCACGTCAAACCTTGGAGTTCTTTCTCGACTCCGTTGTTCTCTCGATATCCTGATTCTTACTCGAAATTGTACCTGTCGATTGGTATGTTTTGGCCGGGGTGGTGGATCGTTTTTTGCCTGACAGCATACATTTTGTTTCGTCCTCGCGTATGTCTTAGCGTTGTGCGACACAACCAGGAACCCGAACTCGGCCATCGCTTCAAATAACTTCTTGCGATGAATGCTGTCGTATGCGGCTTTAAAATCGATAGAGAGACGGTGAGTATCGATTTGAAACTCGCTAGTCTTCTCCAGGATTTGCCTCAGTGTGAAGATTTGGTCTACAGTCGATTTGCCGCGCCTTAGGACGTACTGGTACGTGTCGATTAGTGTGGTGCAAAACGGCTTTGACATGCGCACAGTACAGGTTATTGCAGGAGGAAGGTTCGTCTTTTTTGTGGATGGGCTGATATTCCAGTCGTCGGGCGTGCTTTCGTCTTCCCAAATTCGGCAAATGATCTGGTGCATGCTCCCTACCAGTACAGCTCCCTACAAAAGCTCCGATGGTAAGCCTAGCTTTGTTGTTCATCAGCCTTTTAATGGATGCGCCGACTTCTTCAAAGTTAGGTGGGAGGACTACTTCATCGACTGGAGTTTGGATTTCCTGGTTCCCTACCCAATGCTCTTGATCAGGCCTGCTTAAACACACCAGCGGGTCTGTAACGAGATTATTCGAAGAGCCTGGATGCCCTTCCCAGGCCAGGCTTTTGGCTTTTTTGTAGAAGGCCAGTATTTTTTGTTTGTCGCTAGCCTCTTCGATATCCCTGAGCTTGGAGATTACGTGAGACCTTTTTCTCAGGGGTAGAAACTGTTTCTCCTCCCGTCTTCTAGTCCGGTACTCCTCTTGCGCTGCTCTTGTTTTCAGTTGCACCGCTTTTTGGTATGCCTCGTCGGTTACACGTTTTTTCTGCTTACACTCGCCATCATGACACGGGTTTCGAGTCGGAGGTGGTAGGTAGCCTAGGGTGGTTTTCGCTACCTCTTTGAAGGCCTGCGGCAATGCAACCACATCTCGTTGGCGTTTGTGGTTGACGTAGGCATACTGGAGAGTCGTTGGCTCTGCCAATCTCCAATGTGTGCTCAGGAGTCCAATGTCAAAAATTCTCTTTGCAGGCTGGTGCAGTTTTCGGACATTGGACAGTCTGGCTCTGAATCTTGCTGCAACGAGAAAGTGGCCAGAGTCGACGTTTGTCCCCCTGGATGTTCCCACATCGAGGATATTTAACATGGTCGAATCTATTGGCTGTTCGACTGTTGCTGTGAGGATTTGTTTTTTCGATGGAACCTTATTACGTGTTCTCGGAAAGTCTGTGAATCGGAAGCTGTTGCCTGTTGTCGACGTAGAGGTCGTAGAGGCTGTGCAAGATGTTTTCCCTACCGATTCTGCATTGTAGTCTCTGAACACGATTCTTACATCATACTCCGGACAGTAGGCGCCGTCCAAGAGGTCGTAATATTCCTTTTTGACAGAGTCTTCAGCCTCTTCGGTGGGGACATGTGCACACATGAGGCTGATGTTGTAGAATCTGGTTTGGATGCGGATCACAGCCAGGCGTTCGTCTTCGCCCTTCGACCGATTTCCCACGACGAATGCCCATCCAAATATGTGCAACCTTTTGTGACAGCCGTAATAGATGTCGCACTCTTTCTCTTTCATTACCCCTTGTCCTATCCAGCGTATTTCCTGCAGCGCAGTAATATCTAGCTTATGAGCGGTCCCTGGCGTGTAGAGTGTTCTTAGATTGCAGGAGCACACTCGCAAATCGTTGTCCTTTGTCGTGTCGTCGTTGTTCCGAGGCTGCTTCCTCTTCCGTAACAGATATTTTTTTCTGTGGGCGGGTAGTTAGCCCTCTGCACAGTCACAGGGGAAACGTTGCATTCATTAGTTCTCCTACAACGGGTGCTGTGAGAGCTATCCAGGGGGCGCCACTTGGAGACTGCATGTCAACTTGATCTATGCATCGACAAGGATCGTTGCTGGCATCCCGCCAAGTTGACCCGGCCTCTACCTCCATTTGCTATTCCGCCAGCTGATTCGCACGGTGACACGGGTTTTGTGACACAGGATGGCTATTCCCAATCAACTTAAGCAAACTTGGCAACTTGTACAAATATTGACATTTGAGCAGTGACGGAGTGGGGCATCCATTGACGAATGGAAAATATTGCATCTAAAGCACTTGGGGGATGCGTTTTGTAAGCGATGCAAGGCAGCATCTGTTTTTGTGATCACTTTCCACGAGGCAAGCTTAGAATACTGCGTTCAATTGTCTCATCACGTTGAATGTACCAGCTGTGCCAATAGGAGAGTTCATCAATATCTGACGCACGTGTTCTCTCGCCCATCGCTGCATTTGCTGCTTGGAAGCGGGAAAGAACACACTCAGCACACGTCTGCATCACGTGGGCCTCATATCCAATATAAGTATAATACCGGCGCCTACTTCCAGTAATCAGTCTTTTTAAAGCATCTCTGAAAATGAAGGCTGTGTTTATTACGTTCGCTCTGTTCATTGCCGCCGCTGTGGCACAAGACAAGAACGAGTTTGTTGTCGGGAAAGTGCAGCATACAGCTCCCCCACAGGCACTGGAGCAGAGTCTCATTGTTAAGGGACGACGTGCAAAGGCCAAGCAGTTTCCATATCAAGTCGGTCTCTTGTTGGATCGCGGTGATGGAGGTGAGTTCTGGTGGTGCGGTGGCACCTTGATCTCAGACCAATGGATCCTAACCGCCGCTCACTGCATGGAAGGGTAAGTGGCAAGGCAGGTCACAGTCTCTATGTGATTCACGAACCTTTTTAGAATAGTAGCTGGTGACGCATTACTTGGAGCTTACGATCGCACGAACCGGAACGAACGGAATCAGAAGAGAATCCACTTCGACAAGAGCAACATCATTATTCACGAAAAATGGGATCAAAGGCACTTCCACAACGACATCGCCTTGATTGAACTTCCTGCGCGGGTCGAATTCAATGGTGAGTCCAGCGGAAGCTTCTGCTTCATGCTCTCATATCACTACCCTTTTACAGACTACATCAAGCCCGCTCAGTTGCCAAAGAGGAACGGGAACTACTCGGACTATGTTGGTGTCAAGGTAACTGCCTCCGGCTGGGGAAGAGTAAATGACAGTAAGTTACCGAAGTGAAGGCGTTTGCTTCGCGAAATTATGTCCCTTTTGAATTTTAGCTCTACTTGCCAGCATTAACAAGCTTCGTTGGATTGAGGTTCCAATCATGCCCAACGATGAGTGCCGTTCGTACTACAATTTCCCGATTGTTGATGACACAAACATCTGTGTTCGCGCCGTGGGTGGAAGGGCCCCTTGCAAAGGCGATTCCGGTGGCCCACTCATTTTGGGTAAGGAAAACCCCACTGTCATTGGAGTAGTTTCTTTCGGCTTATCCACCAGCTGCGAGCGTTTGTTTCCAAATGTGTTCACCCGTGTCACCTCCTATTTGGATTGGATCGCTGAGCACAGTGGTGTTGTTAACGAGTAAAGTGGTTTTTGGGTTTTAGTTAAATACAAGTGAACAAGTGAGCATTGAAAGGAGAAATGGTTTTTATTCTTACAGGTCTCATCCTCAATGGCAGACGACGATAAAATTATAATTTTTGCAAGTGACATCGTACGTCAGGCATATGACCGCTGCTGCGTACAAACAGACAAGCAAAAGAGAAAAATGTGTCGATTTTTGTTTTAACCCATCTGAAACTTAGACTTTTGCAATGACAACTATTTCCAGTGACAGTAGCTTTCCAACGCATGTTCCAATGGAATAATACAAGTTACGCCATCTCTTGCGAACCGCACGAAGTTGGAGACCTAATAACAGCACTATCAGTGAACTTGTCAGTGGTAGTAGACTGATTATGGGTATCAACATAGACCAACAATGGTCTAAGTGTTCTAACAATTTCGCCGGCAGCCCACTTATCTTACCTAACCTAAGTAATCAAACTGAGACTCCGTACATTAGTGTCGGCCTGATGAGCAATCCGGGACTGTACTCCCGTTTTCTATCCAATGACTTTTTTGTGTAGGAAAGGAGAGCCTTTACTGCCTTCCTTTGATGTCACTTACTTTACTTACTTACTTATTAGACCGACGACCCATGAAGGGTCCAAGCCTGAGCAATTGCTGCCTTCCTTCGGTGACGGTCCGAGACACACTGCTTCCTATGACTTGGTCTCGGTCTTCGTCTCCTTCTCGAGCCAGGAGGCTCGGTTTCGAAGACCCTGGAGCGTTGTTGTCCTTGCGCTCGATGTGGCCAAGCCAGTCTAGTCGACGGATTTTTCCCTTCATCCATTCGCCTTCCTCGAAGACGGGACCATATATCCGACGTACATACAATTTTTCCTTCGAAGGCACCAATAATCAGCTCTGCAGTGCTGCTTAGCGTCCAGTTTTCGGCTCCATAAAACAGGTCTGGCAAGATAGGCGTTTTGTAAGCATGATTTTGGACCTTCGAGTCAGTGAGAGTTTCGAGCGCAGTTGTTTTGACAAACTGAAGTAGCATCGGTTGCCAAGGGCGATTCTACGTCGGATCTCCACTACGCTGTCATTTATGGAGTTTACATCTGCCCCGAGTTAGACCATCACCTTTACTACCTCGAAATGATAGCTGTCAATTGTAACGTTTTGGCCTAGGTGGTGTGCCGGGGATCGTGTTTTGTCCGAGAGCACAGTAAAGGCTTCATGCGCGGTAAGAATGAAAAAAAACACAATCCTTTACTTTTCGGACGCTCTCTACTCCACTTTGTTCGCCGGATAAAAACTAAATCTGCAATTGAAGTTGCAAAGTTGTGGTGATCTCTTTGTTAATGATTCCCAACTGTTGACCGGATGTTTTTGTTTGCGATTCTTGAAGCGAAGCTGGGGTATTGGATTTAGCTGATTTAGCTGTTAACTTACATTTTGTTTCGTCCTCATTGACCTTAGACCGTCTCGATTCGCCTGTTCCGTGAAAGCTGCCTCGTTTGGACCACGCGATTATGTCGATGTCATCAGCGTATCCCAACAGCTGGACTGACTTGTAGAAGCTAGTGCCTTCCGTTTTGACGTTTGCCCGCCGCACTATCTTCTCCAGTACCAAACTGAAGAAATCACACGATAGCGCATCTGCTTGCCGAAATCCGGTGCATGTTTGGAACGGTTCAGAGGTTTTTGAACCGGACTGCACGGTGCATCGCGAATGTGTTAGCATCGGATCAATTTCCGCGGATCAGCCATGGCTTCGAATAGCTCCTCGATAATCGATGGTAAGTATCGATTTGAAACTCGCTGGTCTTCTCCAGGATCTGCCTTTGTCTGAATACGTGGTCTATAGTCGATTTCCCGGGTCGGAAGCAACATCGGTACGTGCCGATTAGTGGGTGCAAAACGGCTTTAGGCGTTCACACAGTGCTCTGGATAGGATCTTGTAGGCGACGTTGAGCAGTGATATACCTCTATAGTTTTTTGTGGATGGGGCATATGGAGCTGATATTCCAGTCGTCGGGAATGCTTTCATCTTCCCGGCGGCTTTGTTGTTCTTCAGCCTTTTAATGGCTGTACCGACTTCCTCAAAGCTAGGTGGGAGGACTTCTTCGTCGACTGGAGTTGGTCAGGTCAGGCCCGCTAAGCAGCTGTTGGAAGTGCTGCTTAAACACATCCACTATTCCCTGTGGGTCCGTAACTAGGTTACCCTCGCAATTTCAAAGAGCCTGGGTGCCTTTCCCAAAGCTTGTGGCCAGGCTTTTGGCTTTTTTGTAAAAGGCCCATATTTTTTGCTTGTCCCTAGACCCTTCGATATCCTTGAGCTGGAAGGTTGCGAGAGACCTTTTCTTCAGGCGTAGTAGCTTTTTCTCCTCCCGTCTTCTAGCCCGGTACTCCTCCTGCACTGCTCTTGTTTTCTGTTGCAGCGCTTTTTGGTATGCCTCGTTGGTTGCACGTCTTTTCTGCTTACAATCGCCATCATACCAAAGGGTATTGTCGGTGGGGCCGAGCGGCAATGCAACCACATCTCGTTGGTGTTGATGTTCGACGTAGGCATACTGGAATGTCTCTCACTTAGTTGCTTTTCGTAGGCTCTGACAATCTCCAATGTGTGCTCAGCCGTCTAATGTCAATACTTCTCTTTGTCGGCTGATGCAGCTTTCGGTCATTGGACAGGCGAGCTCTAAATCTTGCTGCTACGTTGACGTTTGCCCTCCTGAAAGTTCGCACATCCAGGATATTTGACGCGTGTCTTCCGTCAATGAGCAAAACTCCGATTTGAATGGCGCCATGTTGCTGTGTGGATTTTTTTGCCAGGAAACCTTGCTGCTTGGAAGCTGCATGTAAACTTGATCTATGCATCGTTGCTGGCATTAGGCCCCTATCTCAATTTTGCTATTTCGCCAGCTTAATGATTCGCATGGTGACACGTGTTTTGAGACACTAGCGGATGGCTATCCCTAATCAACTTAAGCAAACTTCGCAACTTGTACAAATATTGACATTTGAGCAGTGACGGAGTGGGGCATCCATTGACGAATGGAAAATATTGCATCTAAAGCACTTGGGGGATGCATTTTGTAAGCGATGCAAGGCAGCATCTGTTTTTGTGATCACTTTCCACGGGGCAAGCTCAGAATACAGCGTTCAATATTCGCACCCCGTTGAGGAGGCCAGCTGTGCCAATAGGAGAGTTCGTCAACATCTGACGCACGTGTTTTCTCTGCCCATGGCATTGAAATGACGTGCGCTGGCCATCACTGCACTTGCTGCTTGGAGGCGCGACTAGACAAGCTGATCTCTGTTTGGCGAGAACACACATCTGGGTCCCATTTCCTATATAAGTCTCACCGGCACCTTCTTCCAGTAATCAGTCTTGGAAATCATCTCCGAAAATGAAGGCTGTGTTTATTACGTTCGCTCTGTTCATTGTCGCCGCTGTGGCACAAGACACCAACGAGTTTGTTCTCGGGAAAGTGCAGCACACAGCTCCACCAAGGGCATTGGAACAGAGTCTAATTGTTAAGGGACGACGTGCAAAGGCCAAGCAGTTTCCATATCAAGTCGGTCTCATGCTGGATCGCGGTGATGGAGGTGAGCTCTCGTGGTGCGGGGGCACCTTGATCTCAGACCAATGGATCCTAACCGCCGCTCACTGCATGGCTGGGTAAGTGACATGGCAAGTCACAGTGTCTATGTGATTCACGAACCCTTTTAGAATCGTAGCTGGTGACGCGTACCTTGGAGCCTACGATCGCACGAACTGGGAAGAACCGAATCAGGTGAGAATCCACTTCGACGAAAGCAACATCATTATTCACGACAAGTGGGATCAAAGACACTTCCACAACGACATCTCCTTGATCGAGCTGCCGTCGCCGATCGAATTCAATGGTGAGTCTAGGGGAAGGTTTTGCTTCATGCGCACATAACACTTCCCTTTTACAGACTACATAAAGCCCGCCCAATTGCCGAAGAGGAACGGCAAAAACTATTCGGACTATGTTGGTGTCAAGGCAATTGCCTCCGGCTGGGGAAGGGTCAATGACAGTAGGTTACCAAAGTGAAGGCGTTTGCTTCGCGAAATTATGTCCCTTTTGAATTTTAGCTCTACTTGCCAGTATTGACAAACTTCGATGGATTGAGGTTCCAATCATGCCCAACGATGAATGCCGTTCGTACTTCAATTTCCCGATTGTTGATGACACAAACATCTGTGTGCGCGCCGTGGGCGGAAGAGCCCCTTGCAATGGCGATTCCGGTGGCCCACTCGTGGTGGGTGACAAAAACCCCACTCTCATTGGAGCAGTCTCTTTCGGCTTGTCCACCAGCTGCGAGCGTTTGTTTCCAACTGTGTTCACCCGTGTCACTTCCTACTTGGATTGGATCGATGAGCACAGTGGTGTTGTTAACGAGTAAAGTGGCTTTTAGTTTTTTCATTAAAGACAATTTAAGTGAGCATTGAAAGGAGAAGTGGTTTTTTCTTACAAGTTAAGGGGGGATCGCTGTCAATTTTTTTACAGGATTTAGCATCAATCATGGCTACCAAGATCGCCTGACTAATACATTCTTTCTTTGGGACTACTTGAGATCGCAGGTTAGTGCCAACAAGCCTCAGGTAATGGGAGCGCTCAACGAGAATATTCGGCAGGAGTGTGAATAATCAGTCTTAGTCACGAGTCACGAGTTCAGACAGTATAAAAACCTTGAAACACACCACGCTGTATGCAGTCACAGACTTTGTCTTAAAAAATTTATGTTAGAGCAGGTTCACCCGGTTTATGATCACGTTTATAGTCATTTCGTAGATCCTCCTACTAAGCAAGTCAATGGGTTGCCTTAGATAAGTCTGCTTAGTCCAACCAGGCTTTTGAAGAATAATTCCCAGAGTGGCTTCCATTTCTCTCTCTTAAACTAGCTCATTGTGCGAACTACCGCCCACAGTCTGTTCATGCGATTTGCGCATTTTGCAATGTTGATATTTCTAATGTCGGTCGGCACGAGGGTATTTTTTAAGCGTCCATCGTGATCAATCTTCGACTTGCTATGAATATTCAATCAGGCGGTTCCTATGCTTGACTCCTAAATTTGCTCCAATGTGTAGCAGGCCTTGACTTCGCTTAATATTTAAGTCTCTGCCCCATAGAATCCGTTGGGTGTGTTGCGTTCAGTCAAACAATCAACAACTCATAAACTCCAATGCGATGAAGAGAGACAACAAACGTGGGCCGCAAGTGGAATGCATCACGACGGATGAAGTTGGTTAAGTTTTGTTACGTTGACAGATGATTAAGGAATGTAAAGGTCCATTCAAATGAGGTCTCCACGAACTACGAACTTCGCAAAAACTGTGACAATTCTTTCATGTGGTGGTTTCTAATTCGCAGACAACAACGGGTGCAAGCTGACACTGCACTGCAATTTGTTTGGTCGTGGAGGTTGTGGATTGCGTTTGCCTCTTTGTGTAATACGAAATCAGCTTGACAGTTGACGCAAAGAGAATGATTGATTCGCAGAGAAAGCTCTTAAATCATAAACTTTACTAGCTGCAATAAAGATAATAATGAACGAGCTCTTAAATCATTAATTAGGATACTTAAACTAACTTTCATTGGAATTTTTGTCCAATATAATATCGATAATTCAGTTATCTTTTTGTATACCAAGAAATATAATCTTTTGCTTACATTGGCTGCAAAAAGGATATTTCCGAAAGTTCGCTTTCGCAATTCGCCGCTCATATGAACGAACCTTTAATCGTTGATTTTCCTTCTTTTATATGAATTTTGATTGCACACGCAACATATGTATTCATTGGGTCGGTTGAATGCGTTGTGTGAAGAAAGATGCTTGTGGGATGTAAATGTACGCACGCAACGATTCTATGGACGGAGCCTTCGCTTCCCCATCGGCTATTGTATTTGAAACTTCTTCAAAAAAATATAAGACAACAATTTGCGCCGAGTTTTCGTTGGATGGATTGGCAGTACACACTTTGATAAACTGTTCTGACTAGATCTTAACAAAAGTTCTTACACACAACCCACTGACCCTATTGGCATGTTTTACAGTGAAGGTGTAAACTCGCGTTCAGCTGAACCTTGAACAGAGTTGAAGTTTTGGTTAAACTCGTCGGGTTTCACAGTCAAATCAGAACTTTAGTTCAGTTAAACTTCATTTGTGTAAAGCAATTGAAAAAAACCTGGCAGCACTTTGCATTCTGTCTGCGTATTAGCTTATATCATATAAGCTGTTGATATATTTTCACGGCTTTTAGTGCATTCCTTTTGAAATGTCCTAGCTCGTGTTTTGACCAAGGAAAGCTGCGGTATAGGAATCCAATGCACGTAATTACAATACAAAAAATAAATCCAATTAACGAAAGGCAGATGTCCCGATGTGTCCCAACCTCGACGGTGTAGGTTCGATCACTGGTCTGTACGACAAAAATACTTTTCACGGCCCCACCTCTTTCGAGTCACTGACAATGCTCCGAGAGTAGTCCTTCCTACAAAAAGCTTCTCAAACTTCACCGTTCGAAGTCGCCATCAAACTGTGGGTCCCCCTACAATAGCACGCACAACACGAGTGGTTGATGAGAAGCTAGGCCCTGGCCCTGGACTGTTTTCACCCATTATTATATTCTTCAGCTTTGCCAATTGTCTTACCAGGTCAACGCCAACACCAGGACAACTTCTAAACATGACCTGCCTTAGTCTGTTCGTGTAAGTCTCTAAAACCTTCCAGAGTTAAGACTGCTCAAACCTTTCTCGAATTGATTGAATCTCCTGACAGCGAGCAGAGTCCTTTTTGCCGACGGGATGGTGAGCCTCTGGAAATTTAGTTGGAAATCATGACTAGTAGCATTGAACATAATCATTTGAACACAATCAATGTACGGAATTTGTATTTTTCGGGAATAATTGAGTCCACACAGTGTTTGTAAACGCACAGATATCATCGGTTTATTTCCTCGCTACAACTACGCTTTGCGCCCTGTGAATTTGCACACCCTGCACAATTGGTGGGCCGGCCCTGAACCTAAGCTATTGTAATCTTAATAAAATTACGCTTCGATTTTTTTTTTATAAAACTGCTTTAATATATAATAATAATAATAATATGGGTGGCGCTACAGCCCATAGAGGGCCACGGCCTAGCTTCTCAGCAACCACTCGTTTTGTGCGTGCTATTGTTCTCTCACGAGTGGAAGGGACCTACAGTTTTACGCCGCCTCCGACCGGCCAAGTTTGAGAAACTTTTTCCAGACAGAAGCACTCTTTGAGCATTGTCAGTGACTCGAAAGAGGTGGGGCCGTGAAAATTATTTCTGTCGCTCAGAGCTGGAATCGAACCTACGACGTCGAGGTTGGGGTAGACGCACGTACCCACAACGCCACGGGCCACCACACTAAATAAATCTGCTTTAAACTTATTAAAACTGCCGTCCATGGTCAACTGTCCCATCATGTATAAAGAGCAGCAGAGGCGTCGACTGGTTTCGGTACAAGCAGCAACTCTTTGTTTACACACTCTTTCCTTAAGCAACCAGAGATCACTTTAGTGATATGGAGGAGATCCACGTGACTGCGAGCGACATCCCGTTCGTATTGGCATCGTCGATCCACTTTTAGGCGTACACAACCAACGACTACAGGACATCCCTGTGCCCTCTGCATTAGGTCAATTGTTAAGAAGGTCTCAGGCGGAATTAAGGCGGTAAGACTCACTTTGTCATGGAACATAACATTGGGGTAGTAGGTCCCAAATATCAGATCGTTTAAAGAAGTTAGAGTTCATGCGATAGGCCAATATCTACAAAGACACAATTTCACAGTTTGCCTTGAGTGAATTTAATCGATGAACAAGGTTGGGTAGTCCATCCAGCTGAAGGTACACTTACTTAGCATTGTGCACTGACACAAGTGAACTTCTGTTACGCCACGCTTCATAGCTGGTAGGTACAGATTGCACACTATTTTCAAGCGGTAACTGGGATAATTATTTATGATGAGGTTCAGCACTAGTGTCTCCTGGATGCTTGGTTGTTCTAAAACAGTCTTGTAGCAAGTAACTTCGACTCCAAGCCTTCTGGTTCAAGGAGGCTTAGAAGACCGGCGTAGAGACCGCGAGTGTAAGACAGCGTAGTCTTGAATACTGGAAGCAGCTTGCCCAGGAACGTCACTGATGGAATGCGGTAAGTGTCCATACTCAAATCATGCGTCGCCGGTCTTATATGTATGAAAGTACTTTCGACTTTGGAGGGATGAAAGTCCAGGGCCGCAGCGTCTACAGATTTTAAGGCTTCCAGAAACCATGGGTTTTCCTGTCAATTTCATCCTTGAATGCCGCCCAAATACTCTTCCGCGTTACAACCGAAACCGCTGAAATGCTTGAAAATGAGCTGATATAGCCTCTTCTTAGATTAAGAAAGTGATTAATCTAAGAAAAGACTCCACATTCAAGCCCAACTACAGATTGCGTCTAACAACCCACAAGTGCTAGACAAATACGATCACACAAAGCGCGTCAGCGACTAACCCGCCACTCGAAGTCCACGCCGTCTTGAAAACGTCTGCACACTTGAGGCACATTACACGCCAGACGATTATATGCTCCACTCAAACACGCACGAGGACCCTTCAAAAAGATCGCTTTCTTATCTGGGACTCTCGACGGACCCAATGGTGGGTATATAAGGCTCGTGGAGGTGCACTTTCAATCATCAGTCGTGGAAATCACTTTTCAGAATGAAAGTCTTGGTTGTTTTCGCACTCTTGGCAGCCTCTGCTGCTGCAGTAAATTGGGACGAAGTCGTTCCCATGAACGTCGACCATTTGATCGAGCCCCGAGGAACATCGGAACACGGACGCATCACCAACGGACAGATCGCAAGGGCTAAGCAGTTCCCCTACCAGGTCGGCCTTATGTTGCACATGTCCAAGGGATCCGGCTGGTGCGGCGGCACCTTGATCTCCAACCAATGGATCTTGACAGCTGCTCACTGCACTGACGCGTAAGTGCATCCTTGGATGCCTTAGTCGGGGTCTGGCTACAAGGCACGCTTCTCTTTGCAGAGTCTCATCGGTCGATGTGTACCTTGGCGCTGTGGACCGTACCAACCCGAAGGAAGCTGGCCAGAAGATCGTTCGCGTTGACAAGAAGAACATCATCGTCCACGAGCACTGGAACCCGAACACCATCCAGAACGACATCTCCTTGATCAAGCTGCCATCGCCAGTCGCATTGAACGGTGAGTCGAGCGCAAGCTGCCGCTTCGAGGGCTCATAAGACCGATTTTTTTGCAGACTACATCAAGCCCGCTAAGCTGCCCAAGATGAACGGACACTACTCCAACTACTCCGGGGCAAAGGCCATCGCCTCCGGCTGGGGAAAGATCACCGACTGTAAGTGCCGCGGATAAATGTGATTACAAAACGGGCTTCAAACCGCTTTTGAATTTCAGCTGCATCTGCTGCCACCGACAAGCTCCGTTGGGTTGAGGTTCCAATCATCTCGAACTCCGCTTGCTCGCCCTACTTCGCCGGCTCAGTGAAGGAAACCAACGTGTGCATCAGCACCAAGGGAGCCAAGTCCACCTGCAACGGCGATTCCGGTGGCCCACTCGTGTTGGCTGATGGAAGCCAGACCGTCATCGGAGCAACCTCATTCGGCATCGCCTTGGGCTGCGAGAAGGGATGGCCTGGTGTATTCACCCGTGTCACCTCCTACCTGGACTGGATCGCCAAGCACAGCGGTGTTGTCAACAAGTAAAGAGTTTCAAAGTAAACTACTCGTAGAAAAATTAATAAAATTTTGAGTGAACATTAAAAAAATATGGGTTTCTTTGTGATTTCTTGGAAGAAGTGTTGTGAGCTGAGCTTTAATGAGAGGCAGGCTAGAACAGCGTTCAAGTGGCGAGTCCTATGTTTGTTCTACATTCTCTTTTCCATTTGCAATACACAGAATACAAAGATGTTGGAGTCCAAGTTCCAGAACAATGTACACAGCTGTCAGGACTATTCTGACATATGGAAGAATAGTTTGCAGGCAATCCCTCCTAAAAGCCCTCAACCTAAAGCTGCTTGCGTGAATACATAGATTTGCATGCTTAGGAGTGTATGCAGCAATCTCCACCACTCCTACGAGTTCGCCTAGAGATTCTCCTGGATCTTCTTCCTCTTGACCGCCATATGCAGACGTCTGGTGCAAAAAGTGGTATTAGGATTACCCATCACAAAAGCTGGCACGCAAGGCGAAACGGTTACGACCATGTTAGCATTTTTGATAGACTACGAAAGAACATACACTCCCTGGACATCGACACACCCTTCCGGTGTTATTTTCCAACAAGAGAGGAGTGGAACACAGAAGAATCCATCAAAAACTCGAACTGCAACCTTGTTTACACAGATTGTTCGAAGATGGACAAGGGAACAGGCATAGACATTTTCTCCTAATTGTCAAACATTCACTGTTCGATCAGATTACCTGACTATGGCAGTGTTTTTCAAGCTAATGGTCGGGGCGGTCAAAGAAGCGTCCAAAAATTGTTGGAAATACCACCGGCTGATATTAGTGTCTTAATTAGCAGCCAAGCGGCCATTAAAGCAAATTTGGCTATAGAAATCCAGTTCAAGATAGTCGCTAAGAGGTCAAGGTTTTCTCGACTCGAAGCATCCGATCACTCTATGCTGGGTCCCGGGTCACAAGAGTACAATCGGCAATGAGTAAGCAGATGAACTTGCTAAGAAAAAACTGCCGAATCCAATCCATCCCACGTAATCCCATGTTTCGATCCACACCTTGCTGATGTCGAGAGTAAAGTGGACAACAGAATCATGGAACTTGCTAATGAACAGTGGGATGGTCGTCCCATCTGTGAGAAGTGCCAAAACAGGCATACTTATTATTCTTCATCTTTGTATGGCGCTACAGACTGGTGTGGACCTGGGCCTCACCCATCAAGCCTCTCCAACTATCGCGATCTCTGGCTAGTTGTTTCCAGTTTCGCACCTCAAGTTGGTTGAGGTACTTCTCCACTTGGGTGCACCACCTTAGACTCGGGCGTCCTCTGTTGCGATGCCACACAGTTTCGGATTCTTCGGGCCAGAGCTGAGTTGTCCATACGGTCTACACGACCCAGTTATCGTAGGCGTAGGATCCGTAGACTCATGTCGCTGTACAGCCCGTACAGTTTGTGGTTGAATCTTCTTCTTCAAAAACCATCAACACAAATATGACCAAAGATCGCACGCAGAACTTTTCTCTCGACGAGACCAAGGGTTTCTTCTTCCGCTCTTGAGATAGTTCAGGCTTTCGTCCCATAGATCAGGACGGGCATGATATGATGTGATAATTATATAATGCGAGCTTGGTCCTTCGAGAGAGGGCTCTACTACTCAATTGTCTCTTGAGCCCAAAGAAACAGCTATTTGGCAAGAGTTATCCTATGCTTGGTCTTGATACTGATGTTAGTTCTCCATTGTGATCCCATCCGTCCATCCGTCCATCCGTCCATCCGTCCATCCGTCCATCCGTCCATCCGTCCATCCGTCCATCCGTCCATCCGTCCATCCGTCCATCCGTCCATCCAAATTGTGGCGACATCTACTGCAAATTAACGTTTCGTTGCGACGTACGCAATTACGACTCCCTACACCACGCCAAATGACACGACACCCCTATCAATCACAAGGAATCGCAATTTATTTTGCATCGCATATCTATCTACCTTCATGCGTAAATTCAGATCTCTCCGATAGGCCTTCAAATCTTATCACTTCATTGCTGCTCACCCTTTTCACCCGCTTCCAATTCATATTTAAGCAGCTTCTGTCGCCAGTAGACCCTCAATTGGTTTTGAATTTCTGCACGCGAATAATGAAGTTCTTCATAGCACTGTCCTTACTCGCCGTCTCGGTGGCTGGGTCCTTTGAAAACGTCGACTTCAGCAAGGTCCTTCCAAGGGAGAGTGGCGCTCGAGTTCCAATCCTCAGCGGACGAGGTGCCTCGATTGGCAACCGAATCACAAACGGTGAAGCAGCCGTCGCCAAGCAGTTCCCATACCAAGCGGGACTCTTGCTGGAATATCCCGAAGGCTACTACTGGTGCGGCGGTTCCTTGATCTCAGACGAATGGGTTCTGACAGCCGCCCATTGCACTGATGGGTAAGTTGATGTCGCAACACTCAATTCCTACTCACCGTGGATTCCATCTTGACAGAGTCCTCAACGTGAGAGTGACCCTAGGCAGCTTGATAAGCGACGTGACTGGAGCCGAGGGTGAATTGGTTCTCTTAGTGGCGGCCACAAAGGAAACCGTCATTGTTCACGCCCAATACGATGACTACTCCTTGACCAACGACGTTTCCCTGATCCGTCTGCCCCAAAAGGTGGCTTTCACAGGTTAGTGTGGTTTGAGATGCTTCCAGGGGGAGGGCCTAATCAAATTTTACTTGCAGAGTACATTCAACCGGTCCAGTTGCCCTCGGTCACCGGAGCAGCGCCGACCTACGCTGGAGCAGAAGCCACTGCCTCTGGTTGGGGTCTCGTCAGCGACAGTAAGTAGCCACTTCCATGCGGCAAAGAATATGCGTGACAGTCGATTTTGCTTTCGTAGGTAGCGACAACATTTCCCCTACTCTCCAATGGGCTGACGTTCCCGTGATTGCGAATTCAAAGTGCACATCCTACTACGGCCGCTTGGAGAAATCTGTTTTGTGCATCGGCACCGCGGGTACCTACAAATCAATCTGTTCTGGAGATTCCGGCGGCCCACTCGTACTCGCTGGCACCAAGACCCTCATCGGCGTGACCTCGTTCGGCGTCACACTGGGCTGTGAAGTGGGCTGGCCAGCTGGCTTTTCGCGTGTCACCTCATTCCTCGCGTGGATCGAAGCCAATTCTGGTGTCAAACCATAGACGATAGTGTAATGACGTTCTGCAATAAATTTCAAGTGTTTGGCTAAGTTTTGGTGGTTCAATCATTGTCTACTCATAAAGTTGGGGCAGTCGGCAGGCGCATTTGCCATTCGGGGAGCAAATTGTTTTCTTGTTGTGGTGACCCACAATAAACTCCTTACCACTCCACGAACACCATTCACGAACATATCCTAGGACTGTGAGGAATTCACCACGCAACTGACGGCTGTCAACAGGGGTGCCAACAAGCACGCCATGAGCCAACGTTCGCTCTTTTCTTCTGTCTCTTTTCCTGCTGGACACGGACTAGATCGGACGCGCAGACTCGCAGTAATTATTTATACAAAGGACGATTGAATATATACTCTTATTTGTGTTGAATAAATGACTTGATTTTTTGTTCGTATGTACTAACCACGGTACACGACATTGGTGACCCCGACGTGATCGCAATCGTTGCAAACATTAATTTTTTTCTCGCATAACCTCCAAAACGTCACGTGACAAATGACCAGCAACGCGAGCGAAGTGGAAACTTTGGGCACGAGCACAGACGCTCCACATATTCCTGCATCAGTGGCACAAGCACACGACACAGGACACGTGTCAGGACTTTCCGTGGCAGCGCGTTTACCACCGATCTGGCGTGATCGTCCGTCGCTGTGGTTTGCACAGATCGAGGCTATCCTCGCACCGTCTAAGCCATCTGACGAAATGAAATACCAATACGTCATCGCCAATCTGGAGCGCCAGGATCTGGAGCAGGTGTCCGATATTCTCCTCTCACCACCAGCAACGGAAAAATTCGCTGCCGTGAAGACACGACTAATACAAACGTATGAAGAGAGCCAAGAGCTTCGACTTCAGCGTTTGGTTGAAGGCATTGATTTGGGTGATGCACAACCTTCCCAATTACTTCGCCGCATAAGAGACCTCTCCGGTACTTCGGGTACACCCGATGCAGTGCTTCAAGTCCTCTGGTTGGCAAAGCTACCACAACACGTGCGAGCCGTGTTATCCGCAGTCACAGGCGAACTAAACGACCTCGCAAAGATCGCCGACAAGGTTATAGGTCACTGCCAGCCTACTGCCTCACTAGCGGCAATGCACCAACCATCTCCACGACATCCGTTGATAGCCAGTACAGCAGTAGCCAGCACCAACGATATCCTATCGGACATCCAACGCAGGCTAGCAGCGCTAGAAGGAACACACACATACAAGCAGCGCCCATCAAGAGGCACCTCAATCAGTCGCTCACGCCCGACGAGTCGAGACCGCAGAGACCGAACGGGAAACAACGAATTCTGTTGGTATCACCGTCGCTATGGGTCCCAGGCACGTAAGTGCTCGAGCCCCTGCAAGTTCGTGCAGGGAAACGACACCCGGCAACGCTTGTAGGGGCGTCCGCAGTTGCCGGTAAGTCTTGTCGCCTCTTTATCAAAGAAAAGGTTACTGGCCATCCATTTTTAATTGACAGTGGTGCCGCTATCTCGGTCTTGGCCATCAAAGCAAGCAGCAATCTACCACAGACACCATTTGTCCTGTATGCAGTCAACCAGACCAAGATTAAAACATTCGGAGAAGTCACCATGCAGCTGGACTTAGGTCTTCGCCGCATTTTCCAATGGAAATTTATTCGTGCAGCTGTGCCACATTCAATCCTGGGAGCCGATTTTCTCCAGCACTTCCGACTGCTTTTGGACATCTACGGGCGACGGCTCATAGACCAGATTACGAACATTTCAACACCAATGGCACTGTGCACAGCGGACTACACAGTTTTGGACTCCATCGATCAAGACCACAAATATGCCGAACTCCTACAACGATATCGTGCAATCACTCTTCCATTCACATCGGAATGTACACCCTTGCATAGCGTTCGTCACCACCTCGAAACGTCTGGCCCACCACTGTCTTGCCGCGCAAGACCTATCGCCCCCAAGCTGTACGCCCAGGCAAAATTGGAGTTCCAACGTATGCTGGATTCCGGAATTTGCCGTCCATCCCGAAGTCCGTGGGCAAGTCCACTCCATATAGTGGTGAAGAAAAATGGTGAGATTCGACCATGTGGAGATTACCGCCGTCTGAATGCAGTCACATTACCGGATCGCTACCCGCTACCCAGGTTGACGGATTTTCAGCTTATAATGCCGGGGAAAACCATCTTCTCCAGAATAGACCTGGCTCGTGCTTACCACCAAATCCCTATGGTGCCTGAGGACATTCCGAAGACTGCAATAATAACGCCATTTGGTTTATATGAGTTCACCAGGATGACATTTGGTTTGCGGAACGCTGCCCAAACTCAACAAAGGTTTGTCGATTCCATTTTTGGCGACTTGCAGTATACTTTCACATACATCGACGATATGCTCATCGCATCCTCGTCTCCGGAAGAGCATTATAGGCACCTTGAAGAGGTTTTCAAAAGGCTGCAGGAAAACGGCATCACAGTCAACATGGAGAAGTGCGAGTTCGGAAAGAACGAGTTGGTATTTCTGGGATACCACATCGACAGCGAAGGTATACGTCCTCCACAGGACACCATCAAGGCGATCGCAGAGTTCCCCCAACCCACCACCATAGCAGAATTGCGCCGTTTCTTAGGAGCCATCAATTTCTTCCGTTCGTGTCTACCACACGCAGCAGCAGATCAGGCTCCACTCTCACAAATGCTACAGGGTGCCACCAAGAAAGACCGCTCGTCTCTCTCATGGTCAGCAACAGCTCAAGCCGCTTACCAACGTTGTCACGCTGCCCTAACGGAAGCCGCTTCACTCGCCCATCCGCTGCCAGATGCAGAGCTTCGATTGATGTGTGACGCATCAAACACTGCAGTAGGGGCTGTCCTTCTCCAAGTCGTCGACGGAAAAACGGAGCCGCTTGGATACTTTTCCAAGTCCTTGACACCGGGGCAGCAACGATACAGCACTTTTGATAGGGAACTGCTGGCCATTAAATTGGCGATCCAGCACTTCCGACGATTTGTGGAAGGTCGAGAATTCGCAATATTCACCGACCACAAGCCATTGACCTTCGCATTCCGAAACGCACCATCGCCCGCCGAAACACCCCGACGTCAACGGCACCTAGAGTTCATAGCTCAATTCTCAACGGATCTTCGGCACATCAAAGGCGAGGAGAACGCAGTGGCCGACGCGTTTTCGCGCATAGAAGCTATTGAAGACTCTTCAGATCTGAACTATGCTGCTATTGCAAAGGAACAGATTAAAGACCCACAATTACGCAGCATCAAAACAGGTAACAACAAACTAACGTTCACCCACCTTGTTCTTCCAGGCTCAAGCACAGAAGTTATCTGTGAAACTTCATCCGGTCGCGCTCGACCATACATACCACCTTCATTTCGACGAGCAGCTTTCGAGTCGGTACATAACTACAGTCATCCAGGAATACGAGCTTCAAGAAAATCTACCGCAATCCGTTTCTTTTGGCCAAGTATGAACTCGGACATATCCAAATGGGTTCGCAGCTGTTCTTCCTGCCAGCGTAGCAAAATTCACAAACATACATCACCGCCTCTTGGAACATTTCCTGCCTCGGAGAGATTCGATCATGTGCACATCGACATCGTAGGACCGCTACCGCCATGCGCAGGTCGCAGCTATTTGCTGACCTGTATAGATCGAGCAACTCGATGGCCAGAGGCCATCCCAATCGAAGACACTCAAGCAACCACTGTCGCCGACGCATTTTTCCAGCACTGGGTTTCCAGATTCGGCTGTCCCGCACGTCTCACCACGGATCAGGGCCGACAGTTCGAGTCCGCCTTGTTCAAAAGGTTCGCCCAGCTCATCGGATGCAACCGTATACACACCACCGCATACCACCCTCAAGCAAATGGCATTGTAGAGAGGTGGCATCGGACCCTCAAGACATCCCTCGTTACACATTTGCCCAAGAACTGGCTGAAGGCTCTACCCGCCGTTCTACTTGGACTCCGAGCAATGGTCAACGAATCAGGGACTTCTCCATCACAACTAGTCTACGGTGCAGAACTTCGACTGCCAGGTGACCTGATGGCTGAGTGTACCGTCGTTCAAGAGCCAATAGAGTTTCTTCAAGAGCTGAGAGAAGCGCTTCAGAGGACTTCGCCTATCTCTTCAAGACTCCAAGCAAGACCAATATTCATCCCAAAATGTCTGGATACTGCTTCGCATGTGTATGTGCGAGTGGACAGCACACAGCGACCATTGAAGCCACCATACCGCGGCCCATATGCAGTCTTGGACCGCCAGCCTCACGCCTTTAAGGTGGCTTTGCCGTCCAAAGAAGCTTATGTGTCCATTCAACGGCTGAAACCAGCCTACCAACTAGACGATAGTAGCTGCGCAACACAGGGAGTTACACCGAAATCCCTCCCCATCAATCAAGTTCCGAACATAGTTCGCACCACACGTGCTGGGAGACCGTGTAAACCCCCGGTACGCTTCGCTGATTCGTAAGGGGGGAGTACTGTGGTGACCCACAATAAACTCCTTACCACTCCACGAACACCATTCACGAACATATCCTAGGACTGTGAGGAATTCACCACGCAACTGACGGCTGTCAACAGGGGTGCCAACAAGCACGCCATGAGCCAACGTTCGCTCTTTTCTTCTGTCTCTTTTCCTGCTGGACACGGACTAGATCGGACGCGCAGACTCGCAGTAATTATTTATACAAAGGACGATTGAATATATACTCTTATTTGTGTTGAATAAATGACTTGATTTTTTGTTCGTATGTACTAACCACGGTACACGACATTGTCAACCGCAAGATTAATCACTGCGATTGTGCATTAATTAGGCTATCTAGACTTGGACTCGTGTTGACAAGGATCTACTCATTCAATAGATGAGCGACCACTCAAGGGCGATTGTGTGTAAGTAAACAAATTTAGAACTCTTAATTAACCGCCACAGGCAGATAGCTGGTAACGTTGTTATCACAAGAGATACCGACGGCGCACCGCTTTTATTTGTCGATACCAGATTGTCTTTCATTCTTTTTGGTTTTGGTCAGAACTTTGTTCTTTGATGGACGATCTCTTGTCATTTAAAAATTAGCACGCTAACCGGTGGGGCGGGGTCACAAAACCTGCTGTTTTCCGCTCTTGACAGAATCATCTCTGGGGAACGAAATGTGTCGCTTTACACTTGAACAACGTTGGGAAATATTAAAAACTTACTTTCAAAGTGAGTGTAGTCCAAACAGTGTGTTTTGGGCGAAATGAAGCACCCACCGCGGCTGTTGTACGCGAGCTTGTGCAAAATGGTCGTGAGACTAGTATGTTAGTGGACAACACTCATAGTCCCCGTCGTCTTTCAAAAATGAGCATAAGGCTGCGGTGATCATTGGACCACAGGCTTGGAGCAACATTTCGGTTACCCGAATTTTCTTTTACTGACATTGAAGACATATCACACATCATGCACAGTGGCACGCCACGCCGCAATCGTGCACCTATTGCGCACCTATTACCACCCAAATATTATGAGCCGTCTTGGCGATGTCAATTGGCCACCTCGGTGCTCCGATTTGACTCCTCCATAAGAAAGTAGATCCCTTTGACTGCGACTATCGAGGGATCAGTCTCCTTAACATCGCGTACAAGATCCTCCCTGCCATTTTTTGCGGACGTCTGACACCAATTGTTAATAATCTGATATGTCATCATCAGTGCAGTTTCATGCGGGAACAATTCATCGTCGGTCAAGTCTTTACACTTCGGCAGCTCCTGGAAAAGTCTCAGACACCCTACATCTTTTCGTCGACTTCAAGGCTTCATATGACAGAGTGCATAGAGACGAGCTATGCAGCGCCATGTCTAGTTTTGACATTCCTGCCAAACTTGTCAGGCTGCGCAGGGTGACGATGGAGAACTCTCGCTGCTCCATCAAGGTCGGTAACAAACTCACCAAGGCCTGCAATGTTAAAAACGTTTTAAGGCAAGCCGACATGCTGTCATGTGACTTTTGCAATCTGTCTCTCTTACTTGGGAAGATCATGCGAAACTCAAACGTCAACACTAGAGGCACGATCTTAAAAAAGTCCATTCAACAGCTTGCTTACGTCTGGCGAGCTAAGTAAAGTACATGCATCTTATGACGGAAAGACGCACAACATCGACATCTTGGACAGAGCGTCGTGATGGACAGCAGAAACCTTGAGGTAGTCAAGGACTTCGTGAAATCTTCAGTAAACGGGAACAAGACCACCAGTATCACCATCAAATGCAGAATAACTCTCGCAAAACGCCGTTTCGTTGGTCTCAAAATCGACAACTTAAAGAGAGCAAAGAAGTCTAAGTTACGGCCCGAATAGTATTCAACTACAAACCTGTGGGACAAGGCAACAGAAGACGATGTTCTTAAATGCCGCTTATAAGTGGAAAGGGATCCCAATCAACTAACTAAAAGGCAGCTAGCCCCGAGATAGGGATATCTGTAGAGGCTTGTTAGTTGAATCCCAGGCCTACCTCGGGCTATAGCGCCAAAGAAAGAAGAAGTTGACGGATCTTTGTTCTATTAACAATTACTCACATGATTCAAAAGGCACTGGCCTATTTGGACTGCCCTCTCTACTTCCAGATCGGAGAAACCACATGTCTTTGTAGGCGAAAGTAAAAAGAACATAATAATTCACATTCAAAGCACCCTGTGCAGAACTCAAGCTTTTGATAATTCAGTCAGCGACCTCTGTTGACAAAAATAATAATATTCGGACCATCTGATCAGGTTATCGACCGAATTCTCGCTATGCTATGAATACAAGCAGAATGCAATTTTAGCTCTCTTCTCTTCGTTGCGAAATAAAGAAAACACCGCCTGTCAAACAAG
This sequence comes from Eristalis arbustorum, assembly GCA_916610145.1. Lineage (NCBI taxonomy): Eukaryota > Metazoa > Arthropoda > Insecta > Diptera > Syrphidae > Eristalis > Eristalis arbustorum. The sequence goes on from OU744318.1 coordinate 28,355,332, forward strand.
TGTTTCATTTTTTTGCATTTTCACTTTGGCCCACGCCCACCCGTCTCTACATCATGAATTCCAAGTTCGCAGTGAACTTAACTGCACTCGACCATGTGCGTGCGTTTTCCGAAACGGCAAATAATTGCACATCACACTACAAAGGTAATATTTGTAATTGATTCCACTTAAGCGATGCTTTGTCAAATTACTTTGCTTTTGTTTGCGTAGTAGATCTTTTCAGAATGCGTTTTTGGAATACCTAGTATACATGGTACTTTGTTTGCTTTTTGGAATCTAACAGTATCAGAGTATCAGAGCAATGATTGTTTTCAAAAATGCCCGTACTCATAAACAGCTGCCCATTCGATTAGATTGTACTTGTATGCAGCTCAGATAATAAAAGGTCCCTCAAATGGCCTTCAAATCCAGCGAAGAACATAGACAGACAGCTAACAGACCATTCATCAAGACAAACCGTCACAAAGTAATTAAGGACGAGTTCATTTTTCGTTCGCCAGCATTCTGGAAATTGGTCAATCAAGCCTTGACTTATCCCATCGAGTGCGCGCACTCCGATCGCACTTGTCACTGTCTATATACACAAGTCATAGCAAACTGCTTATCAACATTTTGTTTCCGTGGTTTGCAACATGTACAGCACAAAAGTATGCAGTGAATTTGGTAAAAGTAAGTTACGAGTGCTTCAGAAACATTTATATCCAACATCATGTTGCCTACAGGCTGCAACTGTTACTTCGGACTGTGCGAAGTGATGAGTGGTTGGCGTTTGTCGATGGAGCCCAAAGAGAAAGTCAATTACAAAAAATATATGTACACTATGACTTTGCACCCGAGCTACTGAATGCGGCCTTGGCATAAATTCAAGCAAAACGGAACTGCTGCTCTTTCTTACCAACTTTCCTCTTCCCCGTCTGAATAACAAAGGACTCACTCTATCTTCCAGCGCCAAGTACCCAGGCGTAACCCTAGACTCCAAACTTAGCTGACATAGGACAGCGGGTCAGGAGCGGTTTGGCCTCCAACCAATGTTCGACTGATTCTGACATACAGGCATGAAGGCCTGCCCTCGAAAGAAATACAATACAACATAACTCAACAGTTCGAACAACATGCAATGGCGTCACAGGTGCTATGCGGTCGACACCAACTGACGCCATACCCTACCTACCTACCCCTTGATCTACACACTAAAACCGCTTTAGCACATAATGCTATCAGACTCAGAAAGTCTGAGTGCTGAGTGCTATGGTCACTGTAGCGTTTTTGACCTATTTCACAGTGAACAGCATTCTACAGACTACACAGTCCCTGAACTTAATTTGACAAAAGGCTCTGAGACCCTAATCTTCTAAAGAACGGAATAGACCAGGCCAGGTGAGCAAGGACTGGAACTGCGTAATCTACACGGACGGCTCCAAAATGGACAGCGGAGTCAGGTGTGTTCTCATATTCGTTCAACATCTCCAAGGTCTCCAGATTGCCAAATGATTCCAGTGTCTTTAGGCGGAGGTTTTCGCTACCCGGGAAGCCGGTCATCAGGCCCAAATTCAACCACATATCCTTCTTCTTCTTTATGTGGCGCTACAGTCCGGGGTGGGCCTGGGCCTCAACCAACAAGACTCTCCAACTAGTGCGATCTCAGGCAAGATGTCTCCAGTTTTGCTAAACAACTTGATTGAGTTCCTTCTCCACTTGGGTGCGCCAGCTTACAAGCAAGGTTCCTTCTTTAAAGCTCGCTTGCAGAGGAAATATTTGTACCTCTACAAGCAGTGAAGGCCAATATCTTTAAACACTTCCTTCAGGTTGGTGACCCCAGATGGGCCAGACTTACGAGCTGTGCTACATCCAGAAAAATCTGGCCAGAGTATAATCGATCTAGAACAAATGATCTCCTACACCTACAGGTCTGTTTAGGACACTGGTGGATAGAAAATCATGGCGAAACACAGATTCAACAAGAAGGAGAGGCCTTACCACATTTTCTTTGTAAATACCCGGCACTCGCTTTTGCCTCAGTGAAACCCTTTTGTCTAATAAGACTATTTCTTTTTATTATTCGAAACATCGTTGCCTTGATATTCATTACTCTAGATCTCTGTTGTTTCTCATTTACAGACTTCCTGACGTACTTTGGCTATCGATTTGTCTCGTCGACCGGGCAATGAATACTATTGTCGTTGTCCATAAGCTCCTGAACAGCAAACGAACATATGAAGTAAGAATTCATAACTTCCCTTGCAAGTGTTAGACAGTCACTTCAACAAGCAGGAAGCGTCTTATCGGACACACTGCCTGCCTGCGGCTTGCTGCAATTTGGAAATAGCAATCAACCCCATAAACACCCGTGCTGTCACCCAGCCACAATTTAGATTGCAAAGCCGATCGAATGGTCGGCTGTCTACGGAATTGGATTGGATAAACAGAAACCCCCGTCCACCTGAACCCCCAATCTAAGCCATAATTATTTGTATCGACATTCTTAAGCTAAGGCGTTTATATCGTCTTCGATAAGCTTTCAAAGTCGAACTGTGGCCTTATCGACTGGTATCGTCGATCATAAAGATATCCCACTTCTGGGTTTTATCAACAAGTCAAGAAACTATTTAAGCACCCTGCATCACCCCGTTGACCTTTAGTTCACTTCGAAGAAGGATGAAAGTCTTGTTAGTTGTCGCATTCCTTGCAGCCTCAGTGGCCGCGTCCTTCGACTCGGTTGACTTCAGCAAAGTCCTGCCGAGGGAGAGCATATCCCGGGTGCCATTCGCGCCGCCGCGAGGTTCCCCGATCCAGGGTCGAATCACAAACGGACAACCAGCCGTCGCCAAACAGATACCATTTCAGGCCGGACTCTTGTTGGAATACCCCGGGGAAGCGTTCTACTGGTGCGGTGGCTCGCTGATCTCAGCCGAATGGGTTCTGACAGCCGCGCATTGCACAGACGGGTAAGTTCAAGGCTTCACATGAGCAACAAGCAATCCTGCGATTATCTCGACACAGAGTCCTTGCCATAAGAGTGAACCTCGGTGTCCTGACAACCAGCGGGAATGGTGCCGTGGGGGAACAAATCCTCGATGTGGTGGCTAACGAAAAGACCGTCATTGTTCACGAGGAGTACGATGGCTACTACCTGATAAATGACGTTTCCCTCATTCGACTGCCGGAGAAGGTGACGTTTTCAGGTTAGCCCTCCAACTCCAACTTCTCGCCCCAAGTTTCTAATACACATTTTGCTTGTAGACTACGTCAAGCCGGTCACTCTGCCATCGTTCGCTGGAACAGCACCGCGGTACACTGGAGAAGTGGGCATCGCCTCCGGCTGGGGAAGGGTCAGCGACAGTGAGTGTGTATTTCAAAGATTTCAGCGATGCGACTGACGTTTGATTATTGTCACCCAGCTAGCGGAGGTATTTCGCCGACCCTGCAGTGGACTGATGTTGCGGTGATATCGAACGCAAAGTGCGCCACCTTCTACGGGCGCATGGAGACCTCGCACTTGTGCATCGGCACTAGCGAGACTGGAAAATCAACTTGCAACGGTGATTCCGGAGGACCACTTGTACTCGAAGGCACCGATATGCTCATCGGTGTAACCTCGTTCGGCGTCACGCTGGGCTGTGAAGTTGGCTGGCCAGCTGGCTTCTCGCGTGTCACATCATTCTTGCCATGGATCGAGAAGAATTCCGGAGTTACGCCGTAGTTTTAGTCGTAATTGTATAGTTTTTGTAATCAGGGTGATCTTTGAGATAATTAAACGAACTTAACGAAATAAGAACCAAGGGTCAATCACGGAATGAAGTATGAACGTACGGCAGCAACAAAGTCAAAGTGACCACCATTGCTTCTGGGAACTTAAATAAAATTCCAAAGCAATTGACAGAATTGATGCCGCTCTCATTTGGATAAGCAAAAGTTAACGAAACTTAACGAAATTAAGGAAAATGAGTATAATTATGTATTGGCTCGGTATTTCTACGTTCCTTCTGTTTGTGACATGATAATTATTTGCGAAGTAGCTTTTACACACGTCCTTGAATAGGAAACCGCAAAACTGCTGTCAATGCAAGACATCAACACTTTGCTCAAGCAGTGGAAATAATGTGACTTATCTGACCAAATGCTGGCTTGCGGCTTTTTGCAATCAGCTTATAGCGCCAATAAATGAATAAACATCTGAGTATTTACTCGGCATTTTTCATTAAAAGGCTGATTTGAACACCTTGCAGTCTTGCACTGTTTATATGTGATAGGCGGAATCTTACTCCTTCCACAACCTCTCCGCCATCCAGTCACACTTTATGTGGTGTATATGTCTTTTCAAATTAGCCTGCAAAGCAGTGGTCTTATCATATGTTATTGTGTCAGGCTATCGTCGACCATAAAGATTGTCCACTCATGTGAATTTTATCGACTAAACCTCGTCATTTGAAAAGTTTTATCGAATTGCCTCGGTGCCTACAGCCTTCGACTCATCTGATTTCTGCAAACAACTTGCCGATGGAAAAGATATCTGGAATTCGAGTTGGGCCACCGCACAGTTCGCCGTTCGCATGTCAAACCAGAAATGGACAAACAGATGTCGCCAAGTACATAAGAACCCTTAAAGGCAGAACTTTTGCTGAAGTTCCCATCGCTACTCACAGTGATCTTGCCACTAGATTCAATCTCGATATTTTGACAATATCCGTAAAAGGGCCAGGGGTTGAAAGTTCTACAACTGCGACTTCTTTATTTTTCTTTACACAACTTCAAGTCACCCCAACTGTTATTATTAGTCGGAACAGTTCTAAGCTATAGTCGAGAAGTGATCACAAAACGCACACTTCGTTCTGTCGCCAAATGAAATGCACTACAAATTCTCATAATCCATTAATACACATGCGAAATGAAATGCAACATGAAAAAAGGCGTGCTCGCCTTATAGGGCCAAAGTGTCAGTCGAGAGATGAACCCTAAAATTCATCAGAAAAGGCTCAGTAACCACTGTCAATAAATTAAGCCTACCAACGACTCGCGCACTCCTGTTCTCATGTTTTTTCTTCGTTTTTGAGAGTTTGGAGTGCATCCGGCAACATTGAGATTTTGACCAAAAAACTTTGACAGTGGTTAGTAATGCATTTATGTTTCGACTGCCTTTGGAATTGACTTTGGAATGCCGGTCTTGGCGACGACAGTGACTGTAGAAAGCAACAACAAACATTGCAACGAAGCACGCATCAGTGCCTTGCAACAGTGCATAGTGTCACTGTTCAGAAAATAGCTTCGAAACGTCAGCAACCATCCCAACTAGGGTTCTCAGATGTGGCGATTTATCACCAAACTGGCTATTTTAAATTTCTTTTGGTGAGAGAAAATAGCCAAAACCTAAAAATGGCGATATTTTCAGCTTTGGCGTTACTGAAACGGATAGTCATTCATATTCATATTCATTACTCGTCCAAAGTATTAATAACAAAAAACAAAAGAAAAATGATTGTAAATGCAAATTGCAAAGCACCCCACAGTCTATAGTTGAAGTTCCCTTTGTTAGTGACTAATAGTTAGAGAAGGGCACACTTTTACAACGACCAACTAGATGCTAGGATGAAGGTAATCTGCTACATGGCCCTCATACGGCCAATGCTCATCTATGGCTGCCCCGTGTGGCTCAACGTAAGTGCTAGTTTGATGGAAAAGATTCGGGTGTTTGAGAGGGGTCGTCTAAGGGCTTGCCTCCTTTACAGAACGGCAGCGAACGGCAGAAAATTCGACTCTAATGAGGTCCAATACAAGAGGGCGAAACTGATATAAAAGGACAACTTCCTGGTTGATTCGAGGTCAGACTACCAGAGCGATGATCTCGACCGATATCTTGATCACTGGAGCTTACTTCACCAACGCACAAAGACCAGTAAGTTAGCATTAACTTGTATTTAGCTCTTATTTGTAAAAATATTGATTACTTAGTTTTGGCATTTTTTTCATTTTCGTCGAAAAAATGAAAATTTTGGCGACTTTCATTTTTGATGTCAATCCCAACGAGGCAATCAGGCACCTGAGACGCGATAAAGGTCCGTTCATATGAGCGGCGAAAGCGAACTTTCGGAAACATCCTTTTTCCAGCAAATGTAAGCAAAAGTTTATATTTCTTGGTATACAAAAAAGATAACTGAATTATCGAGTTTCTTCCATCGACAAAAATAACAATAAAAGTTAGTTTAAGTATCCTAATAAATGATTTAAAATATTTTCTCTGTGAATCAATCGTTCTCTTCGCCAACTGTCAAGCTGATTTCGTAATTCAGAAAGAGACAAACGCAATCCATAACCTTCACGACCAATAAATTCGCATTGAAGTGTCAGTTTGCACACGTATTTCTCCGCGAATAAGAAAACTCCATATGAAAGAGTTGTCAACGTTTGCGAAGTTCGCAGTTCTTAGCGACACCATATGAATGGGCCTTATATGATCACAACTTCCAGCCTTTTCATGTATTCCCCATATCTAGCAATGGTGACAGTTTTTCTCACCACAGCCCTACTTGTGTTGAAATCCAATGAAACTTGAACCACCCATATGGAAGCACCAAAAGTTCGGCCACAAACCCAGAGGATAAAAGCTTCTTGTATTCACTGCAAAATGTTCTCTCCATAGCATGGACACCAACCAATTCTACAACAACTGTGGAGAAAACATAGAAATGCTTTAAATGTTGCCCCTTCTCAACTTCAGAAGCATTTACTTCAAAATGATTCTTTTCCAGAAGCGCTATCCCTTCTCGACCAAATATGTTGGGTGTCACACTCTAAATCGATTCCCTTATCGATTCAGTTTACAATTTTCGAGAAAAAAAAGCCCCAGCGCCAAAGAACTTGCAGGTTGTCGAATTTATCTTCTCGTTTTTATAGCCCCTCCACCTCTAGTGCTGGTCTTATCTTTAGGTATCGTATATGCCAAAACGGGGCCATATACAAGACGTGTACATTTCACCAGCCCCTGCAGTCTATATAAGACCCTTCGGTCATCCCGAAGACGTATTTGATCCCTCCCTCGACAAGTATGAGGTTCCTCGTGGTATTCTCTCTCTTAGCGGTTGCAGCAGCAGGACCCTTCGATTCTGTTGATTTCAGCAGTGTCCGGTCCAGACTGAGACAAGTCCACGTCCCACTGGCGTCGAAGGAAGGACCTGGCATCAAGACGCGCATCACAAACGGTCAACCAGCCGCCGCCAAGCAGTTCCCCTATCAAGCAGGACTCCTGGTGCAGGACTTGAACGATGCGCTCTACTGGGGTGGCGGTACCCTAATCTCGGACCAGTGGGTGCTAACATCAGCCAGTTGCGCAGTTAAGTGAGTTCAGAGAGACGTGACGAGGCAACGTCGAATTTTGTGATTAATTTGATGTCCCCCCTTAGTGTCGCGAATATAAGGGTTATCCTTGGCACGCTGAGGAGCACTCCACTCGGTGACATCGGCGAAGTCGTCATAGACATCGAGGTGAACAACAAGACTGTCATCGTGCACCCAGAATACGACGCCTGGACGCTGACCAATGACCTGGCACTGATCCGGTTGCCCGAACCAGTCACTTTCTCAGGTGAGCGGATGGAGTCTGCTTGTCGGGCTTTTTAACCCACTCTACCCTCTTCCAGACTACATCAAGCCAGCAAAGCTGCCGTCGTTCACTGGAAGGGCGCCCACATACTCCTGGAACACAGCCATCGCCTCGGGCTGGGGCAAGACCACCGACGGTGAGTATCCTTGCTGCAAGGTCCTCAGTCCTAGTTGACATTTTCTACTCACAGAGAGTGAAGAGATCGTAAACCTGCTGCGCTGGACAGACGTGCCAGTGATATCGAACGCTAAGTGCGCCACAATTTTCGGCAGAATGGAGACTACGCATCTGTGCGCCCAAGGGGCCGGAAAATCAACTTGCGACGGTGATGCGGGTGGACCTCTGGTACTCGAAGGCACCGACACCATCATCGGTGTCGCCTCGTTTGTGGTGTACCTGGCGTGCGAATGGGGCTTCCCGGCTGGATTCTCTCGTGTCACATCGTTCCTGCCGTGGATCGAAATGACTTCCGGCGTAACGCCGGAGGCTGTCTAGGAGTATTTTAAGTGAAATAAAATGTAGTTTCTTCGGAGGGTGACATCAGTCTTTTTTCTCATGCTGTGGTCTATGAACCGAAGGTCGAGGCAATCAACAGAAATCACCACAATGAAATCCATACAGACACCATAAAGATTGGATATCTTGATTTTATAATTCGACGGACTGCGTGTTATCGTTGCCCAAGCGATTGGTGTTGGAAACGATTTATTGATGAAATTAGGTGTTATATCCAATTATCAAATTATGCGCCAGTAAAAAACAAACGCAACAATTTGAGAAAGCTTTCGTTGACGCACTGCTATCGCATTAATAGACGGATGTCTGATCTGATATTGGGCAGACCAAATTCGACTGATTGGGGCATGCAATCATTATTCTATAAGAGAAGGGCCAAGAGCGTTTGATGTATGACGTAATTATGCAAAGACACATGTCTAAACTACAATGTGTCGTCGTTGGAAGTTCAGTGTTTAACAGAGACCCCTCCGAGTACAATATTTTTGGGCCAGATGATAACAGAATACTAAGCTAGAATTTTCGATTGAGAGGTGGAGATGAACATTATACCAGGCGAAAAAGATGATGGCTTGGCGATGGAAGAGGAAACACAACAATCTGCTCCTGGGTTCACTGAACTCAAGTTTAACCTTTAGCTGTGATCACAAATAGCGAATTTCTGGTTTTACTAACTAATCAACGGCAGGTAAGGCTCCAGTCCATCTCAGCTGTTATATTGCATAAATGAAAAACCCTTAGATGAAAACGCGTTAAGTTCAGAGATGAGAATCTACTTCATATGGAGTAGATCTATTTCATTAACTAATGTTCATGCATTTCCTACGTAGCAGCTTATCCGTTTTGTGCAATTCCATTTAAGGTACATTATTATCTATATTTTCTGTTCTGCACGTAGAACGTTAGATCCCTGAACAGACCACGTGCAGCCGATGAATTCGTGGAGGCCCTGGACTGCTACAAAGCAGATGTCACCGCCATCCAGGAGATGCGATGGGATGGGCCGGGCAAAAGAAATATGAGAAACTGCGACATCTACTACGGTGATTGCTACAAAGAGGGAAGGCAGACGATAGCAAGGATGACTTCTATGATCTCCTAGAAAGAACATACGATCGATGCCCCAGCTTTGACACCAAGATCGTTCTAGGAGATTTCAACGCACAGCTGGAGTAGGTCTACAAGGCAACGTTGCATCGAACAACGAGTGCTATTTGTGAGCTCTACGAACAGAGGAGAAGGGAAGAGCACCGGCTTTTCAGAAAGAAAAAGAAAGAGCATGAGAAGCGCGCGGTCGTGGGGATGGAGTGGTGTTACGACAGGAAGGAGATCCGAAAGTTTCGGACCGAAGCCTGCTGGGATGAAAATGGACAACTAGTAGTAGAATCGCAGTCGATGCTGAGCATTTGGAAAAATCATTTCTGTAGACTGTTAAACGGCGATGACGACACAAATTCCGCTGTCAGGCAGAATGTTTCATTCAATTTGGAATGAACACGAATTCCGTCCCCCCCCGACTTAGACGAAGTCAAGATAGCGATATCTAGACTGAAATCAAACAAAGTTGCTGAAGCGGACGGTCTGTCCGCCGAAATATTTAAAGCAGCTAGAGATGATCTGGTGGGCATGCACCAGCTCATCTGTAAGATATGGTCTGAGCATGCCCGACGAGTGGAATCTCAGTATCGCTTGCCCGATCTACAAGAAAGGAGACCCCTTCGACAGCGCCAACTATCGAGCCCCAACTATCGATGATCACTCACTTCTTAACATCGCGTTTAAGATATCCTTTGCCGTTTTGTGTACCCGCCTGAAGCCGTTCATAAGTAATCTGATAGGTCCGTATCAGTGTGGCCTCAGGCCAGGAAAGTCCACAATAGACCAAATCTTCACACTACGGCAAATCCTGGAAAAGACCCAAGAAATGCAAATCGGCACTCACCATCTGTTCGTCGATTTCAAGGCCACATATGACAGTATGCATAGAGACGAGCTATATAACGCCATGTTCAGTTTTGATATTCCTGCCAAACTCATCCGGCTGTGCAGGATGACGATGGAGAACGTCCGATTCTCTGTTAAGCTCGGTAAAGATTGTACCGAGACCTTTGATGTCAGAAAAGGATTTACACAAGGCGATGCACTGTCATGCGACTTTGTTAACTTCAATCTGGAGAAGATCGTGCAAAAATCAAATGTCAACAACAGAGGCACGATCTCCCAAAAATCTGTGCAACTGCTCGCATATGCCGATGACATTGACATCATCAGAAGAGCACAACGGGCTATCAGTGGGGCGTTTGTGAGCATCGAGAAGAAAGCGGCCAAGATGAGTCTTGCGGTTAATGAGGGTAAGACAAAGCATATGCTTTCTACGAAAAAGGTCCACCAACACCGTCGTCTTGGACAAAACGTCACTATAGACAGCAATAACTTTGAAGTAGCGAAAGACTTTGTCTACCTACGCTCTGAAGTTATTACAAGTAATGACACCACCGCGGAGATAAAACGGGGGATCACGCTGTCCAATCGATGCATTTTCGCACTCGGAAGGCCACTGAGGAATTAAGCCATCTCTCGAAGAACCAAGAACCTATATAAGTCCTTGATAGTCTAAGTTCTGCTGTATGACGCACAAGCATGGTGCGTCTACTAAAGTGGACGAGGATATTCTTGGTTGCTTCCAGAGATAAGTCCCTCGCAATCAGTACGCACACTGGCCCACACGGAGGACACACCGCAGAACACCGACCCAAGTGCGCTGTGTAGGGATTGCTTTAGAGAAATATCTAGCTTAATGGCTGTTATCCATGAAATGACGTAGGTGGTGGCTTTCTGTATTGGACTGTTAAGTACACGATTTCTGTTAGATCTCCTGAAACCCAAAGGAGATTGGACACCGTTGAACAGATATCCAGGATTTGAGCGGATACTAATGCATCGTCGATCTTCGGTGTTGACTGCAAATTTAAAGTACGCTAAACGGAGTGACCAGTAATAGTTGTTCAGATATGAATAAAACGTACCTAAAATGAGGTGTAGGCAGAGCAGAACCCTCAAGCCGCCAACTCAAGGATCAAGGAGATGAACGCAAGTGAAATAAACTCAAAAGGTTTTGTGTTTGTTTTCAATAAGCATACAAAAGCTTTTATTGTTCTCCGAAAGACGTTAAATTACTTTTCCTAGGATGACTCCATTTTTCCCTTGATCCATTCCAAATACGTAGTGATGCGTGTGAACACACCAGGGAACTGAACTTCACAGCCGAAGACTATGCCGAACGACGTTGCTCCGACCAGGGTGTCAGTTCCGTCGGCCAGAACCAGTGGACCGCCGGAGTCGCCGTTGCAAGTGGATTTCCTTCCCTTGGTGTCGATGCAAATGTGTGAGTCCTTCACCGCGCCCATGTAGTAACGGCCGCAACGCTTGTTCGCCATGACGGGCACCTCAATCCAGCGCAACATCACCGAAGCGCCTTGGGCTCCTAAGTCGGGAAAAAAGATGTGTGATTAGTCTAGGACGGGAGGAGATGAGCAAAGTCTTACTGTCACTGTCGCGACCCCATCCAGATGCGATAACCTTTGCGCCCTCGTAGGTGGAGGTGTCACCGTCCTTTGGCAGATTGGCTGGTTTGATGTAGTCTTCAAGGAGAAAAGGATGCACGTGAGGGATGGAATATAAAGGGCTTTTAGGTACAAACCATTCAACTCGACGGGATTGGGAAGCTTCATCATGGAAATGTCGTTCAGCAGGTTCTCGGGATCCCAGCCTTCGTGGACGTAGATGTTGGCCTTCTCGACTTTCATGATCAGCTGACCCTCTTCCGATCGGTCAGTCCGGTTAGTGGCGCCCAAATACACATCGGCACTCTCCACCCTAAAATAAGAGACGTTAGCAACCGATAGCCTCCAGTAGGCACAGTGCACCTCACCCATCGGCACAATGCGCCGCAGACACGATCCACTGGTTGGAGACCAGGGTGCCGCCACACCAGGCCTTTCCGTTCGGCAAGTACAGCAGGAGTCCCACTTGGTAGGGGAACTGTTTCCGTTCTGCCACCTCGCCGTGGGTGATGCGTCCACCCTTCGCAACGCCACTCGGATTCGCGACGACTCGATCGTCAATGTCCCTCGGTGGCACTGTGTCCCAGTCAATGGGGTTGAGTGCGACCGCAATGTGGACGAGTAGGCTGATAACTACGAAGAGCTTCATTGTCTCTGAACTGTGACTGGTGACGGTGGTGCGATGCGTATTTATACACAGTAGCAGTGCCTGTTGAATCGCTGATACGCATCACGGTTAAGGTTAAGTGCTGCCAGCGTCCTGTGGATTGCAATGATTAGAAAGCCATAAAATGAATATCGGCACTTAAACGCTATCACCCGCCCGCTGTGCGAGGTGAATGCTTAACGAAAGCGCTCCGCGATAACGACGAGCGAACGGAAGGTGAGCCCTCTTCAAATTGGAGGTTCCCTTTTGAGTGAGCATGCGAAACAAGTACATGGTCGTTATGGGGGCGAAATCGAAGAAAGGGAATTAGCGTCCATTGTGGAATGAGTGGTTCACATACTGGGACATAAATGCAGTCAAAAAATGGGGTCGTTCGGGTTCGTTGGTGGCGTGAAGCGCTTGTTATGCATTTGATTACTTATGTAACATAATCGGTCATTGAATTTCTGGGAGAATTTTTGAGGTTTTGCTATGAATTTTGATTTCTTGCAAGTTTTTCAGTGAAATCGAAGGTGAACGCAATCTGATTTGGTTTTAATTTATGACGAGACCGACAGAGTCAATTGAAAAACCATAATAACCACTTTTCAGAGTTTCGTTAAGTTTCGTTGAGTTTCGTTAAGTTTCTTTAACTTGTGCGAGCGTAAATATCAGTTGCTTTAGAGTGCTCCATACATTCCCGATGCTCCTGGAAGCATTTTATTTCTGACTGACATACGTTTTTGCCCCATTGAACAGAATTACAATTTTTCGGTCAAAATGCCATCAACACCGATTGCAAAATATTTTTTATTATTCATTGGCTACACCAGTCTTATCCTTAATCCAATCCAAATACGAAGTAATCCTTGTGAACACCCCCGGAAACTCCACTTCACATCCGAAAATAATGCCAAACGAAGTGGCTCCAATCAGGGTATCGCTACCATCGGCCAAGACCAGTGGTCCGCCAGAGTCTCCGTTGCACGTTGACTTCTTGCCCTTCGTACTGATGCAGATGTTCGTGTCCTTCACCGAGCCCTGGTAGTATCGATTGCACACCTTGTTGTCCATAATTGGCACCTCAATCCATCGGAGAATCTCTGACGCTCCGCGTGCGGCTGTGAAATACAAGCGGTTACATGGTTCTGCCTTGCGGAATGCTTGTTCTTACAATCACTGTCCTTGCCCCATCCGGACGCGATGACTTTCTCTCCTGTATACGCCGCGGATTCGCCCATCTTGGGAAGTTTGGCTGGCCTTATGTAATCTGCAATCGTGATTGGAATCAAGATTGATTAGAGGCAACAGACGAATAGATTCGTGGCTTACCGTCAAACTCAACTGGAGCCGGAAGTTTTATCAAGGAAATATCGTTTACCAGCTGAGACGAGTCCCACTTTTCGTGAACAATCACGTATTTCTTCGAAACGTAGACGTTTTGCTGGCCGACCTCAGTCCGATCGGTTCGATTCGTTGCACCCAGATAGACCTCGACGCCATCCACGCTTGAAGATGTACAAAATGCCAACAAAACTCCAATTGAATCGAGTTACTTCTTACCCATCGGTGCAATGAGCAGCTGTGACAATCCATCGGTTCGAGATGAGGGTTCCTCCACACCAGGCCCGACCGTTGGACAGGTGGAGCATCAATCCAACTTGATAGGGGAACTGCTTGGGCTTGGCCACCTCGCCGTTGGTGATCCGTTCTTCGATGGCAGGGAGACTAGCAGGAATGCTTTTGATGCGATCGTCTACGTGTCTCGGGGGGATGCGAGACCAGTCGATGTCCGCCGCCACTGCGGTGACCAGCAGGGTTACTGCGATTAGGAGCTTCATTTTGAACTTATGCTTTGCGAATCGGTCTCGAGGGTCTGCAACGGACGTATTTATAGCCCTGCATTCAACCGAAGGGCAGCTCTTTATCTCGGACTAAGGTTATCGCATAATGCCTTGATTTGCGGGATTTGTGCATCGTAAAGTGAATCCGTGTGCACGAAAGTTCTTATCGATTGCATTGATTGCCTCGATAGGTAGACGGTAGTGATCGAAGTTTTTTATTGGTCTTGTTATGCAATTTTATTCTACTGTCCATGGCTCGCTGCGTTCTAAGAATTTCCATAGAATTCGATCATTTTAAACAATGCCATTCATCGGGACGGAATGAAGTTAAAGTCACCCGCAGCCACTGATCGTGAATTAGAAATGGTTGGTGTCAATGTCATCACAAGGATGTAGGAACTGCGGAGTCTAAACAATTTTCGTCCACGATCAGGGATATTAAACCGACAGTCAGTCGTGGCCAAAGCTAATACTTTTACACTAAGAAACATAAAAACTCTGAGAAGCTAGGCCCTGACCCCCGACGGGCTGTAGCGCCACCCATATTTTATTATTATTATAACATAATAATCCTGCCTTCGATCATTGGGCTTCTGCTGCACTTCGACTTCAAGCTGCAAGCTAGCCCCAAATTTTTGAGTCTCATCTTCGATACCAATCTCCAGGTCCTTGCACTGCCTCAAGATGATAAGAAGACGGGGGACTGTAGCATCGTATGGTACGCGTATCACTAGTCAGTCCCATACGCTGCAATACGGTCGACAGCGCATAAAAACGACATCAACTCAAAAATAAATACTCAATCAGGTGCTACGGACGACCTGCGTATATCAGGAGATGGTTAAAGATCTTCTTGAAGCTACCAATCAATCTTCCTCCGATCTATTATTTTAAGTTACTGGAAAAGAACGCCGTACTGGACGTCGGACATAGAGACATAGATCTCCTGCTACCTAGACTTCCTGACTTTTCAAACCACGTCTCTCCAGAACGTACTGGAGGCCTGACTAGAAGGCACGATGTCCTCGAGAAAGGTAGTGTATAGTAGTCAGAAGTTCTGACTTGGTTATAGGGGTCTCCGGTTCAAGTCCCAGTGAAAGCAAAAGTGAATATGCTTTTATCTGGTCCTGTCACCACCTACCGTTGAAATAAAATGAACGGCACTGGGTAGCACAATGGTCTCTGTGCTAACAATTTCGTATTTTTTATTCATTATGAATTATATAATAAAAATGAATTTAAAATGAAACTGAAAAATGCTAACAATTTCGTTGGCAGTCCAATAACCTAACCTTTTCTTGTGGCGCTACAGTCCGAGGTGAACCTGGGCCTCAGTCAACAATCCTCTCCAGCTGGCGATCCTAAGCCATACAGAAGGACAGAGATGATCAAGGTCTTATATAATCTGAGCGTAATCTTTCGAGGGAGGGTTCTACTACTCAATTGCCTCTTGAGCTCAAAGAAACAGCGGTTGGCAAGAGTTATTCTGCGTTTAATCTCGGTACAGATGTTGTTTGCACTATTTGCTTGGGAGCCAAGGTAGACGAAGTCCTTTACTACCTCGAAGTTGTAGCTGCCTACGGTGACGTTCTGACCGAGTCGTCGATGTTGTGTGTCCTTTCTTGATGACAGCATATACTTTGTTTTGCCCTCATTCACCGCTAAACCCATTTTTGCCGCCTCCGTCTCAATACAAGCAAACGCTTCATTGACGGCTCGCTAAGTTCGGCCAATCACGTCAATGTCGTCCGCGTATGCTAGCAGTTGAACGGACTTCTGGAAGATCGTGCCTCTAGTGTTGGAGTGTGATTTTCGCACGATCTTCTCAAGTACAATGTTGAAAAAGTCACATGACAGCGCGTCGCCTTGTCTAAAACCTTTTTCGACATTGAAGGTCTCGGTGAGTTCGTCCGACCTTGATGGAGCAGCGAGAGTTCTCGATCGTCACCCCGCACAATCTGACGAGTTTGGCAGGAATGTCAAAACTAGACACGGCGTTGTATAGCTCGTCTCTATGCACACTGTCATATGCGGCCTTAAAGTCGACAAATAGGTGGTGGGTGTCGATCTGCATCTCTTGGGTTTTTTCGAGGATCTGCCGTAGTGTGAAGATTTGATCGATGGTGGACTTCCCTGGCCTGAAACCGCACTGATAGGGACCTATCAGGTTGTTGACGACTGGTTTCAGGCGCTCACACAGAACGGCAGAGAAGATTTTGTAAGCGATGTTAAGGAGACTTATCCCCCGATAGTTGGCGCAGTCGAAGCGGTCTCCTTTCTTGTGGATCGGGCAAACGATACTAAGATTCCACTCGTCGGGCATGCTTTCCTCCGACCATATCCAGCAGATAAATTGGTGTATGCGCCCAACCAGATCATCTCCAGCTGCCTTAAAGAGTTCTGCAGACAATCCGTCTGCACCAGTAGCTTTGTTCGACTTTAGTCTCTATATCGCTATCTTGACTTCGTCTAGATCGGGACGGACGGAATTCTCTTCTATCGTCGTCCATTGCGTGGAGTAGAACATTCTGCTTGACAGCGGTGTTGGTGTCCTTCTCTGCAGAAGTGGTCCTTCCAGATTCTCTGTATCGACTGCGACTCTACTACTCCACCTCTTCGTTCCGACAGGCTTCTGTCCGATGTTTGTACCATTTGGATAGATGTTTCAGCCGCTGGTAAAACTTTCGGACATTATTTCTGCCGTACCACCTCTCCATTTCCTCATGCTCCTTCTTTTTCTTTTTGAGAAGCCGGTTCTCTTCCCTTCTTTCAAGTTCGTAGAGCTCACGAAGCGCTCTCGTCCTTCTATCCAGCGTCGCCTTATATGCTGCTGGCTTCGCTGAATGCGCCTGCCGACACTCATTGTCAAACCATGGGTTTTTTCTAGGAGGCATTTTAAAACCCAACACATCAGAGGCAGCTTCTCTAATGACGGTTCCACGTTCGTCGATTGTTTCGCCTGGCAGGGTTGGACTCTCTGAGAGCTTCAGGGAGACTCTTTCGGAGAAGTTCCCAGCGATCGATTGCGATTGTAGCTTTCCGACGTCAAACTGTTTTGGTCTTGCTCTACTCCGTTGTACAATCTATATCCGAGTTCTGACCTTGGCTACAACAAGGCAATGGTCCGAGTCGATGTTAACACGTTGGAACGTTTGGACATCGAGGACTCTGGAGGAGTGTCTGACGTCGATCGCAATGTGTTCAATCTGGTTGACGGTTGATTGATCAGGGGACCGCCAGGTCCCTTTGTGTATGTTGAGGTTAGGGAACCGCGTGCTGACTACAGAAAGATTTCGCCCCGTCAAGAAGTCCAACAGCCTAAATACATTTTCGGACGTGTTCTCGTGTAGTCTGTGTTTACCGACGACTCTAGCAAAGATTTCTTCCTTGCCCAGCTTTGCATTAAAATCTCCTAGAACGATCTTGGTGTCGTAGTTGGGGCAATAACCTAAACCTGATGTTGATATCTTCTTCTTTCTTTAGCATCAGCCACACAGTCCTTGCTTCTGCCCCAATTTCTTTTATGAACAAAAAGTTACGGAATTGAAGGATTGGTCGGCAGTACGTATTACTTACTACGTAAGACCGCCACCAATCCCATTCCCGAATCAAGTGCTATTACATTTGGGAAACCTGAGGTGATCGAATTAATTTACAGTCTGTATCCGATGTGCTGTCATTCCAATTGTCTTTTCTGCAGTCGACTCTGTTGTGCATTCCTGCTAGACTGTTTACACTCTCACCACCTTCCCACCGGTAGGGAACTAGCAATAGGACAAAGTAAACAGAAATGTAACAACGAGATACGCTTGTGAGCTCGTAATTCGCACTCGCCGCAACTAATTGCTGATACAGCGCCTGATGGTCACTGACTGACGTGGTGTCAAATTGCAATTAAACAAAATCAATTGACGCGTGTTGAAAGCTAGAAGTTGCTTCTTCTTCTTCTTTGTGTGGCGCTATAGTCCGGGGTGGACCTGGGCAACCAACATGCCTCTCCAACTAGCGCGATCCCTGGCTAGCTGTCTCCAGTTTCGCACACCAAGTTGGTTGAGGTCCTTCTCCACTTAAGTGCGCCACCTTAAACGCGGGCGTCCTCTGTTGCGTTGCCCGACAGGTTCGGATTCGAAGATTCTTCGGGCCGGAGCTGTGGTGTCCATACGCTCAAACATGACCTAGCCACCGTAGGCGTTAGATCCGTATACGCCTAACTAGGCTCATGTCGCTGTACAGCCCGTACAGTTCGTGATTGAATCTTCTCCTCCAGAACCCGTCAACACAAACAGGACCAAAGATCGTGCGTAGAACTTTTCTCTCAAAGAGACCAAGGACTTCTTCATCCGCTTTCGTGATTGTCCATGCCTCCGCGCCGTATAGCAGGACTGGGATGATCAGGGTCTTATATAGAGTCAACTTGGTTCTTCGAGAGAGGGCTCTATTACTCAACTGCCTCTTGAGCTCGAAGAAACAGCGGTTGGCAAGAGTTATCCCACGCTTGATCTCGGTACTGATGTTATTTGTACAATTTACTCCGGAGCCGAGGTAAGTGAAGTCCTTGACTACCTCGAAGTTATAGCTGCCCATTGTGACGCTCTGTCCAAGACGTCGCTGTTGTATGTCCTTTTTCGAGGACAGCATATACTTCGTTTTGCCCTCATTCACCGCTAGACCCATTTTAGCCGTTTCCGTCTCAATGTTAGCAAAAGCCTCACTGACGGCTCGCTGAGTTCTGCCAATCACGTCAATGTCATCGGCGTATGCTAACATTTGCACGGACTTCTGGAAGATCGTGCCTCTAGTGTTGGCGTGTGAGTTTCGCACGATCTTCTCCAGGACGATGTTAAAGAAATCACAAGACAGCGCGTCGCCTTGACTAAAACCTTTTTTGACATTGAAGGTCTCGGTGAGTTCGTTACCAACCTTGATGGAGCAGCGAGAGTTCTCAATCGTCACCCTCCATAGCCTGACGAGTTTGGCTGGAATGTCAAAACTAGACATGGCGTTGTGTAGCTCGTCTCTATGCACGCTGTCATATGCGGCCTTGAAATCGACGAACAGATGGTGAGTGTCGATTTGCATCTCTTGGGTCTTTTCCAGGATCTGCCGTAGTGTGAAGATTTGGTCTGTTGTGGACTTTCCTGGCCTGAAGCCACACTGATATGGACCTATCAGATTATTAATGAACGGCTTCAGGCGGGTACACAAAACGGCAGAGAAGATCTTATATGCGATGTTAAGAAGACTGATCCCTCGATAGTTGGCGCAGTTGAAGGGGTCTCCTTTCTTGTGGATCGGGCAAAGCGAGAAGCTGCAGAGCAGGTAAAAACGGAAGCTTGTACAATTTGTGCATAGACATTGGAATTCGAATTAAAGCTCATATGGACTGATGTGGGCTTAGGGAGTGTATAATGTCACTAATTTTTAAATCATCCTCCTTCCCATACCTAGAAGTCCAGTTTAGGCCGTTGAAGGTCGCCCCCAGTCTTCTCATTCAGTGACTAAAAAGCAAGTCTATAACTTTATTGATGTGTTTTTGCCTCTAGAGGGAATTCGATTCCACGCAGGAAACATTAGTGCCCATGTCCTACAAGCAACGCACTTAGTAGCCCTTCGCACTTCTGCCAATTTAAGGTGTACTTTCGGTGGCTACAGACTCCTCAATAAAACATGCCCCCATGTCAGCTTTAACTTATCCAACGAAAATGCTGTAAAAAGTTCTCTGAAACATAAACGCCAAGTCGATTTTTCGAACAGTAACGACGGCAAGAAAAGAAATTCCTGATTAGATGCGAAAGGCATGTCCACGCTTTTTCAGGTTAATCAATCTACGCATTCGGTGCCCTGAATGTTCTCGGTTTCACGGACCTAGCTGATGTCAATTTGGGGATGGATGTCAAAGTTACAACTGATAAGCTGTCTAGAGGATTGGCCAAGTAGGGTCAATCTTGGAAAACCTTGAGAGACCTTTAACCAGAAAAGCCGAGCTTGGTGTGGAAGCCAAATTAGCGGTTTTCAGATCAATATTTGTTCCCACCTATGGAAAGAATAAGAGACGTGAAGACAAGCAGCCGAAATGTGATTTTTTTCGCGCAACTGTGGGAGTTACTCGCACGTTATTCCCCAGGTGAGGATCACGACAATACGCAAGGAACTAAATGTTGAGCAGCTGCTTCTCGAAACGGAAAGGGCTATGCTTCGTACGTTACACAAAGGTCCCCATCATCACGACTTCCAAGGCGTGCTTTAAATGCGGCTCCTTGAGAAAGGCGATCCCTTGGCAGAGGCAGGATGAGGTGGTTGTACCATGTCCAACTCGGTTGGTTGTTTATGGACTGATTAGTTAGAGTCGACGGCGGCGGATCTAGCGGCCTGGAGATCTCTAGTGTTTGCGACCCCTTAAGTGAATCATGAGGGAGATAATAGAGTAGACAAAGAAGAAGAAGGGTGTCTGCAACATTTACTATCTTGGTTAGAGGGGTCGAAGGTTCGAATCCCAGTGAAAGCAAAAGTTAATATGCTTTCATCTAGTTTTCAAATCTCATCCAGTCGCGATTTGCCGTAGGTATCAAATTGACGGTACTGCGTATCACCAACAATGGTCGAAGTGTGCTGTCAATTGCGCTGGTAGGCCAATAACCTAGCATTTATTACCGACAGGCTGTTGCAAGCACTCATTTGAGATTAAAGCAGGCTAGTCCTCTCCAGCTTCTCCTTCTATTTGGAATACAGTACATTCGTCTGATGGCTGAAGCGCAAGCAAAGTCCTTGGCGATGTGGCTAAGACTTCTGTGACTCCTCACTTGATCACAGGTATTATCCAGCTCGCCCGGTTGTGGATTAATGTTTGTTCGCTGGCCTTCACGTTCTGGAGAAACTCCACACGTCCTTTAAACGATAGCTACGTCGCCATAAGCTGCTCCTGCTGAATACTGAAGGAAAGGAAACAGCAGCAGCTGCTGACTTGGGTCTTATACAAGACCTCTGGATTCTGCCGATCGTACTAAAATTGTATTGAGTTTGTTGATGCCACCTTATCTCTTACAACCGCAGACTAAGACTAAATATTACTATCCTCATTGCTTGGACAGCTTGGACCCTGGTTGAGACGGATTGTCTTTTAGCGACCATTGCACTTCTGATACAGTCCTAAAGCAACGTTGAAAAGTCACTAGTCTTTTGTTTAAGTAAAGTTGAGAGAGAGGCTTAAGCCCATAGGGTAGAGCAAATCGGGGATACACTTCAGGAGACCGTTCTGCGATGCCTGGCAGACTGCTGCAACGACCGACACTTGTCTGCTTTATTAACTCAACTTATCCACTTCAGTTGATTACGAGTCCAAAGGTTTTTCTTGTGAACATTTTTTTTATTGAGATCTCTTGAATAACACTCATTCATTCAGACCCTGCTGTCTAGGCCAAATAGCCACACCGCCAAAAGTCCCCTGTAACCCACACGAAAGCACTTAATTGTTGAAAACGCCAGAAATTTTTTTAATCCACTCCAAGTGCGATGTGATGCGAGTGAATACCGCTGGGTAGCCCTGGTCACAGCCATTCCTGTGGCCATACGACGTCAGTCCAATCAGGGTGCGTTGATAGTCGTTGAGGACTAAGGGGCCGCCGGAGTCACCACTGCACGGTGACTTATTGCTCCCCGCCGCAACTGTGGCCACACACAACTGCGAGTCTTCCACGGTAACAAAGCCGTACACGTAGGCACACACGGTGTTTGGAGTGACTTCACGGAAAATGAAGTTCAAGTCGTCCGACACGCTGGTGGTGTCTGAAATAAAGGAGGTTGGTAAAGTCCTGCAAATAGCTCATGTGGAACAGGTGCTGAACACTCACTGTCGCTGGTCCTGCCCCAACCCGAGGCAATGGCAGTGTCCCCGTAGTAGTTCGATAGGGTTCCGTATCTCCTTGGCAACACTGCGGGCTGTATGCTACCTGCAAGAGCTTTCCCATGACACCACTGTTCGATGGGTAAAGTTGAACAACTGACTCACCTGACAACACGGCCGACGAGGACAATTTGATGAGAGAGATGTCATTGAACACGGTGCTCGGGCTGTACCCCTCATGGATGTAGAACTCCGTGCTGTTGATGGTCTGCAGAGGTGCGGTCCTTTTCACAGCTCCCAGCGACACCGTAACCGAAACTCTCCTGTCAAAGAAGCACCTTGTCACGACGAGCGACTGGAAGACGAAACTTGTATCCACTTACCCGTAGGTGCAGTGCGCTGCAGTCAACACCCAGTCCAGTGAGATCAAACACCCTCCGCACCACGCATTCGAAGTGCCATTCGATAGAAGCAGTCCCACTTGGTACGGGAACATTCCCACCGATGCGGCCTCGCCGCCCACAATACGACCCTCGGGAGTGAACACATGACTGGCAGCAGTTGCTGCACCCAGAACGGCCGTTAAGACCAGGAACACCTTCATCTCGCGAAGCTCGAGTGTCGAAAGAAACACAATTGGTCAGTAATTATTTCAATTACCCCGAGCGATAGCGAGATAAGGTTTAGCAATGTTTCAACGTTTAATCGCGGTCGTTTCCGTGGAACGGGGGACTTATCTGGAAGACCATAAAATACTCGATAAGGGTATGTGAAAACACAACTTCGCCAGAATTCTGGAAGTTCAAACGCGAAAGATCGATAGTTGTTTGGGTGTTGGGGACTTGGGGTTACCCGTGAGTGTGCGATAAGCGATTTATGGATTTATGCCATTTTGAGAATGAGCGAAAAGATATGTGACACTGAAGTGGAGAGAGGGGCTAAGAGGGAAATCAGTCATCCACTTCCGTCAGTTCGTGGATCTTATCATTGGCGACTGGAAACTAGCGATGAGCAATTGCGAATAAAAACAATCGAATGGCTCGATTGTTCTAGCAATCGCAATTATTCGAATTCGAATTGAGCGAAGTCGATTGTTGAATTTCGATTCTTGTAGGTCCGATTCCAATCGCCAATGAATGTGTGTATTCGTCGATTCTTAAAGTCAGAGGGAGATTGCTAAATTGTGTGTATTCGTTGATCCTTCAATTCTGAGGGAGATTGTTAGATTGTGCGTATCCACCGATTCTCACAATTGATCTTCTCTTTTTCATTTCGTTTCACTACTTAAATTTAAACTCTACATTTATGAGAGAGAGAGTACAATGCTCTTACTCAAGGACTAAAAATACAGTCGAACCTCCAAAATTCAAATGGCCACGGGAACCAATATTTTTCAGAAATTTGGTTTGAATTGTAGAAAATTCGATTTAAGGATGTTCGATTGGCTTTATTTCCATTCCCAATGTTCCTATTTTGGTAGGTATAGTTTCTTACTGGAGACACAGCCTTACGCTGGTTTTTTACACTGACACCGACATGTAAATAAATCGAGGAATTAGTACCCGGCATTCGCTTGGTTGTAGTAGGTGCTGAGAATAATCGATTCGATTCGATTACTATTCGATTGTTTGCTGATGAGACCGAATAAATCGACAATCGAATTCAAATTTTAACAATTGCCAATTTATTCGATTGTGAATTTCATTCGCAATCGTCCATCGCTACTGGAAACTAGCGCTGAGCAAAAATCAGTTATAATAATATAATATGTGTGGCGTTACAGCCCATAGAGGGCCAGGGCCTAGCTTCTCAGCAACCACTCGTGCTGTGCGTGCTATTGTTCTCTCACGAGTGAAAGGGACCTACAGTTTTATGCCGACTCCGAACGGCCACGTTTAAGAAGCTTTTTCTAGACAGGAAATACTCTTTGAGCATTGTCAGTGACTCGAAAGAGGTCAGGCCGTGAAAATTATTTTTGTCGCTCAGAGCTGGCCACCTACGTGGCCTTACGAGTGCGAAAATGCTTCGATTGGCCAGCGTGATCCTCCGTTTTATCTCCGCGGTGGTGTCATTACTTGTAATAACTTCGGAGCGTAGTTAGACAAGGTCTTTCGCTACTTCAAAGTTATTGCTGTCTATAGTGACGTTTTGTCCAAGACGACGGTGTTGGTGGACCTTTTTCGTAGAAAGCATATGCTTTGTCTTACCCTCATTAGCCGCAAGACTCATCTTGGCCGCTTTCTTCTCGATGCTCACAAACGCCCCACTGATAGCCCGTTGTGCTCTTCTGATGATGTCAATGTCATCGGCATATGCGAGCAGTTGCACAGATTTGTGGAACATCGTGCTTCTGGTGCTGACATTTGCGTTCCGCACGATCTTCTCGAGAATGATGTTAAAAAAGTCGCATGACAGTGCGCCGCCTATCTTTACCTAGCTTTGCGGAGCATCGGACGTTCTCCGTAGTTATTCTGTACAGACGGACGACAAGGCAGCGATGCCAAAACTAGACAAGGCGCTGTATAACTCTTCTCTATAAATACTGTTATACGCGGCCTTAAAGTCCATGAATAGGTAGTGGGTATCGCCTTGAAACTCCTGGGTCTTTTCCAAGATCTGCCGTAATGTGAATATTCAATAGTGGAAGCCGCTGGCCTAAACTCGGACTGATATTGACCAATCAGGCTGTTAACGTAGGCTTTCTGGCGTTTACACAGAACATCAGAAAAGATCTTATTGAATATAAGGAGGAGTAAGGAGACCTATCCCTCTATAATTGGCACAGTTTAGAGGGTCTTCTTTCTTTAGGATCGGGCAAACGATGCTGAGAGTCCATCCATTGGGCATACTTTTATCCGACCAGATTTTACAGATTGTTGCTGTATGCACCTTTCCAAATCATCTCCATCATCATCGCCTATATTAGATGGCTTATTCCGCCTGACAGTGGTAACGTGTTATGCCTGAAATACAACAGTGCGGTGCTGCGTTCGACTTCAATGTTACGGAGGGGTGCGATGACGCACTGCGTTAATCAGCAGTTCCCTCTCTCTCTCAAATAATAATAATAAAAATGGCGCTACATCCCGTAGGGGGCCAGGACCTAGCTTCTCAGCAACCACTCGTGTTGTGCGTGCTATTGTTCTCTAACGAGTGGAAGGGACCTACAGTTTTATGCCGACTCCGAACGGCCAAGTTTGAGAAGCTTTTTCTAGGCAGGAAATACTCTTTAAGCATTGTCAATGACTCGAAGGAGGTGGGGTCGTGCAAATTATTTTTGTCGCTCAGAGCTGGAATCGAACCTACGACATCGAGGTTGGGGTCGACGCACGTACCCACAACGCCACGGGCCACCTCAATTAATGCGATTTCTTTCGCAGTGTTCGAAAAATCGCAATGGCAGTCTGCTCTCAACTGAGAGAAAAACGCAATTGCTCTTAACTGCTCTTTTTAGCAGTCAAACACCTATGACTTGAGGCTAAATTGATATTTTGTGCAACCCTATTCACATATTGATTCACAGAAGCGCTTTCGTGTTCAACGTCGTGAATTGTGGCAGATGTGAATGAGGTGGTCTCACCTATGACTGTATATGCTATGCTTAAAGTATTGCTCCTTATATGTTTAATGTGCTATTACTCTTTTACTCTTTACTTTTACTCCGCTTTGTCGCCTTGTGTATGCAAATACGATAATGGTGGTGTGGGTTCATACAGAGATGAGGATGAGGAAGAAATCATTCACTTTGTTATGCAAGTGTAGTGCTTCCCCAATCTGTAGGTACAGCTTTCTGGTGGATTATTTCCGAAACAACCTCTCGTACAGCAGTCAGCCACTTCAACCCAACCTCCTATAAGAATCAACGAGTAAAAGCTCAATTAATTCAAATATGACAAATAGAAGCTGAGTTTGCAAGCTGGTGGCTAGCCCACAAGGAGAGACATTAGTTCCTATATTTCATCAAGTGAGTTGAAAGAAGTTCTATCAAGCACTTGCTGCCTGGCTCTAGAAAGTGCCGGACAGCAAAAAATTAAATGTGTACTGTAGTGTGGGTTGCCTACAAGATCTTCTCTCCCGTCTGTGTGAGTGCCTGAAACATGATAGGTCCCTATCAGTGCGGTTTCAGGCCCGGGAAGTCCACTATCGATCAAATTTTCACATTACGGCAGATCCTCGAAAAAACCCAAGAGATGCAGATCGACACCCACCACCTACTCGTCGACTTTAAGGTCGCATATGACAGTGTGCATAGAGACGAGCTATACAACGCCATGTCTAGTTTTGACATTCCTGCCAAACTCGTCAGGTTGTGCAGGATGACGATGGAGAACTCTCGCTGCTCCATCAAGGTCGGTAACGAACTCACCGAGACCTTCAATGTCAAAAAAGGTTTTAGGCAAGGCGACATGCTGTCATGTGACTTCTTTAACATCATACTTGAGAAGATCGTTCGAAACTCACACGCTAACACTAGAGGCACGATCTTCCAAAAGTCCGTTCAACTGCTTGCTTACGCGGACGACATTGACGTGATTGGACGAACACAGCGAGCCGTCAATGAGGCGTTTGCTTGTATTGAAACGGAGGCGGCAAAAATGGATTTAGCGGTGAATGAAGGCAAAACAATGTATATGCTGTTATCACGGAAGGACACACAACATCGACGACTCGGTCAAAACGTCACCATAGGCAGCTACAACTTCGAGGTAGTAAAGGACTTCATCTACCTTGGCTCCCAAGTAAATAGTGCGAACAACATCAGTACCGAGATTAAACGCAGAATAACTCTTGCCAATTGCTGTTTCTTTGGGCTTAAGAGGCAATAAACAAATAGGCGTTATATAAGACCTTGATTTCCCTGTCCTGCTGTATGGCGCGGAAGCTTGGACCGCAGAGAGAGAGACGCACTTGGTCTCTTCGAGAGAAAAGTTCTGCGTTCAATCTTTGGTCCTGTTTGCGTTGAAGGTTCCTGGAGAAGAAGATTCAACCACGAATTGTACGGGCCGTACAGCGGCATGCACCTAGTTAAGCGTCTTCGGATCCAACGCTTAAGATGGTTAGATCATGTAGAGCGGATGGACACCACAGCACAGAACCAGTGAGACAACGCAATAGAGGACGAACACGAACCCGATTGCGCACTCAAGTGGAGAAGGACCTCAACCAACTTGGAGTGCGAAATTGGAGGCAGCTGGCTAAAGATCGTGCCACCTGGAGAGGATTGTTGACCGAGGCCCAGGTTCACCCCGGACTGTAGCGCCACAAGAAGAAGAAGAAAGTGTGGGTTGAATAAGATGATATGATATGATATTGTTTCGGATCGGTTATAGTTAGGCCATATTTGTCTTGACACAGTATTTCAGTTTGGCCCATTTGAGGTTAGCTATATATTTCAAGGAAATGTGTGGAAGTATTAGCCTTGATTGATTACATTAGGATGTATGTCTCCTCTACAAGAGAGCACTGAAGAGCAGATCCCCGCCTGGCCATTCTTCGGTCTTTTCAATACCTCGGATGTCACTGACCTGGAGTCTCGGCCCGGCAGCACTCTACACGTTCAGAGTTTGTGGTGAAGGATGGAATAACCATGACGGCTGCTTGACTGTCGATGAGTATACCAACATTTTTTGTGGGAAGATGTTTGGGTTTGATTTGACTTGACGATCCTTCACGGATTGCAAGTATGGTGGGCCTTTCCTAAGTCGAAGTCTAAGTCGAATTTCTCCCTAAGTCGAATTTTTTGTTTGCCATATTCTGTCATTTGGCACTTTCCCTAGGAATAACCATTCTCATGTCGATCCACGAGAGCTAGGGTAACCGCATTCCCGTGTATTACTCGGATAACAAAATACTGGGTACCCGTATGGTGACACGTACCCTCAATACATCGGGTACCCGGGTTATTTTAGTTAGTTCTTGTACATGAAGACTTAACTGATAGTGAACACATTTAATAATGGTGAAGACTCATTACCGGCCCCGCCCTTTATGGATCCGTCAGGGTCGTGGGCACACCTGCCCGCCCAGCCATTGCGTTCTTTCGAGGATACGAGACTCGAAGGCGTTTCATAATTTCAATATGGGGATCACATAGTCTATGAAGGACTTTACAAGGCTCCTCGACAAAAGGTCTAAGATAATGCTATGGCCATAGGGTTATTTTGTCCAGCACAAAGACTCTCTGAGCCTGATGAGTGGTAGAGATTGCAGAATTACCGTCAAAGTGACAGACCCAAGTGTCGTCAGTAAAGCGCATGTGGTGCGAATGTTTGCCGTTCTATGTACCCTGTTGAGTTTCGTAATGTGTATCGTATTTTTTAAGGGCAGACTACCATACTCGTGATGTTAGCCATGTACTTCAATGGGATCAGCTGTGGTTGGAGGCCAATTTCAGTGCCGAATTTTCTAAAAGGTTGAACATGCCACTCTACGTTTATCTCCCATGTAACTTTGGTATCCAGGGTTACTCCCAGGTACTTAGCCCATGTAGATAAGCTTCATGTACAATAACCCACTCGTTTCCTGCTGCCCGCAATAAAACAACGAATTTGTTTGCCTTACTTAACGCTTCTTTAATTATTGTAAACTCCCGAAGTGTTCTTGATCCAATCCAGGTACGAGGTGACACGAGTGAACACAACTGGGTATCCCTTGTCGCAGCCACTGGCGGCTCCGTACGAAGTCAAGCCAATCTGAGTGCGCATGGAATCGTTCAGCACGAGTGGACCACCGGAGTCACCGTTGCATGTGGACTTGTTCACATCACCGTCCAGAGTGCCAACACAAATATTCGAAGCCTTGACGACATTGCTGCCATACACATTCGCACACCTGGCGTTCGGATCCACAGAACGGAAGATGTAATACAGATCCTCCGACACAACCGAAGAATCTGAATGGAGGGAGGGACATTATCTGGGGTAAAAAAAGTCACGCGATCCACACTTACAGTCACTGGTCTTTCCCCAGCCCGACGCAATCACGGTGTCTCCTTGATAAGTCGAATATTTGCTGCTCATCCTTGGCAAGACCACGGGCTGAATGTTCTCTGGAAAGGTCGTCTTGTGAATTGAACATCGGGCCACTGAGTGAGGTTCGCTTACCTGACAGCTTGGCTGGAGTGGACAGCTTGATGAGGGCGATGTCATCGGAAATGATGGCTGGGTTGTAGTTCTCGTGCGTGTAGAGCTCTGTGCTCACAATCATCTGCTCGGCTTGTGTCCTGCGCACGGCTCCCAGGTAAACGATCGCTGTGTCCATCCTGAAAGGCACACAAACCACTGAATGCGGGGAGACTGACCCACGGGGCGCGGATAAACTTACTGGTAAGTGCAATGAGCTGCGGTTAGCACCCACTCCTCGGAGATCAAACTGCCGCCACACCACGACGAGGAACTGGCTCCCCTTGAGAGGAGGAGACCGACTTGGTAGGGAAACTGTCCCAGCGTTGCCTCCACCCCGTTGATGATGCGGCCCTCTGGGCTGAAGCCTTTCTCGGAAAAGAAAGTCACATGGTTTGGCTTGATGAAGGGCACGTGTCCCGCGGCAGCGGTGGCCAGAACAACGACGAAGACAGCTAATACTTTCATCCTACACGCAAACTGAATACTGCTCGCAATAAAGTGAAATGCCCGAAGATGGGCCGGTTTTATACTTCGAACACGGACAGTGGAGCTTGCGAGAAGATAAGACGATCGCCAATCGATTGCGTACTTTTGTTTAAAATTAGCTGACTTAATTAAAATTTTGAACTATTTATCTGGAATCTGCTTCTAATCGCGGTTCGGGTGGATCTGATCGAAGTGTGCGAAGAAGTAGTTCATGATGTACGTACTTTTGTGGGGTGGGCTGTGCTGGAGGGCGTTATAGGCTTCGCGGAGGCTAGATCTGCTGCTCCATCGATTGGTTGTTGAAGCTCATATCGGTAGTGCTGCCGAGTGACGATCTTGCTTAGTTTTCAGACCCTCCATGAATCCTTGGCCTGGGAACTAAGCAAGATCGTCACTCGGCAGCACTTGATAAATTTCTGGTTGCAAATGATTCTACCGATCTCAGGCCAATGATCCATATAGGGCCTGAGAACTAAGCAAGAGCCATAATTTTTCCTTGAATTTTGGAATCTTTGTTAGTGCTGTTAGTTTACAGTCCGTCAACCCACGTAGGTTTTGAACACTAACTAACACCGCCTTCTATTGCCACGGTAATGGGCAATCTCCCTTCGGACATCAAGATCATGCGTCCGACGCACTGTCCTTTTACTCCGGCTGTCAGGGTGCACGGTCATTGCCGGTGTAGACGACGTTACTATCGCCTTGGGAAGTATGTTTCTACGATCGGGACTATTGTGCATTAGGATCTCCTCGAACTAAAATAACTGACAAAGAACGCTGCCTAGGTGTCGATCTGAAGCAGAGCTAGTTGTCTTCACCAAGTCAGTTATTTCAACCATCCCTCACGTAGAACGTCCCTAAAGATGAAGGCTCATGGCATAATTCCTGGATATTATCCTGGCGCAGAGACATGGACGCTATTGAAAGCAGATGAAGAAGCCCTTGGTTGTTTTGAGAGAAAAGTTCTGCGTACGATCTTTGGTCCTGTTTGCGTTGATGGCGTTTGGAGGAGAAGGTTCAACCACGAACTGTACGGGCTGTACAGCGGCATGCACCTAGTTAAGCGTCTTCGGATCCAACGCTTAAGATGGCCGAAGAGTCTTCGACACCGAGCCATTGGGACAGCGCAACAGAGGACGTCCTCGCACTAGATGGCGCACACAAGTGGAAAGGGACCTCAACCAACTTGGTGTGCGCAACTGGAGGTGCTGGCTGGAGAGGCATGTTGGTTGAGGCCCAGGTCCACCCCGGACTGTAGCGCCAATCAAAGAAGAAGAAGAAGATAATCGATTATTACAACATCTCGACATTTTCAATCAATCACTCGAATGACTACTAATCATTCGAATGAATACCAGGTGTACCGGTATGAAGTGAGCGCCAAGATACAAATGTCTCGATAGGGAATATTTGTTGTGAACGAGCCCTTATTTTTTTTTTTCGTTTGTTTGCTATGACATCTTTGAAAAATATTTAGTATATGGTACATCAAGTCATTGAACAGACAAAATCATATTTTTTCATCGTGTTAAAAATGTCGAATTTTGTACCAGAAAGTGATG
Source organism: Eristalis arbustorum (assembly GCA_916610145.1). NCBI lineage: Eukaryota > Metazoa > Arthropoda > Insecta > Diptera > Syrphidae > Eristalis > Eristalis arbustorum. The sequence goes on from OU744318.1 coordinate 28,386,507, forward strand.
ATTTGCGGAAAGTTTTTTTATATGAAGAAAAGTGCTGCAGAGTCGCATCGACTGCTTGTCGAGGCATATGGTGATCATGATCTATCAGAAGCAACATGCATAAGATGGTTTCAACGGTTCAGAAATAATGGTTTTGATGTGAGAAATGAAGAACGTGCAAGACCACCAAAAAATTTTGAAGACGATATTGGATGGAGACGACATTTTGAGTCAAAAGCAAATGGCAGCAATGTTAAATGTTGCACAACAAACAATTTCTGACCGTTTAAAAGCTATGGGAAAGATCCAAAAGTGTGGAAAATGGGTGCCACATGAATTGAACGAAAGACAAATGGAAAACCGAAAAAAACACTTGTGAAATTTTGCTTCAAAGACGCGTAAGAAAATCGGTTTTGCATCGGATTGTTACTGGCGATGAAAAATGGATTTATTTTAAGAATCCTAAACGGAAAAAATCATGGGTTAATCCGGGGCAACCATCAACATCGACTGCAAAACCAGATCGATTCGGCAAGAAGACAATGCTGTGTGTTTGGCGGGACCAGAGAGGTGTGGTGTACCACAAGCTCCTAAAACCTGGTGAAACCGTTAATACTGACCGCTACCGACAACAAATGATCAACTTGAACCAAGCATTGATCGAGAAACGACCAGAATTGGCCAGAAGACACGGCAAGGTAATTGTGCCCCATGACAATGCACCTGCACACAAAGCAAAACCGGTTCAGGATACAATCAAAACACTTGGCTGGGAGCAGCTACCCCACCCGCCGTATTCACCAGACTTGGCTCCTTTCGACTACCATTTGTTTTCATCGATGGGACGCGCATTGGCTGAGCAGCACTTCGATTCCTACGAAGAAGTCGAAAATTGGTTGTCTGATTATATATATAATATGGGTAGCGCTACAGTCCGTAGAGGGCCAGGGCCTAGCTTCTCAGCAATCACTCGTGTTGTGCGTGCTATTGTTCTCACACGAGTGGAAGGGACCTACAGTTTTATGCCGAAGTTTGAGAAACTTTCTCTACCTGAAATTGTCCTTTTGTCATTCCGACTACCAAATCACAGTGGGCTTAATGTTTCCCAAGCAGAAAATTACGCAATTAGAAGCTCAGTTCTGGCTTGGAAAACAATGTAATATCGAGCATTGATATCATCTGTTCTGACAGCCAGGCATTGACTAAATCTCTGTGGTCTATCTTTCAACAAAATGGTCAAATATTTTACCATCCAACTTAGTAGGGTGACGGTACACTGACATTCCAGAGAATTGTGTAGTGGACGAACTCACCAGAAGGGATACTAGTTTCGTACTCTTTCCGCTACTGCTATGCGTCTATTAAAGTTTGAAACGAATAGAGGATGTATCAATGGCACTGTGTGCCTCCTCCCAAAACAAATATGGCCCACTATCGGTTCTGACAGTTCACGCAGCCTAATTTTCGGCGTGATAATCGAGCGTTGCGCCACATGCCCAGATTGAGTCCCCTCCACGATGACTTCTGCAGATTCATCTCGTCACCTAGGCGCCTACTATGTTAATAATCTGACTGAACTCAGCATTTACATCAGAAAAAATAAGTGTCTTACGTGATCTCCTGCCGTTAGGCCTATATCACGAAGACACTTAATCCTTGGGCCAGACGCCTTCAGTACAAATCTCACGTTCCAAAGTTAGAAATAAGCTTATGGACCTATTTCTCCACCTTGGTACGGTGGTGAGGCCCATCTAACACCTCTGCTACTCTTTAGGTCGTAACACCCAGTTGTTCTCTGCAATTCTGTAGACTTGGATCAATACCTTTCACGTCGAAGACTCGCAAATTTCCATAACCTTAATAGACAAGATTAACTCCACTTCTTCCCGCGACTTTGGGGTTTAAACCACGACGCTCCCACTTGGGGCCAACCTCAAGCGATCAGGATGAGACCTATGCGGGTCTCAATGGAGTAAGCGATCTCCCGTGACCCAGACTATAGCCTCTGGTGAAGCTACCAGTAGGATGCGTGTAATATCAATATCAATAAAAAGATAAGGCACTTACCATTCAAACCTTTGTTCGTGAACTTGAAACAATCATTTTTACAAGCAATGGAGAAGGTTATTTTCTAAACCATTACCCCTTAGCTCAGGATTTTAGTTGCCTTTTACGAGAGACATGCCTTACCTCGAGTATATTCTAAGACCCCTACCGGAAGTGGGAAGCATTTGTTTCAGTCAACTCTGGCCTAAGTGTGCCATCTTTTTGTTTTTAACTGCTGTTTAATATTCTCTGCATCCACTGTGAATGGTAGTCGGCTCATGTGACGCCTATAGTAGGTCGTTGTCCATGTCATAATTCTTATCAAAAAGTAATCATTTGCAAAACGTGTTACATTCAAACGTAATCAGGAATTCAGTTATTATTTCGTGTGTCGTTCATTATCGCAGTAAGCAGTCGAAAAGATAAAAGGAGATAGTAAAAGAAAAAAACGTAATCAAGGTTCGTAGTATTTTAGGGTACTATACGACGAATCCGAACATAGGGGACAAGGCAACTAGGGACGTCTAATGTGGTGTACCCAAGTGGAGAAGCCAGATATAGCTTTAGTTATCGAGGTTTGTTGGTTGAGGCATAGGTCCTTACTATCGAAGGGCAGCTCGAAATCTGGGACCGACAAAGGCAACGCCAGCTCACCGGCTCGGACCCTCCGTGAAATGTCATTCTCAGCCTGAGAACCAAGAATGTACGTTAATCAACAGTACCAGCAAACATGAGATAACTTAGCTTTAACAACCAATGGATGGAGAAGCAGACTTCTCTACCGAGAAGTTTCAAAATCTATTATGCCCTCCAGCACTTACCTCTCCACAAAAGTACGTACATCATGAGCTACTTTTTCGCACCCAAGTGGAAAAGAACCTCAACCAGCTTCGCGTACGAAGCGAGAGACAGCTAACAAGAGATCGCTTCATTTGGAGAGGCTTGTTGGTTGAGGCCCTGGTTCACCCCAGACTGTAGACAAGGAAGATAGATTCGTCAATCGACGGTCTCGATAAATGGCCCCACTTATTGGTCACAACATTAAGGAAGTTCTACAGCCGAGCAGAGAGTTGGAGTCAACTGGTTTTTAGTCGACGAACGTTGATGTGCGACCCCACGCAGAAATCTGTTTCTAATTATCGATGTGGACGGCCAGTGGACCATGCAAAGCTGTAGATAGTCCCCATTTACACCATTTATCGTTTTCAGAGCAATCTACAGAGGTTGACGCCTGTGTTGGGTTACCAGCTTATTTTTATGTCCATAAATTCTTCTTCTTCTTTGATTGGCGCTACAGTCCGGGTTGGACCTGGGCCTCAACCAACATGCCTCTCCAGCCAGCACGATCTTTCGCCAGCTGCCTCCAGTTGCGCACACCAAGTTGGTTGAGGTCCTTTTCCACTTGTGTGCGCCATCTAGTGCGGGGACGTCCTCTGTTGCACTGTCCCAATGGCTCGGTGTCGAAGACTCTTCGGGCCGGAGCTGTGGTGTCCATCCGCTCTACATGACCTAGCCATCTTAAGCGTTGGATCCGAAGACGCTTAACTAGGTGCATGCCGCTGTACAGCCCGTACAGTTCGTGGTTGAACCTTCTCCTCCAAACGCCATCAACGCAAACAGGACCAAAGATCGTACGCAGAATTTTTCTCTCAAAACAACCAAGGGCTTCTTCATCCGCTTTCAATAGCGTCCATGTCTGTGCGCCATAGAGCGGGACTGGGATGATCAGGCTTTTATACAAGCTCAATTTGGTGCTTCTAGAAATGGCTCTATTACCCAATTGTCTTTTGAGCCCACAGCAGCGATTGGCAAAAGTAATTCTGCGCTTGATCTCGGTACTGGTGTTGTTGTCCCTATTTACTCCGGAGCCTAGGTAGACGAAGTCCTTGACTACCTCAAAGTTTCAGCTGCCCAATATGACGCTCTGTCCGAGACGTCGATGTTGTGCGTCCTTCCGTGATGACAGGAAGTACTTTGTTTTGCCCTGGTTTATCGCTAGACCCATTTTAGCCGCTTCCGCTTCAATGCCAGCAAACGCCTCATCGACGGCTCGCTGTGTTCGTCCAATCACGTCAAGCTATTGAACGGACTTTTGGAAGATCGTGCTTCTGGTGTAGAGGTTCCAGTTTAGCACCATCCTCTCAAGTAAGATGCTGAAGAAGTCACATGACAGCGTGTCGCCTTCTTTAAAAGCCTTAAAGTTCTCGGTGAGTTCGTTACCGAATATGATAGAGCACCGAGAGGTCTCCATCGTCAACCTGGACAACCTGACGAGTTTGGCAGGAATGTCAAAACTAGACATGGCGCAAACTAGACAACTCGTCTCTATGCACGCTGTCATATGCGGCCTTGAAATCGACAAATAGGTGGTGGGTGTCGATTTGCATCGCTTTAGTCTTTTCCAGGATGTGCCATAGTGTGAACATTTGATCGATGGTGGACTTCCCAGGCCTGAAACCGCACTGATAAGGACCTAACAGGTTGTTGACAAATGGTTTCAGGCGTTCACACAAAATGGCAGGGAGTACCTCGTACGCGATGTTAAGAAGGCTGATCTCTCGATAGTTAGCGCAGTTTAAGTGGTCTCCTTTCTTGTGGACCGGACAATTGACGCTGAGATTCCACTCGTCGGGCAAACTTTCCTCCGACCATATCTTACAGAAGAGCTGGTGCATGCGCCCAACCAGATCATCTCCAGCTGCCTTAAGCAGTTCCGCTGACAATCCATCCGCTCCAGCAGATTTGTTCGACTTCAGTCTAGATATCACTATCTTGACTTCGTCTAAATTGGGTGTGCGGAATTCGTGTTCATTGCGTCCAAATTGAGTGAAACATTCTGCCTGACAGCGGAATTTGTGTCGTCATCCCCGTTTAACAATCTACTGAAATGATTTTTCCAAATTCTCAGCATCGACTGCGATTCTACTACTAGTTTTCCATTTACGTCCCTGCAGGCTTCGGTCCGAGGTCTGTATCTTCCTGATACTTGTTTCAGACCTCCTTCCTCTCGTATCACCTCTCCATCTCCACGACCGCGCGCTTCTCATGCTCTTTCTTTTTCTTTCTGAGAAGCCGGTGCTCTTCCCTTCTGATCGTAGAGCTCACGAACAGCTCTCGTTGTTCGATGCAGCGTTGCCTTGTAGGCCTCCTGCTTGGCTGCATGTACCTGCCTGCACTCGTCGTCAAACCATGGGTTCCTTCTGGTTGTTGTCGTGAAACCGAGCACATCAGTGGCAGCTTCCATTCTTCTTCTATAGACTCGGTCGGCAAAGTTCCTAGCGGTCAGTTGCGATTGTAGCTTTCCGACGTCAAACCGTAGTGTTCTTTCTCGACTCCGTACTTCTCTCGATATCCTCATCCTTACCCTGGCTACAACAAGGAAATGGTCCGAGTCGATGTTGGCTCCTCGGAACGTGCGGACATCGAGGACTCTGGAGGAGTGTCTGACGTCGATCGCAACGTGATCAATCTGGTTGACGGTTGATTGATCAGGGGACCGCCAGGTCCCCTTATGGATGTTGAGGTGTGGGAACCGCGTGCTCATTACAGAGAGGTTACGCCCCGAGGCGAAATCTACCAGCCTGAGTCCGTTTCCGGATATGTTGTCGTGCAGGCTGTGTTTTCCGATGACTCTAGCAAAGATCTCTTCCTTGCCCAGCTGTGCGTTGAAATCTCCTAGAACGATTTTGGTGTCATAGCTGGGGCATCGATTGTATGTTCTTTCTAGGAGATCATAGAAGTCATCCTTGCTATCGTCATCCATCTCCTCCGTGGGGGCTTGTGCGCAAATCAGGCTGATGTTCCCGAATTTAGCCTTGATGCGGATTGTTATGAGGCGCTCGCTGATATAATCAAAGCTTAAGACTTTTTGCCTAGGTCTGCATCGAACAACGAATCCGCAGCCAAATAAGCGCTGCCTTCCCTCTTTGTAGCAATCACAGTAGTTGATGTCGCAGTTTCTCATCTTCCTTTTGACCGGTCCATTCCATCGCATCTCCTGGATGGTGGTGAGATCTGGTTTTCAGCAGTCCAGGGCCTCCGCGAGTTCATCGGCTGCACGTGGTCTGTTCAGGGACCTCACATTCCACGTGCAGAACCGAACATCATTGTCCTTTAATCGTTTGCTGGGGTCGTCAACTTTGAATCCGTCCATATCCGAGGCCTGTTGTCGGCTCGGGATTTAACCTCACGCACAACCTGCAACTGGTAGGCCAGGCCCATTATTTGACCCTCGTGCAGCTGCATACATTAGTTCACCACACAACGGTTGTTGTGATGGCTATCCAGGGGCGCCACGAGGAGGCTGTATGTCAACTTGACTTATGGACAAGCAATAATCGATTATCACTCTAAGTATCATTCGAATGCGCCCATCACCTTTGATACGACGCCCAGAGCTGCGAAATCACACCAGTCTTCGCTGGCAAATGTAATAAAGAAAACAAAACCGACTGCGTTTGTTTAGTGTTTTTTTTTATTTATTTTTTCATATGTTTTCTGTTTGTTTTTTTTTTTTCATTTTTTGTTTTATCATAGTAATAATTATAATAATGAATAATAATCATAATTCCTTTTTTTGTTTTTGTTTTCCTTTCAAAGGACTTAATCTATGATGTCTATTATCTATTAAAAAAAAGAGAATTAGAAAGTTTCATCGTGTTGCCCTACTGAATGGAAACGAAAAAAATAAAAACAGACTTTGTGTAAGGTGTTGGTTTGTGTCTCTCATCTCGGGTAACAGATACAGTTGGAGGAGAGGAAGCCTAGACGATTGGTCACTCAGTGAGAAGCCATCTCTCGAACGCCGTGCATCTCCACTCGCAAATTTCAACAAACTATGGCCGAAGTGTGACTGTTGCCAGAGCGCAGCCGAGGGACTGGCCGAAGCCATCGTCGAGAGAGACAGAGAGTTTCTTCTGCTGCTTCAATAAGGAAACTGGCGTGAAACATGGAACCGAGGGTGATGACGTTGAAATAGGTGCCAATGCACGGGTGTGCATCGTTTGTTAGACAACCGGTCGGAGGTGACTGTGTGGAGCTTGCCTCAGTGGAAGAGTGTTGTGTGTTGATATCATTTTCCTATCCGCATACGTATGTGAACAAAACGAAGGTAAAAACTTGTAATTTTATAGTTCTATGTTCTTGTTTGTTTGTAGAAAATTGAGAATATTTTTTTTCGCGCATTTAATTTGCCTAGAATAAGATGTTTTGTTTTTTTTTTAGTTTTTTTTTTTTGTTTATTGATTTTCGCTTTCTGTTGTTTAGTGTTGAGTTTTCATTTTTTGTTCGCTTGCCCTTAGTGGTGTTAGAGTTATTCATTTGTTGTCAGTTTACGAAAGAAAGAAAAAAAAAACTATATAGAAGGAAAAAGGAAATAATGAGTGGTTATGTCGAGGGGGGGCATTTAGTTTCACGCCGTGGTCGGTGATGGTGGAGGTGAGGATGTGGAGTTCTTTGAATGCCTTAATTGCTGTAAATAGTGTCGCTGTGTTGGTTTGTGTAGAGCGAGCTGGGCCAAGGCTTCGTCGACTGAGAACCATTGGCGCTTCCGACCGATGGTCCGTGAGTCTTCCCATTCTTCGAGTTCGCTTGTAACAGTCATGACGAAAACTTCAGTGCGATGCATGTGCTCTCGGTTCTGAAATGAAAGAAAGTGGATCCACATTTGGTTAGTCGGCAGAAATCAAAGGAAATTGCGGTAAGTTACCTCAAACACTCCCAAACATCGGCCCAGCTTTCCAACTACGCCGGCTTCTTCGAGGACCTCTCTGACAGCGGTTACAGACGGCTCCTCTTCCGGCTCCACGCCACCGCCTGGAACAATCCAGAGCTCGGGTCTTCGAGACGAAGTCACCAGAAGGACCTGGGGAAGAGAAAAGTAGGCGTGGGTTGTGGTAAGACGTGATTATCATAGAATGCATGGTTGAAGAATCTTCGAATCCGAACCTGTCGGGCAACGCAACAGAGGACGCCCGCGTTTAAGGTGGGGCATCCAAGTGGAGAAGGACCTCAACCAACTTGGTGTGCGAAACTGGAGACAGCTAGCCAGGGATCGCGCTAGTCGGAGAGGCATGTTGGTTGAGGGCCAGGTCCACCCCGGACTGTAGCGCCACGCAAAGAAGAAGAAGAAGAAGAAGCATGGTTGCGACGTGATTGTGATCGCACTAAGCGCCGACTACACTGATCTCCGGAACCCTATCCCACAAGACATCTTTGGTAAGCAAACAGCTACCGACTGGTGGGACTACACCAAGATCTTACATGATCAGAACCTAACCTCCATTCACCTTGACTACACTTCCCCACAACACATCCCAGAGTACAGAATCCGTGGCGTGACAGATACCCGAGTGCGGGAGAGGAACAGTGACACACCGCCAAACGTAGGCTCCATTGTGTTTAACTTGCGTGCCAAATCTAGTTGCCCCTTCGTCAAGTCGTTGTCGAGACTCTGGTAAAACGAGCAAATCTAATTTTCTATACAAATTCCAGCTGGGACCAAAGTAAATTTAACAAGGGGTCTAAAGTCTGAGCGCCACCTTTGCTTTCATGTATCTCCACAAAAGGTGCGTCATACGACAAAGTGGCCTAGATGAATATTGAAACTTGTTACTTGATCTCAAACGATCAGCAACCACTCATGCTGTGTTGTGCAATTATTCTCTCACGAGTTGAAGGGACCTACCTTTATTTAATAATAAATAATATGGGTGGCGCTACAGCCCATAGAGTGCCTGGGCCTAGCTTCTCAGCAACCACTCGTGTTCTGCGTGCGTTCACTGACGAGTGTAAATGACCTACAGTTTTATGCCGACTCCGAACGGCCAAGTTTGAGAAGCTTTTTCCAGACAGAAGCACTCTTTGAGCATTGTCAGTGACTCGAAAGATGTGGGGCCGTGAAAATTATTTTTGTCGCACAGAGGAGGGATCGAACCTACGACTTCGAGGTTGGGGTCGACGTACATACCAACAACGCCGTAGTCAACCACTAAATGCCATTAGATTCCCTTATGTTGACACAACCTTTGCAGTAAGACGTTGACAAGATGAGCAGAGCTCAACATACGCCTGTGATGGGTGCCAGATCAGAGGGACATCCCGGGAAACTGCAAAGCTATCGAACTTGCTAAGCACCCCACCAGACTGCCAGCTGATGGACGTAGGTACCCTTGTAGCTACCTGTCTTCTAGCTCAACTATATACCTATACACGCAAAAAATGAATGCCAAATGGTCAGCAGGCACCGCTTGTAGAACCTCAAAAAGATGTGGTCTCACCTTGACCCAAACAAGAAGTAGCCTTATCTCCTTAAAGACTTACTTACTTACTTATCAGGCAGAACTTTTATGATGCCCTCATTGAGAAGACGTTTTGCATTGGCAGAGGAGAAGTGGCAATCTCCCAGAAGATGATCCAAATTAGGGGTCATGTTGCATTTGTGGCAAGTTGGTGGTGGCTCCTTTTTTAAAAGATGTTGGTGGGTTATTGTCGTGTGACCCAGTATAAGTCTGACAAAATTGGTGATTGCAATTTTGGTGACTGAAGAAGGGTATACGGGTGGTGTATGCTCGCGGTTTATTTTTTTATAGTGGTAGTGGTATAGGTGCCAGTCGTCAAGACCTCCGTGTGCAGCTTGTCAACGATAAGATTATGTAAATCTTTTTTGCTGTAGATGTTATACAGGTATGTGGGTGCTACACAGGCCATTTTTGCAGCAGTATCCGCAGCTTCGTTTCCAGGTATCTCTACGTGTCCAGGTACCCACATTACTTTACATTTGTTTGTGTTTTTTTATGAGAATGTCTCTTATTTGTTGGATGATAGATGAGTTATTTTGTAAGTTCTGAACTGCCAGCAACGTAGAAAGGCTATCGGAGCAGATTAGCAAATTTTAATTCCGATAATATGGCTTGCGCTTCCGCTGTAAATACGGTTGCTAGGTTTGGTAGGATACCCTGTTTTAATACAGTTCCGTTGCTTCTAGTGATCGCGAAAGCCGTATTGTCCTCACATTTCGATGCATCCGTGTTGATAAAGTCCCATCCTTCTGATTTTAAGCGACTTTCTTCGGTTGAGAACGCTGAACGGATACAGGCTTTGCTTGTGTTCCCTTTTTTATATTTTGTAAGTTGAAGAAGGGTGGACTCTGGATTAGAAAGCCAAGGAGGTTGTGATGACGTGGTTTCCCGAGAGTAGTATGTTGGTGTTTCTAGGGTTTCACCAAGTTTGATCGATTTTTCAATAGCTGACGGGTTCTGAAGATCCCTACCCTCCAAAATATTAATTTAATCAACAAATTAGCTACCAATCTCAATATTATATTATAATTATTCTCCTTACACCAGTGAGCCGACAGCCCCTGCAGCCTGTGCTCCCTAAAAAAAGAAGAAAAAGCATGAAGGGTCTTAGCCTGAGCAATTGCTGCCTTCCATCGGTGACGGTCCTCTCCTTAAAGAGATCAAAACTTAATACTGCAGTGGGAATAGTTATCGGGCACTGTTATGCCTCTGCAAAATGGTTAGGCCTCTTTCCCAAAGACTTCTATTGAAGCTGCCTGGATGAGGATGAGGGAGGAAGCATCCAGCACCTTCCCTGTGACTGTCCTGGTCTCGCCTCAACTATGAAAGTTATTACAGGCCCATAATTCTATGATAAACTGATACATTCTTGTGTCGTTTTCCTTGGCCTTAGGCCATCAACGCTACATCCAACCTAACCTAATTGGAATTTAAACATTTCTTGACGAAGAACAGTACGAGACTAGAACATGTGTAGCTGAATTGCTTCTTGGCAGTGGCTGTCTAATATTCGAAGCCTGTTGGATAATCCTGTGCTACGATCAACAATGGCTGTGAGTGTGAGTATGATACTGACTTGTGAAACTTGCAGAAGTCAGCAAGTCAGTTCAAGCTGACAGCTAAAGCTCATTTTAGCGAAATACAACGTCAGCTGATAAGACTCAGGCAAGAGATCATTTTCAGTCAAATGAGACGCGTGAGTTTTTCTAGCTCCTAATTGCATGATAGTTACGGGAAGGGAATCCAGGTTTCACCAGGTTCAATGACGTTAATATGGCAAGTAGTGCCATCGCCAATGACAGAAATCACATTGTGACTTCTCAAGAAGATCTACAGGGTATCTTTAACTCGCTGAAGAAGAAAAAGTCGGTGGGAATGGATGGTATTCCGAATATTGTGCTTCGTCAACTTCCCCCCGAAGCAGTGCAAATTTACACAACACTGTTTAACAATGCGCTAAGTAATGCATATTACCCAAAACATTGGAAGACAGCTGTGGTGCAACCAATCCCTAAACGGGACAAAGATAAAGAGAAAGCGTTCGACACCGTTTGGTTGGAGGGCCTCTTCCTCAAGCTGGTCAGGCTCGGCGTAAGTAAACCATTGCTATACATGATCTATGATATGATAACAGGTAGAAAGTTCGTCGTGAAAAGTGGCGATGTAACTTCTTCCACTGTCTTTGACATCAAAAACGGTTTGCAACAGGGAGCGGTTGGTTCGCCGATCCTGTTTTCAATATTCACTGCAGATCTGGTAGGTTCAATGCCGCACTTAATTGCGTACGCCGACGATTTAGTGGCGTACAGATCAGGTCCGAAGGTCGAAGAAATAAATATCTTGTTGCAAGGTGACTTCAATCAAATTCAGCGATTTTGCGACGACTGGAAGTTGATTATCAACTTCAGGAAGTGTGAAACTATTCTTTTCAGAACCCCGTTGAACACGGCATCATGGGATACGCGCACAAACTGGCGTAAGTTCGGCATTGTTGGCCCACAGGGACGCCCTTTAGATGTGAAAAGTGTAGTTAGGTATCTTGGCATATGGTTGGATCAATATCTGTATTTTGACAAACATATAGATATTGCTCTGGCCAAAGCTAAAAAGGCCTTTGCTGCGGCAAGGAGGTTGTTTTACAGCAGCCAACTTGATACCAGGGTGAAGGTAATCTGCTACATGGCTCTCATCCGGCCAATTATGGCATACGGTTGTCCATTGTGGTTCAACGTGAGTCCTTCCCAGATGGAAAAGATAAGGTTGTTCGAGAGACAGTGTCTGCGGACTTGTCTCCGGTTGTATCGTACACCCGAGTCTGAGTACAAGAAGTACTATCCCAATGAGGTCCTGTACAACGAGGCAAACCTCAACAGGATAGATAATTTTATTATTAAGCTGATCAGAAGGCACATTGCACGAGCTATGACTTCAACCAACAGTCTGATCTTTGGGGCTTACTACCCCAACGTTATGTACCATGAGAGAGTGCGCCTTACCGGCTTTATTCCTCCCGAGGCGTTTCTACATCTGGACACAGTTGGCCTAATACAGGATCCACACGGATGTCCTGTAATCTTCCATGTCGTACGCCGAACAGTGGACAGGCGACTTCAATACGAACGGGATGTCGCTCGCAGTCGCGAGGATCTCCTCCGGTTCAGCAGAGCGATCTCTGCTCGAGACAGGAGAGAGTCTGCCAAAGAACGGCAATTTTACTGGTGGTTACACCAAAACCAGTCCCCGCCGCCGCTGGCTTTGCTAACTGACGCGGTAGTTGACCTTGGTGGGCAACTTACATAGATTTAAGGTTGTCGTAAGAAAAAAAAAAAAAAAAAAAAAAAAGGGATTCTCAACAATAAAGAGGTGTTCCTTGGGTACGATGGAGTGTGTGGTCAAATGGAACTCCTAACGATGGCGTAGACAATTTGGAGTGAATCTGAAACTAGCGTGTGATATGCTACAGTCGAAAAGGCAAAAGATGTTTAATTTCAGTTGTTCTCTCTTTAAACTGAACGTTTGCTGTTTACTTCTAGGTCGATACATTCCTGCTGCTTCGACACTTGCTGCTAACCAGAAATAAGAGTGCTTTCTTATTTCTGCTGCTAACCGCAAGCGAAATTATCAATCGATGCGTGCTGCAGCTGCTGTGCATTTCATCAGTGATCGTTGTGTGTTTTTGCTTCGACAGTGGCTGCCGATTTTATCAGAAGCATGAGTAGCAGTGAAGCTGAACAAATGAACGTCATCGCAGTTTTTCAAACACTGTCTGGAACTCTCTCGAAAGTGAAGAGCAACGGTCTTGTGTCAACTCTTTTTGGCAAAAATTGGAAAAAAAGGGTGTAGCCATGAATTATGAAGGTTGGTCTTGCTGAGGATGACGCCGAAACATGTAACCACGGCTCCTGACTCCTGAACTGCGCAGAATTATTAAAAGACATATTCAACTGGTTCCTTCAAACGTCTGTCGTCTTGAATGACACAACGTCTGGGGGATTGTCTGAGACACTAAACTAAACAGCGTGGCATTGAGGTAATGACGGAACTTTAATCCGCAACAGGAAACGAGCATGTCCAAGGCGATGACGGAACTAGGGATTTATGACTTAACTGGAATTTTATGTTCTGTTCTGCATACACCGGATAATCATAATGAACACATAATCTTCGAATCCGAACCTGTCGGGCAACGCAGCAGAGGACGCCCGCGTTTAAGGTGGCCGAGTGCAGAAGGACCTCAACCAACTTGGAGTGCGAAACTGGAGACAGCTAGTTGGAAAGGCATGTTGGTTGAGGCCCAGGTCCACACCGGACTGTAGCGCCACACAAAGAAGAAGAAGAAAATACAAGACAATAATGCGGTACCGATCGTTGCCCGTTCAACTGTGGATGGGCGACTCAACCACGACCGTTCCGTAGCCCAACGAGCTGAGGTGGGTCTCCTCCGGTTCAGTACAGCCTTCTCGAGTTGGGAGGTGCGAGAGAAGAAGTTCTGCATTCACTTGGCGAAAACTGACTTTATCTTAGAATCGAACGTCTAAAAGAGGTAAACAGAGCATAAGCTTGCTTCTGTCCTGCTGGGTTGTCTAACCTCGAAATGACTAGTGCTTTAAATTGAATTGAAGAAAATGGGGAGTGACTTTGCAGTCCCTCTATTGTGCGCCCTTTCTTTATGTACAGCTTCGTAGCTACATTGAGAAAGTTTACAATCTCTTTGGATGGAAGGTCCTGATACTCGGTTGCTGTTAATGTGATTTTGTTAAATATTTTATGTCTGGTTGGTGTCCAGATGTGCATACTCCTGTTCCATGGTCTTCTTCGATTTCCACACAGCCTGCAGTTTTCAGAGCATTCTGTGCAGTTGGTGGTTGCATTAGAAGTGACTAGAAGTGCGACAAGTAGTATTCTGAGGTCAGGCTTGCTTAAATTTGGAGGCTCCTTGGTTTTGCATCAACCCTCACGAACAACCAGGTATGTACCGTCCTGGTGCCATTTTGGTCAAGAAAGTCTACCATCGACCAATTATTCACGGCAAGTTTATTGGAGAGAGCCCAGGAGCCACAGATCTCGTCAGTTTGTGTAAGATAACGATGGAGAATGCACACTGCTCCATCAAGGTCGGTAGGGACCTAACCGAGGCGTTTGATGTCAAAAACGCTCTGTCGACTTCTTCAACGTCATTCTTGAAATCATTCAAAGCTTGTACGCCAACACCAGAGGAACAACCTTGCAGAGGTCCGTCGAATTACTGGCATATGCCGAAGATATTGCATTCATTGGTAGCACACAGCGTGATGTCAATGGCGCACGCTTTTGTGAATATTGTGCCGGAGGCCGCAAAGATGGGTTTAGCCGTAAATAAGGGCAAGACCAAACAGATGCTGTCCACATGAAAGGACACCCAACATCAGCGTCTTGGACAGAACGTCACAGGAGGCAAATATTTTGAGGTTATCAAAGACTTTGTCTACCAACGACACCAGCGCTGGTATGTAACGAAGGTTAACTCTTGCCAATTGCTGGTTCTTTGGGCTAAGAAAGCAATTGATTAACAAAGCCCTCTCCCGAAAAACCAAAGTAACGCCTAATGAGACCACAATCGTCCCGGTCTGACTATATGGCGCGGACTTTGTCTAAAGCGGACGGAGCTGCTCGACGAAGTCAAGGTAGTGATATCGAGACTGAAGTCGAACAAAGCTGCTGGAGCGGACGGATTGTCTGCGGAACTGTTTAAAGCTGCTGGAGATGGTCTGGTTGGGCGCATGCACCAGCTCGTCTGTAGGATATGGTCGGAGGAAAGCATGCCCGACGAGTGGAATCTTAGTATCGTTTGCCCGATCCACAAGAAAGGAGACCCCTTTGACTGCGCCAACTATCGGGGGATAAGTCTCCTTAACATCGCCTACAAAATCTTCTCTGCCGTTCTGTGTGAGCGCCTGAAACTATTCGTCAACAACCGGATAGGTCCCTATAAGTGCGGTTTCAGGCCTGGGAAGTTCACCATCGTTCAAATTTTCACATTACGGCAGATCCTCGAAAAAACCCAAGAGATGCAGATTGCCACCCACCACCTACTCGTCGACTTTAAGGCCGCATATGACAGTGTGCATAGAGACGAGCTATACAACGCCATGTCTAGTTTTGACATTCCTGCCAAACTCGTCAGATTTTGCAGGATGACGATGGAGAACTCTCGCTGCTCCATCAAGGTCGGACGAACTCACCGAGACCTTCAATGTCGAAAAAGGTTTTAGACAAGGCGACGCGCTGTCATGTGACTTTTTCAACATTGTACTTGAGAAGGTCGTGCAAACTAGGGGCACAACTGTCCGTTCAACTGCTAGCATACGCGGACGACATTGACGTGATTGGCCGAACTCAGCGAGCCGTCAATGAAGCGTTTGCTTTAATTGAAACGGAGGCGGCAAAAATGGGTTTAGCGGTGAATGAGGGCAAAATAAAGTATGTGAAAGGACACACAACATCGACAACTCGGTCAGAACGTCACCATAGGCAGCTACAACTTCGAGGTAGTGAAGGACTTCGTCTACCTTGGCTCCCAAGTAAATAGTGCGAACATCATCAGTACCGAGATTAAACGCAGAATAACTCTTGCCAACCGCTGTTTCTTTGGGCTCAAGAGGCAATTGAGTAGTAGAGCCCTCTCTCGAAAGACCAAGCTCACATTGTATAAGACCTTGATCATCCCTGTCCTGCTGTATGGCGCGGAAGCTTGGACTATCTCAAGAGCGGATGAAGACGCACTCGGTCTCTTCGAGAGAAAAGTTCTGCGTTCAATCTTTGGTCCTGTTTGCGTAGAAGGTTCTTGGAGAAGGAGAGCGGATGGACACCACAGCGCAGAACCAGTGGGGCAACGCAATAGAGGACGACCACGAACCCGATGGCGCACTCAAGTGGAGAAGGACCTCAACCAACTTGGAGTGCGAAACTGGAGGCAGCTGGCTAAGGATCGTGCCACCTGGAGAGGAATGTTGACCGAGGCCCAGGTTCACCCCGGACTGTAGCGCCACACGAAGAAGAAGAAGAAGAAGGACGGAGCTGCTTCTTCTAGCGATCCCATCTGCATAGAGGGTGAGTGAAGGAATAGATGTTCAGCGACATCGATCTAGCCAGAAGATTGAAGATCCAACGATTGAGATGGCTAGGTGATGAGAGCAAAGGACGGCTCAGAAGAGAAAGCCAACGAGTCAATTGGAGACCTCAGCCAACTGGCTGGAGACACTTGTGCTGTAGTGCCACCCTAAGTGAGTAAAATCATGCAAAGTTTGTAAGTAAAGTTTTTGGAGAGCTGGAGTCTGTCCTGCGGCGCAAGCGGCGTTTATTCGTTCAGTCGATCAAATGTTATGATGACAAGTGTAACCAACAAACCGAACACAATCCATGAACAGATGCTAATCGGATGAGCATTTACAAACACCAGAGCCACTTGTGCTCACTCAGAGATTGTCCTCCTTGTGTTTGTCTAGAGAAGACAGCCTGTGACCAGAGCCGAAAATGTGAAGTCAGAACAGCACTTCTGAGTAAAATGTATTTATGTATTTCGTTTGGGTAGATGTACAGCGACAGGAACATAGCCAAGCATCTATTAACCACGCCTTAACAGGACACTTCATGCAGAGTTCGAAGGAAACCTTCACAGAAGACACGCCAAAAAATCATGTGCAACATTAAATTTGAACCTCCGAAGCCATCCTGAGAACCGATAACTTAACAGAAACCATCTGAAAAAGTCGGACATTTGATGTGCTTCGGGCAGCACGCCCCTGTGGCATTGCATGGCATCGGCCTGTCCAGGCGGTGCGTCATGTCAGCGAACTTTAGCGCATACGAGGCCAGACTGTGTCCCTGGATGCCGTGAGGTCACAGCATTCGTGTACTTTGTGTGCTAAATTGGAGGCAGATCGCGGCAGTTGAAGGGGCTCGTTGATTGAGGTTCAGGTGATTCATCACTGTGAAGCCACACAAAGAAGGATAATCTGCGTCCTTCCCGTTCCTTGGGGCTAGTTGTTTCTGTCTGAAAAGATATCAAACTTCTTCCGTGACGTACACAATATCTGAAGCTCGAAATAGGTTTGATTTGTACCCAACTTTGCACATTTTAGATCATAGATGAATCAGGAGACCTCGCCTTATAGGGTAATGCTACAAGCTCACTGGTCAATGCCCTCGTTCAAGAGCAGCAGTACATTCTGTGAGTTGCCTGTGCATGTACCGCCCACTCTGACCGACCTTTGCCGTCATTTTTAATCGATTATGCGATAATAGCCGGTTCAGTGTACAGCAGTATGTGTCATATGGAGGACAACAACCCAGCCGATGAACGAGTAGAGCCATTTCCCGGAATATTCGTGCGCAATGCATTATACGTTAAATAAGACAGAAAATAATGAACTCGTCACAATTGATTTCGTGGAATCACTTCCTCATCGTGAGGTGGCTGGGGTAGACAATAAACAGTTCGACAATCGGGCAAAAACAGAGATTCAGTGACTAAAGCGTCCTTTCACGTAGCGAGTGAGTCTCTTCATGTTCATAGGCTCGTTCAACGAAACCCTACACCCACGTGCACGTAATGAAATGCCGAGCAAAGGATGGGGCAGTCGCCAACCCCCCGTGGGCTGTTTTTGACGCGTGGAATCTCAGAAGGATGAGAGTGACAACTCGGAATTTAAAGTACAGCCTATCTCGTCGATGAACTCATCGCTCGAACGGAGACTCAAGTGGCTAAGCCCGCAGCAAATCCATTCGAAGAGGGGCATCCTCTCAGCAGACAACCTAAAACATGTGAAACGTCGATTAAACAAGAACAATTCGCAACATTACAAAATTCTTTCCACGTGTGCGAAACAAATCAGACAGTCACCTGAGATAACACCGCCCGGAGAGGAGGAGGATGGGGGAGAAAAGTATTTCCGAGTGACTGCACGACGCGGCTTAGCCAGATGATTTCCATCGTTCGCCTCTAAGCCATCAGATTAGCACTTAGTTCGCCCCGTAGTCACGCCGTGCATATGCTCGCCAAATGAAGGCATTTTCCTCGCGAAAAACCACTTAAAATCGACTCAACCGCCACGCGGGGATGTATGGGTGCACGGGTTATTGCTTCAAGCAGCAACGTATACATGTGCCGGCCGGTATTCACGCCGCGCAGCCTGTTTGCTGTCAGATCTGTCATATGGCAGCCGAGTGACAGCTGACAAATTCGCACGTTTTTTCTTCTTCATCCTGAATGGACAAATTTTTGCAGCAAATCACACGTATTTCTGGGTTTTCGAAGTCCAGGGGATCTGAAAATCACTTAAATCAATGAAATGGCGAATGGGAGGTGCTACTTTCACAACACTGGCGCTGGCTCGTGTCCCCTCAAGATGGCAAACGCACTTGTCAAAATTGTTGGTAAATCGTGGAAAAAAAAATGCCTGCATAGGAACAACAACGGCCACTCGGCGGCGTCAACTTACCTCGGTTTCGGCGTCGGACCGAACGCATATGCATGCGGCACGCCTTCGGAATCCATCCTTATCGTAGATTCGAGTTGAATTTGGCTTCTCCTTAACCATCTCGCTCTCGCTGTCTCGTTTGCCGGGGTTATTCACTGATTCCCAACCGATGGGACTGTGGAAAGACGAGCTTTTGAACAGTCCCAAGTGCTCAGGACTTGAGTGTTGATATTTGACTGGCCTCTTGAGGGTTTGTTGACGGCGGCAAGGAGACGACGAAAAGAACAGCAAAATGGACAAAAAAGAAACTAAGAAAATGTTGCACAATCAGATGGTGTCGGTGGCAGAGCGGCGGCGGCGGCGGTGGCGTTGGCAGCAGTTACGACGACGACGACGATGAGTTTGTAGATGATGATGATGGTGGCTTCCTCTAGTTGCCTGCTGTTGTTGTTGCTGCCGTATTCGGACACACTATTGTTGTAGATTGGTAAACATGTTGATTTGCGAGAGCGAAGAAAATTCGACACAGCACCACACGGCAAGTCTGTCTATTCTTGGCGAATGGCGGATCGGAGAGAGATCAAACCGACAAATCGCCGTCCAAAAGTAAAGAAAACCGAAATAAAATTCGTTGGAAAAAATATGCTTTGCGTTTGTTTAGCTCTGAATTATACACATTTTCCGGTTGTTCGCTGATTGTTGTTGTCACGACGAATAAATTCGAGTTTTGTCGCGTCAAACGTCACACACCGATTCACCTACAAGCGGAGAACACTGAAATGACGACGAGGTGCTGTCGCTGTGCGCCTATCCTACCTCTGTCCTCTTCTCTCGCGCAGCGACACTGACCACGGGCGAACGGGACAAGCCTATGGGCACGGAGACAGCGCGAATATCTGGCAAAAATTGATAAAAAGCAGTCGAAAACGCAAACAAAAAAAAAAAGAACGAACACGACAGGCTGAGGAAAATATTGCGAGGAAGAAAAAAATGGCGAATTAAATTTGGGACTTTTTCTTCGTCGTGCGTCGTTCTGACCCCGCTCGTGATGCTCCGGGCAGTCGAAAATGGAAAAAAAAACAGAAATAATGAAATTATATGTAAACACGCACACGCACACACACACGGAGCGATGGGTGGATTTGGTACTCGTTGTTCTGAAAATCGTACTTCCAAGTAACTAGCTGGTGTGTTGCGAAGTATTGCGAGCATCCATTGCTGCAATTTGTTGGGTTTTTCCTGTTTGCTTTTGCTTGCGGGTTGGTATTCCAGAGGATTTGGGTGCCGCTGTCAAGATATTTTGCGCTTGCTGTCGATGAACCGAGCAACGAACAGACGGGTTGTATGTCGGGCGAATAGACTGGTTGTTGTTCTTTTTTTTTTCCTTTTTTGTGGTCTTTTCTATTGAGTCGGCGAATTGGAGGTTATGTAGTTCGTGTAACCGTGTGCCACTGACAGCGAAGCGCAGCGACAGGTGACAGCTTTATTTCGTGCAGTTTTGTGTCGATGTGTTGGGTGTGTGAGTGAGTGAGGTCTAGCAAATGTTCAAACCTAGTTCAAACCTAGGAATTTCTGGGCGCTCTTAAGCAACTAGTAAAGAGCGTTGCACCGGCAGTCCGTCTGCAGGGAATTCTATGAAATTTGCACACAATGTAGTGCAGTTCACCTAGAACAATTTGAGGAAGCTGATTTAGTCTCTGTTTTCACAGAATTTGTGTTTTGAGAGTTCAAATTATGGCCAGCAATGTTTCGTCGCCTACAAGTATGCAATGTTGTTTGGTTGTTTGACATGATTTCGAAACACTGCACGTCCTTACCGACAACCTGTAGCGCACTGAGTGTGATGTATGTCAGTTTCGCAAATATTGATGAGGGTCAAGGCAAAACAAAAATTCAACTAGTTTGAAAAAAAAATGTCTAAGAAGTAGCAGCTTCGGTTTGGTGATGATGTCGGGCACTCAAAGAAAATCTATGAAACTCTTTTCAATAGAATGTGATTGGACCAATGCTTATGTCAAAATCGAACGAAATGAGTCAGAAACATCGCCAAATTCTGACAACTTAAGAAGCGTGAGCGTACGGACTGTAGCGCCACCCATATTAGTATAAGTACAGCAAACTCTTATTTTAATTATTTTTCTCATAAGTAAGCTTTAAAACATTAAGCAACTGATGCTCTTTTTCTTATTGACGACAAGTGTTTCAGGCGTGGAGATGGATCTAAATATATCGTTTTGGTGATAGGCCGAGTCAGACTAGCAAATGTTATCCTTCTTGCAAAGAGAACAACCTCGGTTCTGAGAGACCACAGTATGAATAAGATGAGTACTAGGATCAAAGAAACAGTCGACCGCTGTTTCTTTGGGCTCAAGGGACAGCTGAGTAATAGGCCTCTCGGTCGGAGATTCGCATTTCTGCTCTTCGGCACAGAGGCTCTGCCAGTTTCAAAAGAAGTTTTTATTGTCTACTGTCTGGTTGTCAGAATAGATGCCGATATGTCTGCTTGATACTATGTTGCTTTTTTTTGTCGGACAGAACATCGTTAATTGCATTAGTTGATCACCCGTACTCAATACATACTCTCTGCTTAATCTGGAGAATGATGGGCGAGAAGTTCTTTTCGAAGAGTAGCCTGCGTATTAGGAGCTGGAGGCTTTCATGTAAGGATATATAGGTTAGGTTAGGTTGTAGTGGCTGACTGCTGCAGAGCAGTCACACTTAGGCCAGAGTAGGCCCATTGTGATACCACGCGGATTAACTTCTCCTAACACTGCAACCAGTTGGTGCTGCTAATGAACCGATTTAGTTGGCTAATGCTGGCACTTTTTAGCTCGTTCCGGCTGCTGAAGTAGTAGGCTCCTAGGTGCAGGAACCTACGACTTGCAAGAGCACTGCAGGAGCAGAGAAGGTGATGAGTGTTCTCTTCCTCCTCTTCATCCATGCAGCTTCTGCAAAAATCATTATATGGTGCACCCATCCTGCGAGCATGAGTGCCAATTACACAGTGCCCGGTTATGACTCCTATAAGGGTCCTTACTGAGTCCAAGTAGACTGAGTGACCGTTTTAGGTTAAGTGATGGCCAGATTTCTTTTGTTTTAAGGCAGGTGGTGCCTTCTAGCCATTTGTCATTGGTGGTTTTGATTGTATGAATCTTTAAAAGATGATAGGCTGTAGCGATCGGCATGGAAGGCGGTACCCCTGCTATTGATAGGGATGAGGTTGTACCACACCTTGCGAGTTCATCGGCTTTGCAGTTTCCTGGTATGTCACAGTGTCCCGGCACCCACATGATGTGAATGTTGAAATGCTCGGCCGTCTCGTTAAGAGTCAGCCTGCAATTAAGGGATTTTTTAGAGTAGAACATGACACTGTCCAGGGATTTTATGGCGGCCTGACTATCGGAACAGATGGTGATATCCCTTTTTGATATCACATTGTTTTTAAGCCAGGACAGCGCTTCTTTAATCTCTAACGCTACAGTGATCAGGGAGCTTCACGGAGATAGCAATGTTGAGGTCTTGTGAATAGACACCCGCACCCACCCCTTCTTTTGTCTTTGATCCATCCGTGAAGATGCGCAGAGGATCTTTCAGTGTTTGCGTGTCAGTCATCCAGTCCGATCTGGAGGGAATACTGATTGAGAATTTCTTTTCAAAGATGGCCTGGGGTAGTAGGCGGTCGGTGTCGCTAGGTAGGAAGTTGAATTCCTTGAGAATGGTTGAGTGGCCAGTGTTGAGTTCGGACCACAATCGAAGTGTTTTGAGTCTCATGGCTGTACTTGCTGCTGCTTGTTTCCCGAATATTTCCAGAGGTGGGAGATGGAGCAGAATATTCAGTGCGTCTGACGGAGTACTTCTCAGTGCCCCGCTGATACACAGGCAGGCCAGTCTTTGTACTCGGTTAAGTGCATTGCAGTTTATAGCCTTGTTTAGTGCTGTCAACCAAACTGAGACACCATACAAAAGTGTCGGTCTGACAATAGAGGTGTAAATCCAGTGAGCGATGCGAGGTTGTAGGCCCGATTTGCATCCAATGGCCTTTTTGCAGCAAAAAAGTGCAGAAGAGGCTTTTTTTACCCTTTCCTGGATATTGAGCTTCCAGTTTAGCTTGCTGTCGAGAGTGAGACCCAGAAATTTCGCACTGGTGGTTAGCTGTAATGTGGTGCTGCACAGCAGTGGGGGTCGAATTGGGGGATTTTGTATCTTTTGGTGAAGAGTATGATATCCGTTTTTTGTGGGTTGACGCCAAGTCCGCATGTTTGTGTCCATGCCTCTAGCTTGTCAAAGGCATTCTGCATTATGTCTCTTAGAGTAGAGACGAATTTGCCGGATGCCGGATGAACTTTAGGATTGTTGCAGGGTCTGAGGGGCTTCGCGGAAGGTAAGTGCGGGTTTTTAGTCTACTGGGGATTTGATCCCTCGTTACGACCTCGAGCCGCGCCCCCTTCCACACCTCACCCAGTCTGCTGATGGCTTTTTTAAAGAGATCAGCCGATCTCTGGCACGAGAAAGTCACGAGCTTAATATGACCCTGGTGCCATCATCCCCGCCCTACAGGTGCAAGGCCTCCGTTTTCCAGCACCAGGCTCAGATAGATGTCATTAATCGCTGACTCCACCTTCTTCCAGTTCAGTGGAGAGATGGCGCAGTCAGCGTTTCCTCTATCTAATACGGCGTAAGTGATTTCGCCTTTCAGCACTTCACTATACGGCCTGTTGAGCCTACTGGCAATATTTATTGTTTCACCACTCGGTTTCAGCCTTTTAGGCTCCGAGGGTGACGCCTCCAATGACCTGGCGCGTTTGGGCGTAGTGCCCCTGGTAGTGTCCGCCTGTGGTTGGCTTTTCACTACATTTGTAGCCCAAGCTAACGACCTCTTCCTACTGTCGTTTAGCTTCTCCGGTGGAATGCCTTTAAGGCGCTCCAGAATCCGGGCAGCAGAACGCCTCTCCTTGTATCTTTTAAGGGAAGGTCCTGGGACCTTCGAGGAGGAGGCAACTCCGCGGGCGGAGATTGTTTTTTCCGTGCAGGAACTCTTACTGGGGGTTACCGTGCAGGTATTTGGTTTATGAGGCTCCACGCGGCCTTTGACAGTCTTCCGTCGTCTATCTGTCGGCACTTCAGGAGCCAAGGTTGGTCTGGAAGAACTTCCAGCCGGCGAGGGAGCACCGGTCTCTTTATTATTATTATTATTTTTTGTTTTTCTTGTATTTTCATTCATATTAAGTCCCACGAGTAGCGGAGAAAAGGAGGTCCGGCTGTGCAGAGATCCGCATTACACAGCTAAGGCAGGATTAATCTGGGAGTGTGCCAGTACACCCAGATACTCCGTTTGCGACTGAGCTATTATTTTAGGTGGGCCCCCAGCCAGGCTGATCCTCGGCACGGGTCGTATGACACCTTGATCCAGCCCACCGGATCAGTGGCAGACAGATATATAACAATTAATAATAGTGGAGTGCCAGAGCGGAATTCCTTCCACGTATGAAGTGATTTCAGTCTTATCGCCCTACGACAGCAGCCTGTCTGACGAATAATTCTATCGGCGAAAGCTATACACGTCGTCCATTGTTGAGTTGATAGCGGTTCCTACGTAGACAAAGTTTTGGACTACCTCAAAGTTATATCTGTCTGCTGTGACGTTCTGACCGAGACGTCGGAGTTGGGTGTCCTTTCTCGTTGACAGCATATACTTGGTCTTACCCTCGTTTACCGCTAAACCCTTCTTAGCGGCTTCCGTTGCAGAACCCACAAAAGCGCCATTCACATCACGTTGCGTTCTTCCGATAATGTCAATATCGTCGGCATATGCGAGTAGTTGGACGGACTTCTGAAAGATTGTTCCTCTGGTGTTGGCGTTCGAGTTTTGAACAACTCTTTCAAGAACGATGTTGAAAAAGTCGCATGACAGCGCGTCGCCTTGTCTGAATCCTTTTTAGACATTAAAGGTCTCAGGTAGGTCTTTACCGACCTTCGTGGAGCAGCGTGCATTCTCCATCGTCATCCTACACAAACGGTAGAGTTTGGTGGGGATGCCAAAACTAGACATTGCTCTGTATAGCTAGTCTCTATAACTGCTATCATACGCGACCTTAAAATCGATGAAAAGGTGGTGGGTGTCGATCTGTTGCTCCTGGGTTTTTTCAAAATCTGCCGAAGTGTGAATATTTGGTCGATGGTGCATTTTCCTGGTCTAAAGCCACAATGGTATGGAACGACCAGGTTGTTGACGAATGGCTCTAGGCGTTCACACAGTACGGCAGATAAGATTTTGTATGCGATACTTGGAAGAACATGAACATCGACATAGGCACCGATAAGTTGTAGTCAGGGACTTCTTTTACCTCGTACGAATAGGATGAGTACTAAGATCAAATGCGGAACAGCCTTTGCCAACCGATATTTCTATGCAACTGAGTAATAGGCCCCTCGGACGCTGACGATCGCATTCCTGCTGAACGGTGCAGAGACATTGACAATTTCGATGCACGGCGGTGCTATTTTCTACAGAGAGGTGGTCAGGGATTTTGCAGGAGAAAGATGCAACCGCGGACTGAATAGTTGGATGATGTCGACTGCGAACCTGTGGGACAACGTAGGAAAGGACGCAAGAACATGAGTGGGGAGTCGTAGACTTTTGATAACGAAACTGACGAGCATGAGCTAGATCGATGTCAAACATTCAACAACTTGGTTGATTCACGAAAGCGACTAGAAAACGACATCAACCGTACTTCAGTATTTGTATTTATTGACTTCAAGTTGGCCAATTTTGTGTTGGAAAAGGGACCATATTTTAGTTTGGTTTGGAAGCCACTTAGGCAACAGATCAATCCTGCCAAAAATTGGTAAACCAGTCGATGATGGGGTCAGTGGCGTTATGGGTATATGCGGTAACCCCAAGGTCCTTTCCATTCGTGATAGAACAATAGCACGCACAACGAACGGATTGTCGCGCCACCAATATTATAGTCAGTGATGAAAATGCACTCGATTCCGATGTCCCACAGTGATCTAAGTTAAGTTCACTTTTCTTAGTCAGATTCTCTGGTTTCATTTACTCTCAACTCTAAAGAAGAGTACGGGAATAGGCGGCCGGAGTACGGACGACATGGCGATCGTAGTAAGCTGAAGGATTTTGGTGACACGACCATGGATTCATTAGCAAACATACTCAAGACTTCTTCTTCTTGATTGGCGTTACAGTCCGGGGTGGACCTGGGCCTCAACTAACATGCCTCTCCAGCCAGCACGACCTTTCGCCAGCTGCCTCCAGTTGCGCACACCAAGTTGGTTGAGGTCCTTTTCAACTTGCTTGCGCCATCTAGTGCGAGGACGTCCTCTGTTGCGCTGTCCCAATGGCTCGGTGTCGAAGACTCTTCGGGCCGGAGCTGTGGTGTCCATCCGCTCTACATGACCTAGCCATCTTAAGCGTTGGATCCGAAGACGCTTAACTAGGTGCATGCCGCCGTACAGCCCGTATAGTTCGTGGTTGAACCTTCTCCTCCAATCGCCATCAACGCAAACAGGACCAAAGATCGTACGCAGAACTTTTCTCTCAAAACAACCAAGAGCTTCTTCATCCGCTTTCAATAGCGTCCATGTCTCTGCGCCATAGAGCAGGACTGGGATGATCAGGGTTTTATACAAGCTCAATTTGGTGTTTCGAGAGATGGCTCTGTTACTCAATTGCCTCTTGAGCCCAAAGAAACAGCGATTGGCAAGAGTAATTCTGCGCTTGATCTCGGTGCTGGTGTTGTTGTCCCTATTTACTCCGGAGCCTAGGTAGACGAAGTCCTTTACTTCCTCGAAGTTGTAGATGTCTATGGTGATGTTCTGTCCGAGTCGTCGATGTTGTGTGTCCTTTCACATACTTTATTTTGCCCTCATTCACCGCTAAACCCATTTTTGCCGCCTCCGTCTCAATACAAGCAAACGCCTCATTGACGGCTCACTGTGTTCGGCCAATCACGTCAATGTCGTCCGCGTATGCTAGCAGTTGAACGGACTTTTGGAAGATCGTGCCTCGGGTGTTTACGTTTGAGTTTCGCACGATCTTCTCACGTATGGCGTTAAAGAAGTCACATGTCAGCGTGTCGCCTTGCCTAAAATCTTTTTTGACATTGAAGGTCTCGGTGAGTTCGTTACCGACCTTGATGGAGCAGCGAGAGTTCTCCATCGTCATCCTGCACAATCTGACGAGTTTGGCAGGAATGTCAAAACTAGACATGGCGTTGTATAGCTCGTCTCTATGCACACTGTCATATGCGGCCTTAAAGTCGACGAGTAGGTGGTGGGTGTCGATCTGCATCTCTTGGGTTTTTTCGAGGATCTGCCGTAATGTGAAAATTTGATCGATAGTGGACTTTCCTGGCCTGAAACCGCACTGATAAGGACCTATCAGGTTGTTGACAAAGGGTTTCAGGCGTTCACACAGAACGGCAGAGAGTATCTTATAAGCGATGTTAAGGAGGCTGATCCCTCTATAGTTGGCGCAGTCAAAGGGGTCTCCTTTCTTGTGGACCGGACAAACGACGCTGAGATTCCACTCATCGGGCATGCTTTCCTCCGACCATATCCTGCAGATAAATTGGTGCATGCACCTTACCAGTTCATCTCCAGCTGCTTTAAATATTTCGGTGGACAGACCGTCCGCTCCAGCAGCTTTGTTCGATTTCAGTCTAGATATCGCTATCTTGACTTCGTCTAAGTCGGGGGGACGGAATTCGTGTTCATTCCAAATTGAATGAAACATTCTGCCTGACAGCGGAATTTGTGTCGTCATTAACAGTCTACAGAAATGATTTTTCCAAATGCTCAGCATCGACTGCGATTCTACTACTAGTTGTCCATTTTCGTCCCTGCAGGCTTCGGTCCGAGGTCTGTATCTTCCTGATACTTGTTCTACCTTTTGGTAAAACTTTCGGACCTCCTTCCTGTCGTAACACTTCTCCATCTCCACGACCGCGCGCTTCTCATGCTCTTTCTTTTTCTTTCTGAGAAGCCGGTGCTCTTCCCTCCTCTTCTGTTCGTAGAGCTCACGAACAGCTCTCGTTGTTCGATGCAGCGTTGCCTTGTAGGCCTCCTGCTTGGCTGCATGTACCTGCCTGCACTCGTCGTCAAACCATGGGTTCCTTCTGGGTGGTGTCGTGAAACCCAGCACATCAGTGGCAGCTTCCATTCTTCTTCTATTGAATGTGCAGGCAGCGTCGAACTTTCAGAGAGTTTCAGGGAGACTCGGTCGGAAAAGTTCCTAGCAATCAGTTGCGATTGTAGCTTTCCGACGTCAAACCGTAGTGTTCTTTCTCGACTCCGTACTTCTCTCGATATCCTCATCCTTACCTTGGCTACAACAAGGAAATGGTCCGAGTCGATGCTGGCTCCTGGGAACGTGCGGACATCGAGAATATTGGAGGAGTGTCTGACGTCGATCGCAATGTGATCAATCTGGTTGACGGTTGATTGATCAGGAGACCCTTATGGATATTGAGGTGTGGGAACCGCGTGCTCATCACAGGTTACGCCCCGAGGCGAAATCTACCAGCCTGAGTCCGTTTCCGGATATGTTGTCATGCAGGCTGTGTTTTCCGATGACTCTAGTAAAGATTTCTTCCTTGCCCAGCTGTGCGTTGAAATCTCCTAGAACGACCTTGGTGTCATAGCTGGGGCATCGATCGTGTGTTCTTTCTAGGAGATCATAGAAGTCATCCTTGCTATCGTCATCCATCTCCTCCGTGGGGGCGTGTGCGCAAATCAGACTGATGTTCCCGAATTCAGCCTTAAGGCGGATTGTTATGAGGCGCTCGCTGATATAATCAAAGCTTAAGACTTTTTGCCTAAGTCTGCCTCGAACAACGAATCCGCATCCAAATAAGCGCTGCCTTCCCTCTTTGTAGCAATCACCGTAGTCCTCGAACAACGAATCCGCATCCAAATAAGCGCTGCCTTCCCTCTTTGTAGCAATCACCGTAGTCCTCGAACAACGAATCCGCATCCAAATAAGCGCTGCCTTCCCTCTTTGTAGCAATCACCGTAGTCCTCGAACAACGAATCCGCATTCAAATAAGCGCTGCCTTCCCTCTTTGTAGCAATCACCGTAGTAGATGTCGCAGTTTCTCATCTTCCTTTTGCCCGGCCCATCCCATCGCATCTCCTGGATGGCGGTGACATCTGCTTTATAGCAGTCCAAGGCCTCCGCGAGTTCATCGGCTGCACGTGGTCTCTTCGGGGACCTCACATTCCACGTGCAGAACCGAAAATCATTGTCCTTTAATCGTTTGCTCGGGTCGTCAACTTTGAATCCGTCCATATCCGAGGCCTGTTGTCGGCTCGGGAGTTAACCTCACGCACAGCCTACAACTGGTAGGCCAGGCCCATTATTTGACCCTCGGGCACAGAGGCATCGCTGCATACATTAGTTCACCACACAACGGTTGTTGTGATGGCTATCCAGGGGCGCCACGAGGAGGCTGTATGTCAACTTGACTTATGGAGTAGCAGGGATCGCACTGGCATCCTACCAGGTTGGGTGCAGTCAGCAACTTTGCCCTGTGTACATAAGCCCATACTCAAGACTAGGCTAGTGTATATTCGTCACAAGTACGTCAGACGCCGGATTGGTTGCACATAAGCATCTCTCACGGACAAATAGAAAATTGTGCCACAAACAGGAAGCATTGCTGACGAAAGGACTGAATTTAAAGGTTGCGAAGTAGCTCAATCTTCTACTTCTGAGCATCAGTAGTGCACAGGGGATGATTCTCCTATGAAAGAGCTTCACAAATGCAGACCCTACAAAACTAAAAACCTTATTGTTGAACAATTTGTTCGTCTAATTTGTGGGTAAGTTTGCAATCACCTCTTTGCTGTGACGGCAAGAGAGCTGATTGTGTAGAGTCGCAGCGAACTTTCTAGTTGCAAAATAAACCGATCGACGTTGTCTAATAATAGTCAGAGCTGGAATCACTGATCTGCTTCTGTGCCACAATGATCGTTGGCCACGATCGCCGGCGGAAGAATCGCCCATTTTTTGGGGAACGACGACAGTGCTTGTAAGAGAGCCCTTCATCACTGCACCGAGTCCAGCTTCCTTCATCATCGCCCCGAGTTCTGCCAGCATTCATTCATTCCGCGACATGAGTAGATCAATGATCGCACGGGAAATGCATAATTTTATTGTAACGTTATGCCAATTTATTTGTGCCAAGTTGCCATTGGTCTGCGTGAAGATGCGGCTAGGGCGGTAGTTGCTAAAAAAAATCGACAACGCTGTTGGAATTAATGATCAACTACTGATGACGACAGGGACAGGATACGGAAACAGTAAAGGAGTCTACCTGCCCGTTCAACAACCACAAACACGCGCTTCAAAAAAAATGTACTTAATCGAAAAGAAAGTACGAACGTCTCTCCAGAATTTCCCACCGCATTCCACGTTTTAGCCCAACGCGCATCTCATATGTATATGGCGCCATTACCGAAGATACCCCCAGCAACCTACGCGTCCAAATAACACTTAACTATCGAATAACAGCGAATCCAGTCGTAACGCAATAAAAGACACTTTTCCAGCCGGAGACGCCGAGAAAGAGAACAGAGGGGGAGACAGAGAAATCTAGATCCAAACGCTAACGACTGTAAACACATAAACAATGGTGTTGGAACAATAAACTGCCACTTCAGCCGTGCATCAAGTCGCGCACTTAATCCATGTCCCGTGTGAGACTGATCGGAAATTATTGCCTATACCGCTAAATACACCTGTTCCGTCGGACCAAATGACTTCATAAATAACCAAAAAAATACAACCAACATCATTTCCATAATACGAATCAATCCAGGTGACCCCAAATGTGGGAGACCAGACGCGCGCACTACGTCACATCCAGCCGATCGATCGGATTCCAATTTCATCTTATTGACAGCAGACGACGATGAAGACGAAGACGGTAACGCAGACGCGCACGCCTGCACGAACGCACACGCGCGCTCATGGGAACCACACGATTTCCGTGGAAGCAGACGAAAGCCAAAACCAAGAACCAATGGACCACCGATCGGCGATCGGCGATCGACCACCGACCACCGACGCACCCTCGACATTTCTGGAATTCGAGCCATTTGCGTTCGTGTAAGGCGATAATGTTAACCTGAGTGGTTAGCTCATCCATATGTGTGAGCCGGCGATTTATTTGACGTTTCTATGCGAGTGCCAGTTATCGGTTTATTTTTATGAATCGCGCCTGGCGAGGAGCGGGCAGCTCGAGCTCCGCCCGGGCTGGCGATCACCCTGACACACGAAACGCTGCGATTCAATCACAAATCAATGGCGAGTGCTCATTGACTTGATTTGATGGTAATTTTTGTTTTGTAAATCGATTGGTAACGTCTTAATCTGGTTGACTCCGAAATTGGTATTCAAATTTGTTGGTGGAATGCCGTGTTCTTTGTCGTGTGGGATCGTCCGAGGTCAGAGGGTTTTGCTGGGGGCCTTTGTTCCGATATCGCGTGTGATTTATGGCCCGACTTAGGCTTGCATCTGATGCCTGAATTGTGCGTCTCGATGCTTAGGTCGACTCACTGAGAGGCACGCACGACTTTGATTTAGGAGTCGCAGCCAATGGGGCCTAATTGAGACGTTTTAGGCTGTGCTTAGGTCGCTCGACGTCGCGCTCAGGGAGATAAGCATTTTGAATTGTGTTGACGGCGATTTCCGAGCTTCGAACGGAGCAATTTATTTCAATGAATTGACTCGGGTAGGGGCTAAGTGGACTTCCCTGGTGGGGATCTAATGGCGACGGGAAGGTGTTGGCGACTGCATAAACATCCGCTGTTGATGAGTGTCTGGCCTATTTCCGTGTAAGTCTGGATCAATTTTGGCGCCAGAGTGGGCAGCAGACAGGTGCACACGTCGACAACTTCTTCGTGAGAAATTAACGATTGCTTCTTTAGCCTAGAAGTTGGATGAAATAGAAACGGGGTTCTAGAGACGAGCATGATGTTATGAAGCTGTATGTTGTATTTAGCAAGGCAAGGCGTGTCCGAAAGCCCGGGTGCAAGGCAGAAGACTGTTCTTTTGCTTTGCACTCGATGTAGTCTTGCGTGTGCTGCGCTTCTGCTGCGAATCTTGTGAAAGGGCTATAGTTGCGTCTATTCTAGCAAACACTTTTGTTGAACTGTCAACAGTTAACCGTCAAGCGTCAAGCGCTGGCAACTTTCGACGGCCTGGTTACTGTTTGACGCCAACCCACATTCATTGAAAAATGAAATGCATGCACCTTGCAATCATCAGAGGAAATGCGGGACGACTTTGGTCCTTGAGTACAGATTCAATGTACACCTTGAGTACCTTGAGTACAGATTTTGGCCAACAGAGAATAGTTGGGAATAAATGAAAGCCGATTATTGATGATACTTGCTTATTTACTTAAGGTGGCGCTACAGTCCACGGTGGACCTGGGTCTCAAAAATCAAGCGTCCTCTGCCAGCCTGATCCAGCCTAATGGCTCCAGTTTCGCACGCCAAATCGGTTGAGGTCCCCCTACAGCGGCGTCCGTTGGTAGTAGATTCTAAAACTCTCCGGGCCGGAGCATTGGTTTACATCCGCTCTTTGTGGTTGGGTGCTGTACGATTTGGGTGGGCAGTGATTAGCATCAACCTGACGATG
This sequence comes from Eristalis arbustorum, assembly GCA_916610145.1. Classification (NCBI taxonomy): domain Eukaryota; kingdom Metazoa; phylum Arthropoda; class Insecta; order Diptera; family Syrphidae; genus Eristalis; species Eristalis arbustorum. The sequence goes on from OU744318.1 coordinate 28,418,954, forward strand.
CCTCTGTGTAGAATCGCTCTCGCCAACCAGTGATACTTCGGCTCTGTCGACTGCACTGGCATGACTGTGTCAGGTTGAGGTTGTGAGTGCCGCCGTTGGCCCTTGAAAGGTAACCTTTCAGATCCGAGTTCCGAATATGTCAGAGTAGCTCTTATAGGGGGTGTACCAGGTAGCTCTGGATGTCGCCGTTGGCTAATCTGATGATTAGCTCCTCCGCCGCCATCCGTAAAGAGAGATGAGTCCTGATACAGACTCATCCACTCTCTCCCTCTCGCCAAACCGTACAGCTCGTAGCATTGGATCTAAAACGTTCGTTCTCCGACCTCGGAGGTACGTATTTGTCCCATCAATCCACAACGGGTTGATGCGGATTTTGGATTTTGTACACAAAATCGTCTCTCAGACGAGGTTCATTTCTGACAATCCAGTTACTGCTTTTGTAAAGTCTTGGGAATAACTGACACTGGTGCTACTTCTAGGCTTCCAGGACTTGAGTAGGCATAACAACCACTCATCGCGTCTGAACTAAGCTTGTTACTAGGTTTGATTAGGTTGGAGTGGCTGTCTGCTGGTAGCAGCAGCCACAGTAAGGCAGTAAAAAACCATTGTGATGTCAGTATTATTAAATAATCCCTATACCGGGCACCCATAGCGTTTGCTACAACGCAGTTTGTATTTTCGTTCACCTTGTTGATGCAATTATCGGATTGAACTCTATTGTCCATTGCATATGGGTTGGAGTAAACTTGTCTTACGACCGGAAGTTTTTTCTTGAAATATTAGTTTTATTGTTGTTTTCTTACAAGATTTGTTGATGTACTTTGAGGACTAATTCATTTCTTTATTTGAAAGTTTTTTTTAAGGATTCCTTGAGGCCATTTTGTCCATATCATCCTATTACGTCATTATCCACCATACATCCACCATACACGAGAATCGGTTCACTTTATAACAACCAAACTTTCATAATTCACGAGAATCCAATTCTTTCGAGTCATTTTACAGACTTCGCAGTTCGTAGTCGCCTCTTTTTGTGGGAGAACACACAACACGAGTGGTTGTTTTAGAAAACCTTATCCAGATCATCTGCGGGCTGGGACCCACCAATTATGCTTTTTTTTTTTTTAACGACTACTTTAAATCTATGTAAGTTGGCCACCATGGTCAACTACCGAGTCATTTAGAACAGCCAGCGGCGGAAGGGACTGGTTTTGGTGTAACCACCAGTAAAATTGCCGTTCTTTGGCAGACTCTCTCCTGTATCGAGCAGAGATCGCTCTGCTGAACCGGAGGAGATCCTCGCGACTGCGAGCGACATCCCGTTCGTATTGGAGTCGCCTGTCCACTGTTCGGCGTACGACGTGGAAGATTACAGGGCATCCGTATGGATCCTGTATTAGGCCAATTGTGTCGAGGTAGAGGAACGCCTCGGGAGGAATAAAGCCTGTAAGGCGCACTCTCTCATGGTACATAACGTTGGGGTAGTAGGCCCCAAAGATCAGTCTGTTGGAAGAAGTCATAGCTCGTGCAACATGCCTTCTGATCAGCTTAATAATAAAATTATCTATCCTGTTCAAGTTGGCCTCGTTGTACAGGACCTCGTTGGGATAGTACTTCTTGTACTCAGATTCGGGTGTACGATACAACCGGAGACAAGTCCGCAGACACTGTCTCTCGAACAACCTCATCTTTTCCATCTGGGAAGGACTCACGTTGAACCACAACGGACAACCGTACGCCATAATTGGCCGGATGATGGCCATGTAGCAGATTACCTTCACCCTGGTATCAAGTTGGCTGCTGTAAAACAACCTCCTTGCCACAGCAAAGGCCTTTTTAGCTTTGGCCAGAGCAATATCTATATGTTTGTCAAAATACAGATATTGGTCCAACCAAATGCCAAGATACCTAACTACACTTTTCACATCTAAAGGGCGTCCCTGTGGGAGTGGGGACACGTTGAGTCAAAAGCAAATGGCAGCAATGTTAAATGTTGCACAGCAAACAATTTCTGACCGTTTAAAAGCTATGGGAAGGATCCAAAAGTGTGCAAAATGGGTGCCACATGAATTGACTGAAAGACAGATGGAAAACCGAAAAAACACTGAAATTTTGCTTCAAAGACACGTAAGAAAATCGGTTTTGCATCGGATTGTTACTGGCGATGAAAAATGGATGTATTTTAAGAGTCCTAAACGGAAAAAATCATGAGTTAATCCGGGACAACCACCACCAGATCGATTCGGCAAGAAGACAATGCTGTGTGTTTGGTGGGACCAGAAAGGTGTGGTGGACCACGAGCTCCTAAAACCTGGTGAAACCGTTAATACTGATCGCTACCGACAACAAATGATCAATTTGAACCATGCATTGATCGGGAAACGACCAGAATTGGCCAGAAGACACGGCAAGGTAATTTTGCTCCATGACAATGCACCTGCACACAAAGGGAAACCGGTTCAGGACACAATCAAAACACTTGGCTGGGAGCAGCTACCCCACCCGCCGTATTCACCAGACTTGGCTCCTTCCGACTACCATTTGTTTTCATCGATGGGACACGCATTGGCTGAGCAGCACTTCGATTCCTATGAAGAAGTCGAATATTGGGTGTCTGATTGGTTGGCTTTAAAAGACGAACAATTTTATTGGCGTGGTATTCACAAATTGCCAGAAAGGTGGTCAAAATGTGTAGAAAACAATGGCCAATACTTTGAGTAAATGTTTTTACTTTCCCATTAATAATTAGTGTTTGATTTTCACAAAAAAAAAACGCTCATTTCATACCGGTATACGTAATACAATCTGAACACATCAAATCGTACGGTTTACTTATTTCCCCATTGGTACATCAATTCGGGTGCTTTGCGGCATGTGTGTAGCGTCGTTTTACTAAAAGTTCGTATTGAAGGAGTACAGCTCCTGAATTTTGGTCAAACAAAAAATTCCAAATAAGTGAACGCTGTATCCGGCCCCATGATAGCTCCGGTGTTCTATCGTTTCTATTACAAAACAGGGCAATTGATTTCTGGGAATCACACACAGAAAAACAGTGCATTTTCCAGGCTTATTTACTTCGTTTGCGCAACAATTTCAGGCCACATTCATAATAGCAAGCCTAAATCTTAGCAACGTCATCCTACCGTCCATTTACCAAATCTCATCAAACTCTGTGAATCCGTTTAGGAAGTACGAACTGCAGCTCCACAAACATCACAACGTCGAAAGTGTCTTATTTAAACTATTAGTAGGACAGTGACTGTTGTATAATGAAGCAACGAATAATCTTCTTCACTGCATCACTTCAGAAGTCAGATGACTTCTTCATCCAGTTGCTGAAAACATGACGCGATTCGAAAGCTCTAACGTTTGCATTCTTTTTCATTCAAATTAAATCCATGCTCCATATGGACATAGAGGACTGTTGAGAATGTAGAGAAGTAGCTACAAAAGCCCAAGAATATTTAAAAAATTAATCGAACAAACTTACCCCAAATTAGAAATATTTTCCAACCAATCAGCAACCCATTCGCCCACCATCAGCAGTAAGCAACCACCCCCCTGAAAAAATGAAGGACTCAAAAGTGTGCATTCCACTCACTGAATCATAGATCAGATGTGAACAAAAAGAAGCCGCCTTAGCGCCCGGCAGAGTGAAATTAAATTAACTTAAGTACCATGAGGCGACCAGATAGAAAATCCCCGCACATAAGTAGGTAACCCCCCGACGAGGGTGACAACCATAAAACAAAGTGTGTGTGTGTACACAAGGAGCAATAAGTTAAACCATCCCGCTTCCACGGCCAAGTGTTTGCTCAGTCCAAACCGAAGATGTCCCTAAATAAGAAGGAAGTCGAATGAAGCCAAGGAAAACCAAACGATGTTCTTGTGCAGTCAGTCGGCATTTGGGGTCGATGAGGGAGCACATTCTGGGGGAAAACAATTATTGGGAGGTGTGCAAAGTTGAATTTAAGTTAATGATACATAGGTCGTGGTGAGTATGATTTCGTGCCACTGTATTGATGAGCAAACAACATGTTGTGGTCTTTTGGAACCATTAACTTTTGTCAGACGAAAAGAAATCATCATCGAAATTAAATGACGTTCACGCAGAAAATTCTTGTGCACAGAATTGTCATCTCGACTAAAAGAGGAACAATTTGTTCATTAAAGAATTAGGAACCCTATCGGGGAAAGTACAAAGTACATCTGCAGATCTCAATTTTTCATACCCGCTGGCGTTTCCTTTAGATGGATCTTCGAACTGTTAGCTAATGGTTGGTCCACACCCTTTGAGTTCTCCTCTAAAACATCGAGTGTTCTCTGAAGGCTTGACATTTCTTGCTCCTTAAGCTCTAGTTTTCAAATTTGCCATGTGCTCTGCTTGCAGCTGTATATCTTGCTAATTTTGAAGTTGAAAGACTGAATATTTTGATGAGCAAACGAGCAAGGGTTACCATCCACAATTATTAAACCAGATGCTCCGCCGCTAGGTCCTTCGTCAACTTTGCCATTCCTGCCAACCCATTATATTAGGTGAAAGCAGGGGCACCTCTAGTGTCGTGTATAACGGTCTCAGAGACACTTATCCTACCAGACTTATATCAAATCTCAATCAGCTAGTAATAGGTCGTCTAACAAGAGCCTTGACGCAAGTCTTCTTAAAGGAAGAGTTCACGTTGGACTCTGTAATCGCACAAGAAGACGATGTAGCCTCCCTCATCTTATGGAAGTTCCCTTCAACTCTTAGTGAGCATCTCAGTCATGAACTAATGGCACTTAAAAACTGGACGTAGACCCGAGGGCTCAACGCCAAGCCAAGGAAGACCGAATTGCTGAAATTTATCAAAAAGGAGAAGACTCCAAAGGCCACAAAATTTCAACCACAAATTCAGCTCAAGCCCTCTAAGACCAGCGTGTTTTACTCGATTCCAAACTCAGTTAGAAAGATAGCACAGAGGAAAGCATAAAAAAGACATACGTTAAATTCTATACGTGCTTTTGATAAGACTTGGGTCTAAAATTACGGGTCTAAAATTAAGGCCCACCAAGATCTACTGTTCTCTGGTATGGTGATAAGCAGAGTTGAAGTACATTCTCACCCAGCTTACTAAAATCCGATCGGCCTGCCTGGGCGTAATAAGTTGTCTCGAACAGCATCAACTTATAGCACTCGAAGTGTCCCCCTGTGCTCGAATTATTGTGTAACACCAGTGCAGCCTACTAGGCCATTAGACTCAGAGGGGCTACTAAAAGTTGGAAAGGCGATGCAGAATATTAAACAAACTGGCTACCTGCGTACTAGCGCCAACCTTCGCCTCCTTGAACGTTTTCCCATTGCCCAGGACAAGTGGTAATAGCTGATGGGGACATGCCCTTAAACTCGTATCCTGCTCAAGGACGAGCGCTGGTACAGGCGCAGGGGCCTTCTGTGATGCCCTCCAAAAATCCTGACGACTGCAGAGCTTTTTTCAAGTTGAAGTAGCTACAATGCACAAAGTAGAACGCACTCTGAGGAATCATAACATACCGGGCGAATCGAGCACCACCATATCTGCAATAGCCAATCGGCAACAAAGGCCATTGCATTATACGTCCTGACGTCGAAGCTGGTTAGGTTATGCGGGCAGAGTATTCATGACATTTTCTTGGCAGATTCGGCGGCCCTCTATCGAAGTATACTTTAATTGAAGGGAATGAAAAGGTGGACAGTTTCACGAAAATGTGGTCGGAGCGAGGGAAATCTTGAGATCAGTTCTATGAGATGACAACTGGAAGACAATAATAGAAGATAGAATCAGAACTCGCTGAAACTGCACAAGGGCCGATGCGGAGCCTGAAGGGACCAACATCATTGAGCGGCTGCAGTCGTAAGGATATAGGCACGCTAATAGGAGTCATTGCTGAGCACTCTGTACACGTTTTTTTGAGGATAAGGATGAAATAAAGTCAATACAATTGCTCTACGAATGCGCAGCGATAGCAACTTAAAAAAAACAGCTTCTACGAAGCACTTCTTCATAGAACTGTCTGCCTTAAGCGATGTTGAACTGAAAAATCTCCTAAATTCACATGCGAATGTGGCTGGTTTTTGGGCTACAGCTTAGGGGCTACTAGTCTCATGGTAGTTTTGAACATCACCTTGTAATAATTATGGGTGGCGCTACAGCCTGTAGAGGGCTAGGGCCTAGCTTCTCAGCAACCACTCACGTTGTGCGTATTGTTCTGTCAAGAGGGGAAGCGACCCGAAAAGTCAAGCTTGAGAATCTTTTTCTAGACAGGAACCAGGTCATATATTTGTGGTACAGAGGAGGGATCGAACCTAAGCGTAGAGGTTCAAGTGCATTGGGGTCGGCGCATATACCCTCAACGCCATGGTCCACCGCACTGCCTAGCACGAGCAAAATGACCGCAACTCATGGACCTAAATGAGCCACGACCGCAAAGCCGTGAGTGCGCCCAATTATCTACATATGTACCTACCAATCGTTGATAGAGACTTGGACTTCTTGTCTGGGGGTGTCATAAATAATTGAGGTCTGCAAATGTACTTTTCGTGTCTCTTTTAGTTGAGATGATAAGTCTGTGTACGAGAACGCCGTTTCGTGTCGATGCTCATTTCTTCTAGTCTGTCTGTCTGAGCATTCTCAATAACTCGAAAGTGGTGGTATCATGATTTATGAAAGTTGATCTTGTCGGGGATTTAACTAAGAGCCTTCAGTGTATAAGTCGACACCGCGGGGAGGCTGTATGTCAACTTGACCTGTGCATTTACAGGGATCGTTGCTGGCATCTCGCCAAGTTGAGAGCAATCAACAACTTTGCCCTGGATGCACAGGCCCATGCCCTCCGTATAAGTCGACACAGGGCGGCATTATTCGTTCATACTTCTTTGAAAATAAGTAAAGTGCAAATAATCACCGTTAATTCTCATCGCATTATGTTAACTGAATTTCTTTGTCCTCAAATCGAAACTTCCGATTGTTGCTCAACTAATGTTCGTCAGTGTAAAGTCATAAAAGTCAATTTCCCGAGATGCCAGTTTCGATTCTCCTCTCCATTCCTGAGAAACTTTACCCGCAGCACATTCACCCCCTCAGTCAACTGAAAAACTGGCATGTGCTCCACACAAACCGGGAACAACTGAATTTGGCTTTTTGTCGCGAACACTACTTTATTGGCAGACACAGGGGCGAACCTCTTGCGACATTTATATTGTTTCACGCTGCCTTACGACGCTTGGGGCCCTCCCTCTCGGCGTCTGTCCTTCGGCGCTCTCAGCTAAAGACGTCCTTGAAGGAGGAAGTCGTCGAATTTTCCTTCTCCACTGCGCACACAATTTATTCCATCCACTCTCCGCAAGACGGCACGAAGTGTGAAGCATAAAAATGGTGATTTCTTAATGTGCATTTTTTTTCTGAAATATCCTCGCACATCCTTGCGCCACGCCGGGCGGCCAACAATTAAACGAAGTGTGTCCTTTAATCACTTACAAAGTGTTGGCTGCCTTTTTGTGTGGGTGACTTTTTGTGTGCACACAAATTGGCAACCCTCGGGAGAGGGAGAGAGTGTCCGGACAGGACGCGCATATCTGTGGCAGCATCTTGTGGGAAAGAGTCGTCCACCTTCACCTCGTCGGCGTCGCCTGCTGGGCGCGCTTCATTAGACAAAGAGCCTGGTAATTGAACGTGGCCACATATTACGCTTATCAGTGCGCGCCAACTGATTTACAGGATATCGCGTTGGTCCGGTCCGGGCCGGCCAAGCGCAGCGCCTATTAGCCCCCTTGAGTGTGTGCTTAATGCTTACTCATTAATGCGTATCGCTGTGCGCCAAGCGCGCGGAGCGCTTGTGCGCCCGAGGCGTCCCGCCGGCCCGAGGGCACTTTCTGCACTTCATTAATTTATATTCCGCATTCGTTTGCTAATAATAACGCAATATAGAAAATTAGATTGGTCCCGCCGATAGGGAGTGTGCAGCTAAAATCGATGTTCCCGGGTGCCGGCGACTCCTTATCGCAGGCCGCGCAGGCGCAGTGTCTGTCTCTCTTGCCACTGTGCCACTCTATCCGGAGGGCAAATGCCCGATAGATAGAAATTAATTAATGGTCTCGCATTTGGTGGTGTTCCTCTTCGCGCGCCGCCTGATCTTATCACAAAGGTCGCAGTTGCGGCCACTCTCGATACGCGTACATGCTCGTCGCGGAACGAGGAGAGAGAGAGAGATCCTGCGGCAGCTACTGGATTCCGGAGCGCGCACTTGCCAAAAGGTGCGCTCGCACTGTATCACCGGATCGCCTCATCAAGCGGCGTAATCTTAAACCGTTTTAATTAAGTACACACGGGTAATTAATAGTTGTATGTGCGAAGTGAGATGGTAATTTGCGGCTGATGGCTGCCGGGGGCCATCGGAGTCGTCGTCGCTGGAGTCGGCCGCTGCTGCTGTTCGGGGTATTGAGGCTTGTAAGGCGGTTGACCTTAGCAAATTGTCCGGTGTGCGATTGCCAGGGAGTGTGTGATTTCAATTTCACGGCTTCCGTACAGGTTTTCGGTCGCTGTGCGGGCCGCAAATTAGAAACTAAATGGTGAAAGACCGACATGACTCGTGAGCGGACAAAGTCTGCGGACTCTTGGACTTGAACCCGGCGAAGGTGAAGCCGGAATGGGGGGAAGTGCGATGATTGGTAATGGCCAATAAGGAAGTTGTGTGTTCGTATTTGATTCATTTGCGAACAACTTGGCGGTAATCTGTTTCGCAGGACACAAGGTCAAAATGCGAGATCTCTCACTTTTTAGACACCAAGTGGCTTGGAGGGGGTTTCTCTGCTTCCTTATGTTGATTGGGGAAAAGTTCTTGGTTCATTCCACCCGCTCACCCATGGCAAGTGGAATCTGGTGATAGGCGGAAGATCTATGCTCAGGAGCAATTTCTGACTTACAATGCTGGGACTGGTGATTTCATAGCTTATCTCAAAGAAAAGTGGAACTAAGCGCAAATAGCTGCATACTTCCACATGATGTTTCCAAGGTGTTTGACAAAGACGGGGCAACAATATATCGTTATGGCGACAATAATAGTGTCTGTATGCCACACATCAGGTTGTTCAATTCAATTGAAGATATTTGACAGGGTTGACAGCTTCATGCCAAGCTCATTTCAATTCGAGTTGCTTTGGACGGGTTCAAGTCTGACAACCACAAAATTAATTCTGGTGTCCCTCAAGGTTCTGTCCTGTCTATTCTTATTCTTCTTTGATTGGCGCTACAGCCCGTAGAGAGCCCTGTCTTGTTTCTCAACAACCACTAGAGTTGTGCGTGCTATTGTTATCTCACGAGTGGAAAGGACCTACACTTTTATGCCGACTCCGAACGGCCAAGTTTGAGAAGCTTTTTCTAACTCTTTGAGCATTGTCAGTGACTGGAAAAAGGTGGGGTCGTGAACAATATTTTTGTCGCACAGACCAGGGATCGAACCTACAACGTCGAGGTTGGGGTATCCACAACGCCGCGGACCACCACCTGTCCTGTCACCGACACCCTTTCTAATTCTTGTAAATTGTCTCCAAATTCTTGCTTCTCATCCAATTCACATCTTCAGCACTCTCAGCATTATACAAGTCCCTACGACACCATTTGGCGATAGATATGAAACGGCAGCGTTTAAATGCCTGCCTTGACACCATAATCAACTGCAATTTAATGCTCCAACAACACAATGCTGTCTGCTGTAATTTTTTTGTCGTTGATTTTTATGACTACATTGCAGCATTAAGATGCAAAAACTTGTCAATAGCACTACCAGTCACCAACCAGTACTTTGGTGTAATTTCTTGGTCTTCCACAAGCTTTCATCATCGGCTCTCACAATCAAAACCAAATAACAACCAAGAGATGCAGATCGATACCCATCACCTATTTGTCGATTTCAAGGCCGCATAGGACAGCGTGCATAGAGACGAGCTATACAGCGCCATGGCTAGTTTTGACATTCCTGCCAAACTCGTCAGGTTGTGCAAGATGACTGTGGAGAACGCTCGCTGCCCCATCAAGGTTGGTAACAAACTCACCGAGACCTTCAGTGTCCAAAAAGGTTTTAGACGTCCTGGAGAAGATCGTGCGAAACTCACCGGCCAACACTAGAGGCATGATCCTCCAGAAGTCCGTACAATTGTAAGCATACGCCGATGACATTAATGTGATTGGTAGAACTCGTACAGCCGTCAATGAGACATTTGCTAACATTGAGACGGAAGCGACAGAAATGGTTTTAGTGGTGAATGAGGGCAGAACGAAGTATATGCTGTCCTTAGGACACACAACATCGACGACTCGGTCAGAAAGTCCACATAGGCAGCTACAACTTCGTGGTAGTAAAGGACTTCATCTACCTTGGCTCCCAAGTTAATAGCGCGAACAACATCAGTACCGAGATTAAACGCGGAATAACTCTTGCCAACCGCTGTTTCTTTGGGAAATTGAGTAGTGGAGCCCTCTCTCGAAGGACCAAGCTCACATTATATAAGACCCTGATCATCCCTGTTCTGCTCTATGGCGCGGAAGCTTGGAATATCTCAAGAACGGTTGAAGACGCGCTTTGTCGTTTCGAGAGAAAAAATCTGCGTTCAATCTCTGATCCTGTTTGCGTTGAAGGTTTCTGGAGAAGAAGATTCAACCACGAACTGTACGGGCTGTACATCGACCTGAGTCTAGTCAGGCGTCTATGGATTCAAAGGCCTTGTTGAGCGCATGGACACCACTTCCTCAGCCGGAAGAGTCCTCGACTTCGAACAACGCTATAGAGGACGCCCGCTTCTGAGGTGGCGCACCCAAGTGGAGAAGTACCTCATCCAACTTGATGTGTGAAATTGGAGGTAGCTGGCTAAGAATCGTGCCAGTTGGAGAGGCTTTTTGGCTGAGGCTCATGTTTACCCCTGATTCCAACGCCATAAGAAGAAGAAGAAGAAGAAGCCATCTGCAGCCGCTGATTTCTTACAACCGTTAAGGACCATGCCTTTGGTTTTCCCCTGGGCAGTAATGTCACCTCCGACTGCGTGAGCACAGGATTGATTGGACTTCTGTTGGAGCGAAGCCCAACCATCGATGCAAGCTTTTACCAAGGACGCGGCCAGTCCAAACATGTGCGGGTTCTGAGAGCACCTCCTCTGATCTTTACCTAGCAAGTTCATCAGTGACCACATTTTCCGTCTTGCTATGGTGCTCCGGGAGCAAGACATGTATTGGTCTTACCATACCGGCTTAGATCTAAACTGATCTCTTTGGTGATAGACCCCAAGACTTGTCGAAGATTCTCTTAACTGAAAACTAATTGAGCCTTGGCAATTTGCGATGCAGTGTTTTTTTCTAGAGAAGAACACCCAAATACCTAGGTTTATCGGAAAACCGGTTGTCACTAAAGCGAGTCCCTAATATTCAACCTTCATCCATGAATGGGGCTTGTGACGGTGAAACCAGAAAGCCTCCATCCTTGGTGAGCGCTGGACTTGAGTGCAATGCTCATATGCAATCTTCATCAATTCCCTGCAAAATAGCCGTCTCGCTAAGAATGTCCATCAGTAGTTGAACGAAAATGTAAGGATACTAGTAATCCTTACGCACACGCAAATTTTAAATAAAAAACGCCGAGTTCTGACTGTCCTATTTCAATTTGACTCGTATTGCCATCAATATTTTGTCACTGCCTTTGGGCTGGATGCATCATTTTTTCATACTGTGACTGTCATTGCTGCTCGATTTTGCGAGAAGTTAATGCAGTTCGAAATTTGGGTGATATTGTTGCGACAAATATGTAAATCCATCAAGACGATGCCTTATCACAAAATAATTATAGCCTACTTTTGATCCAAAGTCGCTCACACAATTCGATCAGTTTGACAGGATACTGCATTATCGGTACTCACGTTTCAGATTTAACATTGTGACGCGTACACAAACCAACCTAAAGCGCCACCTGCGGGAAACAATCGAACACCATTCGGAGTAGTTGCTATAATCCGTCGCAAAACACAAAATAATTATGAATACACCAAAGCCTATGGAGTAAATGAGTTCCCTGTACATAGTGCCGGAGGGGAAACCTGTTGGTGGTTGTTGTGTTGCGTTAGCTTGAACGCTTGAACGAGACAGCCGCGCCGGCGCCACCGTACAGTCATATATAATCAACCCCGAATGTACGTACATGAGTGCCCATAGGAAAATTCCACAGACAGATGGCGACAGAGTTTAAATATCGGAACGGCGGCCGAAGCAGTTTAGTTTAGTCTGGGTTTTGTATACAAGTGATTAAAGTGTTACAAGTGTGAGCCTGAAAGACAGCAAAGAAAAGTGTAATAATCTATTTGTGGTGGCTTAAGTCTTGTAAAGTTTAAGTAGTAAGGTGCTCTAAAAATTAATAAATCGCTTTATAGAAAAACTGAACTTGTGAGTTTCATTTTGTCACAATCCAATGATCGTACCCTTTTATTAGACAGATAATTATGAATACGTAGACACAGTTTTGTGTTATGTATATGATTTCTGTATAAGCTGCAGAGATGAGAAGAGATCATATCTTCTATGCAACTGTAGTGCTCAGAATAGAACTCCTTAGCACTAGTATCAACCACCTGTATCGCTTTATAAAAAAGTGTTTTGCTGAATGGATTCAATTAGACCCGTTTGGTAGTACAACGAGCCTACTCCGGCCTAAGTTTGACTGCCATCTACCGGCAGTCAGCCGTTCTAACCTAACCTAACCGAAGATGGTGCCACATGCCATAGTGGACTCTGGATCTGGTCAACTTCGCCAATGGAAGGGAACTCCTCTCCCTTCCTAGGTGACGCTACGCTACTGCCTCAGAAAATTCCTTTTATTCTCTTCTCTGCTATCCTTCCAACCATTGTTTACAAAGCACAGCCTTAGTGTCCAACTTGTTAAATCAATGTACGCCAACAAGTCGTTTTGTAGTGATGATCTTACTGCTCTAACACTGTTCTTCTCATATTGCTACAGTCCAGTCTAGGCCTCAATTAACAGGCCTCTCAAGCTGCATTCAAATACGCACGTCAAGTTGGTCCTTCTGCACCTGTGTGTGCAATTGATTTCGTGGGCGTCTTCCAGTTCGTTGTCCCACAGCCGCGGAGCCGAAGACTATTGAGGCTGACCTGAGATATGCCCTTCTAAGCCCTTCAATTTCACCAAAAGCTGGGTATATTCTTTATTACCACGTAGATGGCGCTAGAGTCAAGGGTAGAGTTGGATCTACATTTTGGCGACTCCGAACAGAAGCTTTACGTTTTCTGAGCACTTTTGAGTGACAGGAGCGATGGCGCTTTGAAACTGAAAGTTGGTCTGGCAGAGATCGAACCATGGACTTGCTGCTGGAAAGCCATAATCTCTTGGCGTACATTTCAAGATCTTCTGCGCCAGCCACCTCCAGACCACGCCTTTCCAAGCATCCACCACTCTCTGACAACCTCTCCACCAACTCAACAACCCAACTCCAACTGACAGTGAATTCCAGAGCTCCGCTCATAAAGAAGAACGAAAATTGCCAAAGACATCGCATGACACGATGATTTATGATCGCTCCCCGCCTGCCATTGTGCGTGGGCCTGTGCTGCACTTTGAAGTCCGTTCGCAGGGACAAGCTCCTTTGTTGATTTAGTTCCCATTGCCAGCAGTTTCGGTATCCGAACAAGATCCATCGATTGGGCCAGCTAAACGCAACCATGAATTACGCTTTTCCTCCGCCAAGTGAGTTTTTCCCAAAACGAAAATGCCTTTATCAGCTCGCTGTGCGCGAAATACGCAAACTGCAAGGCTCCATCCAGCAGCGAACAGCCTGCCTCATCATCATGGGCCGTCCGCCGCCCACAACAGTAAGCCGTGGTGCGGCAGCCGCCTCCGGATTTGCATCTGCGAGTATGCCGTGAGTTTTTCCAACCAGCAGCCAGCAGCCAGCACCCACCTGCATCGTCGTGTAACGCTCGTCGGCCGTCCGTCCGCCGCAATAAATATCCTTCATCCAGTAAAATCGATCGGTTTTAATGACACGTTATCAAAAGCGATCTGACCATAATTTCCCCCTCTAAATAGGCGGGGATCGCGGACGCGACTCCGGACTGTGGCCGTGTGAGCGTTTGGACTTCTGTTGGAGCGTGCGCCTCGGTCGAGATGCATTGCCACAGGTTGTGTGATTGCTGCGATTCTTCGGGACACGGGTGGCAGTGTCCCGGCTCTGGCTGGCAAGTGGGACCCCGGGGATGACTTAACGCGCTTACATATGCGAGACCGGCGGATTAGAGGAGGCTGAGTTCTTGAATCCAGTTGTTCCAGTGCCGCGAGCCGAGCCACAGTGTGGGACGTGATTGGGGCTCTTTCCACTTTGGATTCCTGCAGACAGATAAACCACGTAAATTATTGAGTTGTGAAGCTGTACTGCGTTCCGGTCGGTCGCTGTGGCGGGGTGCTGTGTGGGAGAGCGCTTGGGACGCACTCTAAGGCGGAATATGCATTTGTCACGCAAGGGATTTCTTCGCCCCCGATGCAGTTAACAGATCTGTCAGTGGTGCTTATGCAAATGACTGAGGTGGCGGTGCGCGATTGGATTGGAGTGATTCACAGGGTGTCGCAGTGTGAGTGAGAGAGTGCTTCAATGTGAATGAATCATTGAGGTTTGGATGGTTTGGATAGCTGGAAGCAAATGAATTTTAAGCGGCAGTGTGTCTAGGAATTCGCCAGGATGTTCTGGAAGAAATTCAAATACGCGACACCGGAAGGAAGGAGAGTTCAGTGAGCGCTTTGCAACATGACATCAACCCTGATTTATGCTAATCAACGGGGGCGCAATCTCAATGTTGGAAGCACACGGCTCCCCTTCACATCCTAAAATAACATGGCGGCGTCCAGATCAATCCAACGTCATTTTGCGATAGATGCCACACGCTCCAGCAGGATTTTGGACCTCCTGACGGTTCGAGAGCCGCCAGATCAGTACCTATCTGTAGCCGAAAATTTCGTAGACCCCAAAATACTGCCAAGAAATATTACCTCGCATGGCTACAATCGCAGGTGATCGCCAGAAAAAGTGCCAACATCAAGTGCTGACGATGAAATGTCGCAGGTGATGCGCTAGGTTTCACTTTGCCACAGATAAAAAGAGCACGTCAAATTCGCAAACACCGAATGGAAGCCAGCAGGGATAAGTGTAGTGCAGTGGGTGCTGAGAATATGGAAAGACCACTTTTGCAGACTATATAACGTCGTCATCGCAAAATAGACGATGGTGGACAAGAATTCGCGCGCCCGACCTGAGTGACGTAATTAACACTCAGCTGACTGTTCCAATTGGAATCAAGTAGGAGCGATATCAGTCAATAATCGAGAATCTCTGAGAATAAAAATCTGGGCATAGTTCCGGCAGAACTCCAACAAATTTTCACTATAATCATCCCATGGCTGAAAATCATACCAGACGGAAACAAATCAATGTTGTCTTCACACACAAGGAGGGCAAAAAAAAAGGTTCCATGCATCCTCTAAAGATCTTCGTCCTATCATTCCTCTTCTTCTTTGTGTGGCGCTAAAGCCTGGGGTGGACTTGGCCCTCAACCAAAAAGCCTCTCCAACTAGCGCGATCTCTGACTAACTATCTCCAGTTTCACACACCAAGTTTGTTGAAGTCATTTTCCATTTGGAAGCGCCACCTTAAAGCCGATGTCCTTTGGTGCGTTGCTCCAGAGGTTCGTATTCGAAGATTGTTCGGGCCGGAGCTGTGGTGTCTATCCGCTCAATATAACCCAGCCACCGTAGGCGTTGGATCCGTAGACGCCTAACTAGGCTCATGTCGCTGTACAGCCCGAATAGTTCGTGGTTGAATCGTCTTCTCCAGAACCCGTCAACACAAACAGGACCAAAGATCGTGCGTAGAACTTTTCTCTCAAAGAGACCAAGGACTTCTTCATCCGCTTTCGAGATTGTCCATGCCCCCGCGCCGACTGGGATGATCAGGGTCTTCTGTAAAGTCTACAACAACAACAAACAGCTGTTGGCAAGAGTTATTCTACGCTTGATCTCTATTCCACCTCTGAAAAGCTAATGATTAAAAATCTTAAGAATAAAAAAAGTCCTGGCTTAGATGATTGCTGGAAAAAATGCACTGGTAATTCCAATCGCTAAACCTGCTAAACCGAAAGATGATATTAACAGCTACAGATCTATAAGCTTACTAAGCAGTGTAGGCAAACTTTTAGAAAAAATAATGAAAGAAAGAATTGACCGACACTTAAGTGCAAATAATATTTTGCCTAGTTATCAATTTGGATTTCGACATTCTCATAATACGTACCACCAAATCGCAAGAATAAAGAAGCACGTTAAAAGTAAATTTCAAACTAGCCAATCAACTGGGTTAGTACTTTTAGATATTGAAAAAGCTTTTGATACGGTTTGGCATAAAGCCTTAATATACAAATTAATCAAACTCAGCTTTCCAAAAGAAACTATTAAAATTATTCAGAGCTTTTTAAATAAAAGAACATTTGTTGTTAAAGTATAAAATTATAAATCATCTGTACATAATATTGCTTACGGATTGCCCCAAGGTACAGTACTCAGCCCTACACTATTTAACATATTTGTTGCTGATTTGCCATATCTAGGCAGTGATGTTAATATTGCTATGTTTGCTGACGATACAGCTGTATTTGCTTCAGGAACCTATTACGCGGATGTGCACAGCATTTTACAAACTGCCCAAACGAAATTATACAAATACTTATTTAAATGGAAGATTAAAGTGAATCCTATGAAAACGAAAGCAATTTGGTTTACTCGTAGACGCAAAAATTGTTTCCTTCCCAATAATGTTCATCTTCAAATGGGCTCCTTTAATATAGACTGGTCCGAACACTGCAGATATCTAGGAATAATGATAGATAAAAAATTTACCTTTCAAAAACACATTTCTTCTACAGTCGATAAGGTGAACAAATACATCAAAATTCTTTATCCCTTAATAAACAGGAAATAGAAACTAAGTACAGACAATGAAATTGTGCTGTTTAAATCAGTTTTTCAATCTATGCTATTGTACGGAGCTCCTGTCTGGTACGATTGTGCCTTGACGCATAAACTTAAACTTCAAACATGCCAAAATAAAATTATATAAATTATGCTAACTTACCACGTTATTATTCAACTCACAGATTGCACGAACAAACCAATATCACCTTTTTAGCAACTCTTATTAATAAATGAAATGTATCACCAGGGAATATTGCAATATTAGTTTTTAAGAGTCGAATGAGGGTTTTACTTGTAGCTTTCAATCGTATTGTTATCCATTTCTCATTTGTATATTATGTTCATCATAAATCATTTCAAGTCATAGCTGTAAAGGACAATAGTCTTGAATCTCCAAAAAAAAAAACTTTCTTACTACTTGTACACAATATTGTCTACGCTACTTAATAAATTAATAAATAAATAAAGTAAATCTAAGCTTGATCTCGGTACTGATGTTATTAGTAAAATTTAATTCGGAGCCGAGGTATGTGAAGTCCTTGACTACCTCGAAGTTATAGCTGCCCATTGTGACGCTCTGTCCAAGACGTCGAGGATATATGTCCTTTTTTCAGGACAGCATATACCATACTTTGTTTCGCCCATACTGAGATTCAACTCGTCGGGCATGCTTTCCTCAGACCATATCTTGCAGATGAGCTGGTGCATGCGCCCTACCAGATCATCTTCAACAGCCTTAAAGAGATTTCAGCGGATCAGACCGTCCGCTCCAGCAGCTTTGTTAGACTTCAGTCTTGATATTGCTACCTTGATCTCGTCTAAGTCTGGGGGACGGTATTCGCGTCTGTCATCGTCCAGATTGAGTGGAACATTCTGCCTGACAGCGGTATTTTGGTCCTCATCGCCGTTTAACAGTCTGCGGAAATGATTTTTCCAGATTCCCAGTATCGACTGCGACGCTACTACCAGTTGTCCATTTTCATCCCGACAGGCTTCGTCCGAATTTTATGTCCATTGAGTAGTTGTCCTTTTATAAAACTTTCGGACGTCATTCCTGCCATAACACCTCTCCATCTCCTCGACCGCGCGCTTCTCATGCTCTTTCTTTTTTTCTTCTGAGAAGCCGGTTCTCTTCCCTTGTCTTCTTTTCGTAGAGCTCACGAATAACCCTCATTGTTTGATGCAGCGTTGCTTTGTAGGCCTCCTGATTAGCTGCTCGTCGTCAAACCACGGGTTCTTTCTAACACCGACGTCACTATAGAGAGCTATAACTTCGAAGTAGTGAAAGACTTTGTCTACCTAGACTCCGAAGTTAAAGCAAGCAATGACACCACCGGGGAGATAAAACGGAGAGTTGGGGTATTGAGGAACCCGGAGAATCAAGAAATCCCTTTATACGACCTTGACATTCCCAGTTCTGGTTTGTGGAACAGAAAAATGGACACTCTCCAAAGTGACGAAAAGATTCTTGGTCGCTTTAAGAGGCAAGTCGTTTATGCTGTCCTTGGTCCCGGCGTTTGAAGAACGACAAATTGCACTGGCTGTACAGCTACATCGATCTGTGCAAACGAATGCGAGGCTGTCGTCTTAGATGGCCACTTGCCGTAGAGTGAATAGACACTATTGCTCGGGCACGGAAAGTGTTCGACTCCAACCACGTCGGACAATGCGGAAAAGGAAGACCACGCCTTCGGTGGCGCACGCAGCTGGGAACGGTCACAGACAGTAGAGCGTGCGTGGCTGAAAGCCACTATGGATGGATAGGCAGGTTGGCTGGAAGCCAACTCCACCCAGCACTGTAGCACCAGGAAAACAAAAAACCGAGTTTAATGCGCGTTTGTTTAGACGCGTCCGAAGTCCCATCAATTCGTTGTACTGCATCATAAAAGCCACGAATTCCTGAGATCTCTGCTCCCAACACTCCTCCCTAGCAGTTCCAGATTATGTGTCTCCATGAAACCCCACTGACAGCGATCATCTCAGGAATCCATGAGAAAATTCCCCCGCTCCTCGAGCTCCATTGTGCACCATTCATTCTTCTGTCAAACGGCCGCACCGCGCAGCCACCGACCAGTTCGACATGTCATCTCCCCTGTTGCTTCCGCATTTATGTTCACTGCCGTGCAGTCGAGTCCGTCATCCGAGTTCGGAATTATGAAATCAAAATCACGCGATGATAAATTGCCGTCGCCGGGATCTGTCAAATTTTCAATTCAATTTCGACTCAACACAATCCGGCGGACAACATCTTGATCGCCTTTGGCGCGCATAAATCAGAGGCGACTCGGAACTCGCCCGAGTTCGTAGGGGAGCAAGCCGTCGCATCGCCAGTCGCCGCCGCCGAGCGTGTAAGCGAAACAAACGTGAATTCATAATTCGCTAGGTTGTCACCGCACACCGGTAGTGGCCGGTGGTGCACCGAACTGACTTAAGTGGAGCTCGGTCCGGTACCAGTTGACGGTTCGCATTTTTCGTCCCCCATTCGCCCATCCGGAGAGACGCGCCCGGCGAAATTAATAAATCACAATGCTGGGGAATTTATTTGCCCAGTGTAGCGAGTGACATATCGACAGGCACACAAAGTGATAATATTAGCATAAAGTCCTTCCTTTCACATGTTGCTTATTATTTATGGGCTCTTGTGCGAGGGTACGGACGGCATGGTCGGTATGGTCGGCGTGCGTCCCTTTGGCTTGCGGCCGCGATCAACAGGCAACCGCGTGGCGCTCCGAACGGGTTGGTGGCACAAGACGGCACTGCATTGACAGCCGCAGATAGCAGTTCCTGCTGCGGTCTGGTCGGTGGGAATGTCTCGGAATGTGCCATCATAACTGGGCGCTACCGAGACGGCTGACAGTTGTTGGGGTTGGCGAGTTTGTTTTCAGTTGGCGATGGACATTCGGAGTAAGACTTAGAGTGGCCTCGGAATGAGCGGGGATGCGCAGTGGCTGTGATGTGTGAACCAGATAATCAGCTTGGAAGGAAATCACTTGTGAAGTCCAAAGAGGGTATCCTTCACAAAATAGATAGTCAAACAATTGGCGGAGTGCTCAGATTGTAATAATTTTCAAGTCTGAGCCAAGGCTGTAGCTGGTTTCCATCATTGTCTGCCACGAGAGTGTTGCTTGCAATCGTCAAGTCCAACCTATTTTGGGCCTGAGCGTTTGGCCGCTCCTTCCAATTCAAAGGTTCTCATAATTATAATATAGGTGTCCATTCACCAAGCCATTGCATTCAATAAATGTTTTAATTCCGGACATCTGCACAATCCTTCGAGGCAGGAAGTATGAGCTCAGTTGTTTAGATAGACAGAGATGGCAGCGTATGCAATGGACGATCCGTTTATGGAGTTCACGTGTGGCCCGATGTAGACAACCTTATCTATTCAGATTTTATCTGACGATGAGCAATGTGGAGTAACTGGCCGATGTGTCATCTGCGTTGGTCTGAATTGTAGAAAATGTGTAGTTCAGTAATGAGGGTAGACAACGTGTAAACCAGGTCTCATTAAGGTGTTCGATTTGGGAATCATTAGGTTAGGTTGTAGTGGCTGCTAAGGGAAGTCACATTTATCCTAGAGTAGGCCCATTGCGATACCACGCGGATTGGCTTCTCACTTCGGAATCAGTTGATGCTTGAAGCGATTTAGTTGGCCTATGCTGGCGCTGTTTAGAATAGGCCAACGGCCAAGCTCCGAACGGCCAAGATTGAGAAGCGTTTTCTAGATAGATGGACTCTCTCTCTCTAGACCCGGGAACGAACATATCGATATCCGAGTTCTGACCTTGGCTACAACAAGGAAATGGTCCGAGTCGATGTTGGCACCTCGGAACGTTCGGACATCGAGGACACAGGAGGAGTGTCTGACGTCGATCGCAATGTGATCAATCTGGTTGACGGTTGATTGATCAGGGGACCGCTAGGTCCCTTTGTGAATGTTGATGTGAGGGAACCGCGTGCTGGCTACAGTGAGGTTTCGCCCCGTCACGAAGTCCAACAGCCTGAGTCCATTGTCGGACGTGTAGTCGTGTAGGCTGTGTTTACCGACGACTCTAGCAATGATTTCCTTGCCCTGCTTTGCACTAGAACAATCTTGGTGTCGTAGCTGGGGCATTGGTCGTATGTTCTTTCTAGGAGTTCATAGAAGTTGTCCTTGCTATCGTCGTCTTTATCCTCCGTTGAGGCGTGGGCGCAGATTAGGCTGATGTTGCCGAATGTTGCCTTGATGCTGATTATTGTGAGGCGCTCGCTTATGTATCTAAAGCTTAAGACTTCTTGCCTAAGTCTGCCTCGAACAACAAAACCGAATCCAAACAAGCGCTGCTTTCGCTCTTTGTAGCAATCGCCGTAATAAATGTATATCGCAGTTTTTCATCTCTTTTTGCTCGGCCCATCCCATCGCACCCATTGGATTGCGCTGATGTCTGGCTTATAGGGCTTCTAGGGCCTCCACAAGTGTATCGGCTGCATGTCTATTAAGTGACCTCACATTCCACGTGCAGAACCGAAAATCGTTGTCCTTGTTTCGTTGTCCATGGTCGTCGGCAGTAGGGTCATCCATATCCGAGGCTTGTTGCCGTCTCTGAACTAATGCGAGTTTTACACGGTGGGGAAGTTATCCCCACGCGAAACACCCAAGCCTCCAGGACCGGGTCCTGGTGTAAGCCCCTGGACATTGTTCACCTCCAAGCAGTTGCAGTAGAGGTTATCCAGAGGACGCCGCTTGGAGGCTGTATGTCAACTTAACCTGTACATTCACAAGGGATCGCTGCTAGCATCTCGCCAAGTTGAGAGCAATCAACAACTTTGCCCCGGATGTACAGGCCCATGCCCTCCGCTGCCAACAATCATGAACCCTTAAAGCGCCCACCAAGCGTTAGCTGGGATCTAAGTTTTGTGAAGGCTAGTTGAGAATTTACTTTTATTTTAGAGACTCTTCTAAGTTTGAATAATTTTCTCCATTTATACACTTTCTGAGTTCCCTTTGAGGAGTGTACACTACCCATTGTGGGCTACGGTGATCATCTTCACTCTCTAAGGGCCAACCTTAACCCCGGCTACGTGTAGACGATATCTACTTATACGTGACAGTCCTCTGTCCCGAGGTGGAACAAATGTCATAGCTGTCGCCAGAATAGTCCTCTCAACCCACCCTCCACTCGATGGTCGTTCACCATCCATTCCAAGCATATTCCAGTTCCCTTTATCGACGTATAATTAAGTTCGTTCTGATTTATTCCGAAATCATTCATAATCTTCTTGCTCAAGTGAGTCACTCCACCAGCGCCAGCGAAGGACCTCCCAGCGCACTGGTGCCCCGAACAAATCACTTTCTGATTGCTCTCTCATCTCTCTCCCTCTCCATACATGAACCTGTCCCCAGTCGAGTCCTGCGAAAAAAACTCAATGAGGCTACCGAAACCCCGACCGCCGCCAACTACTCCTTCAGAGTTCAGCGCAGCTCATTTGCGTTCAGAATCGTCCTCTCTCGATAATTGTATGCAAACGAATGACAAACGATGGCGTCGGTGGCGGCGCGTCGCGGCTACACTGCGACCAGTGAGACCGTAAAATAATTAGATTTATGCCCGGCCCTCCGGACCATGGTTACACAATCTACTCCGCCGCCGTTCGCCGTTTTCCATCAGTGGGCAACATCCTTGGCTCCTCGAAAGTGTGCGCACATTGAGTAGACAAATTAAAATGACCACACAATGAAATCCGCCCAAGTCACATAATAAATGCCTCCGTCGCCCGGCACATGGGGGGAGCAAGTGCAAGTTGCAGTCATGTGCTGCCACCATTCGCTCGGGTTGAGTGGAAGCAAATCTCTCCACAATGGCGTTGGGTGCCAAGAAAAAGGATTTTTTTTGGTCCTCCTTCGTGGATGTCCTGGACGAGTTCATGATTTCGGTAGTTCCGTCCGTCCGTGCGACGAGAATATTTGCCAACTAACTGCACAAGCTGTGTACGTAGGTACGAGCCGAACTTTCGTTTTGTGCGAAGGACGCTCGGACGTCGGTTGCTTGGTTGCTTGGATGCTTGGATGCTTGACATCGCAGCGTCGTCGTCGTTTCACTGGCTTGCCATCCTTTTTAAGAAGAATTTTTAAATTTCCAGACATTTTGACAACCATTCGAGGAGGCGGCGGCGGTGGTGTTGGTGGTGCTGCATGTCCTCCGTTGGGACACATTCGGTTTCTCTTTTTTAATCCTTGCATGGGAGATTTAATTTCGGGTCCTTTTATGAGACGATAGTTCGGGCATTTGGGGGTCCTTAAGGGATATATGACATTTGGATTTGCCATCGCAATTGTCTGTATTTACTTTGATTTTTTGCGAGCTTCTTCCACCCGGATTTTTTTCTCTCGTGTTTTCGTTCTTTTTTTTTTCTGCGTTGTCGTCGTTGTCGGGGGACAGGCGAATTTTGGCACTGGACAGGATGTCATGCGACTATGAGAAGACAATAAAACACACACATTTCGGCTACTTAAGATTCCAATTTCAGAAGTGGAGTGGCACATGCCGGGTGGCGCGTCTGGTCGAGGGGCGAGTGGCTGCTTAGACGAATGTTATGGAAATCCGGATTAGGTGCGTTGGGAGGAGGGGTTCGTCAAAATGGTGCCAAGAATCGAGTCAAATCGGGAAAAGAATCTGGTCACGGGGCTGGTAACGGTTGCTGGAAGTGTGTCCTTGTTGATTGTCGTAACAACTCGATGGAGGGAATGTGGCATGTAAGCTTATCGGATTTTCATTGAATGCGATGTAACGTGCTGTTTACTGCGGAGTCGAGAGTCCTTCTCATGCTCCGACCGTGTTGTAAAGGCAAGTGCTTCGTTTACCGACTGACTCATTTCAGTCGCTTCTTACTGAGTGCTAGCAGTCGCCTGAGTGACGCCTGCATTCGAAAAATTACGTTATTCGCTGGTCGGTCTTCTGGCAGATCATAGTGCTCAGTAAGTGATGGACTCTAGCCTCTTGAAGAAATGTCATGAGCCTTGTTTTGGACACTGATGAACTCGCCGAGTGCCTTAGCGACTTCAATAAAGCAGTGGCATTGCCCCATCGTCGTCCCGCACAACCTAGAGAGTTTTGCAGGAATGTCCAGACTAAACATGGCGGTGTATAGCAAGTTTATATGCACGGTGTCACTTTTGAAGTCATTCAAGTGGACGAATAGTTGTTCTGATCTGCACTCCTTGGCTCGTTTCCAAGATCATGGCTTATCTCAGAAGCTAGGTACTAATTTTCATAACTGATATTCAATTTGACGAAGTCGCGGGCACCAAGTACATAGTTAATTATGAAACCAAGCTCCGTGAAAAAACGTCAGGTCATAGAACCATTTCTGTACAAAGAAGCTTGCAATCATACAGGCACACAGGTCATGCTTGTAGCTTCAATCACATAGGCACTGGTATAACTAAACGCTGAATCGGGTCTGGTGGCGTTAACAAGTCTACTACTCACAAATATAGTGATCAACGCAAACAGGTGGACCGGAAGAGGTATACGGCGCCGCAAAGAGAAGTACTAAACCCCCTTTTTTTGGAATCTAGCAGTGAATAGGTGGCCCGTGGTGTTGTGTGCACGACGTCGTAGGTTCGATCCCTGCTCTGTGTGACAAAAAGAATGGCCCCACATCTTTCGAGTCACTGACAATGGCCAATCAGTACTTCTGTCTAGATAATTGTCAAAACTCCTGATTCGAAGGACCAAAGCCATGCTCTACAAGACTCTTATTCTGCAAGTCCTGCTTTATGGAGCAAAAACTGGACACTAAGCAAAACTGCTGAGCTGATTATTGGTGCCTTCGAAAGAAAAATTCTATGTCGGATATATGGCCACGTCTGCGAGGAAGGCGAATGGAGAAGAGACAACCGGAAGGAAGGAAACCTGTAGTCCGGAAGGCAAAAATCCGTCGACTACACTGGATCGGCCACATCGAGCGAATGGACAACAACGCTCCAGCAAAAAGGGGCTTCGAATCCGAGCCTCCTGGTTCGAGAAGGAGAGGAAGACCGAACCTCCGGTACAAAGACTAAGTCACAGCGGATATACAACCGCTTGGCCTTGATGACGGAAAGCAGCGTGCGAAGGACCGTCACCGACGGAAGGAAGCAATTGCTCAGGCTCGGACCTTTCATGGTTCGTCTGCCTGATAAGTAAGTAAGTAAGTATTTACTGACGGTGTTTAGGGGTGGGGACTAAACGACGAACTGTACCGGCAGTACAGCGACATCGATCTGTCCAAACGAATTCGAATGGAGAGGCATTTTAGCTGACTGACTATAGCGCCAGCGAACAAACAAAATCTAGATTAATTCACATTTGGTGTACTGCATCCAAAAGCCACGAATTCCTACATCTATGCTCCAAGTACTCCTCCCTCCGCCTCCTCCTCCTCCCATGACATGCCTGGTAAAAAAAGGATGGATCCTAGAACAGAACCTTGTGGTAGCCCTTGCTTGGCGGGTAAAAGTGAAGAAAAACTGTCAGAGTTCACAACAACTGTTCACAAACTGGAAATTAGCCTTTCTGCATTGTCACCGTCCACTAAACGAGAAGGGATCTACCAGAGATTCACTTTTTTAAAGGCCTTGGTGTAGCCAAGCAGACAAAGTGCCTTTTATCAAAATTCTGTTTCGCCTTAACTGTCCCCTTCCCAAAGAACCCTCACACAGGTGCTGGCCAAACCCACGCGCACCAGCCTTTCGCGTCATTTTCCGGTCCTTGCACGTCCGTCAGCCAGTCCCACAATCACTGCCAACCGCAGGCCACATCTCACCACCTTCCACTGGATCAACCACCAACCGCCAACAACCAACAGATCTATAAACGCAAATAAATACATAAAGAATTTTTTATTTTATTGTTATGAAACGTAGCGAGACATAAGTCATTTTGTCATAAGTGCACCGCTGCTCGTAAATATGCCGCCTGTCTAAATGCGTGCGCGGCGCAACCACTATCAGCGGAATACCGCAGCCGTACGGGCGACCGTTGCGGCGCACACCATCGATGACGACGACTGCGACGACGAGGACAAGCAACGG
Source organism: Eristalis arbustorum (assembly GCA_916610145.1). NCBI lineage: Eukaryota > Metazoa > Arthropoda > Insecta > Diptera > Syrphidae > Eristalis > Eristalis arbustorum. The sequence goes on from OU744318.1 coordinate 28,445,031, forward strand.
CCTTTCCATTGGACGGCGTGGCAAGTGTGCGGTTGGTTCCCTTCGCAGTCACGTCTGCGCCCCTACGTCCGGCAGTATCGGTGTGTCCGTGTAGACTCGGGGAGATAAAGTGCCAACCAACAAGTGCACATAAAAGCAAATTTATTCATCTATTGTGCTTCGTGTTGCCCGGCGCGGCGTCCAGGTTTCGCGTGCTCTGCGAGCCACTCCAGTGCGCGCCGACTGGCTGCGGTGGTGGTAAGAACAGCGCCAAACCTTACACCAGCCAGCCTTGGGCATGGAAGCGATACCGAAGAGCGGTGTCCACATGTGCGCGTACGGCCGGTGGTACTGGATGTGCGCAGCGATCGGTTCCAGCTGGGGGGACACTCGCCACTCGGTAATGGTTCGCGTGCTCTCGTCGCGGGAACGTGGCCCCGGAGTGGTAGTGGTGTAGTCAGGTGTTTCAATCTGGATATGTGGATCAGCCCTGAGGTTCCGAAATTATGCGACACTTTCGATTTCGATTTTCGGACGGGACTGGCAGTCAAGGTTCTTCAGGGGACACCATATTGGGAAGTGCTTTAAGAGAGGGGTTTTTTTTGTGTCGCGCCACCTGGCTGATTGGAGAGGAACCGAAGAAAAGGTAACTGATTCCTTTCCACTCTTTGCCGGGTCATGAATTCGGTGGGACACGAGTTGTGTGGCTGCAGTCGAATGAACGTTACAACGGCCAAAAGGAGTCCTATTACAAGAAACACATTTTTTCAACCAAGTATGGGAACTATGCAGACGTTCAAGCCTGCTTAGATAGGTGGGCAATTTTCCCACCATATCCAACAGCGTCAAGAACATTTGCAGTTCCGTCCTTCATTCTTCGTCATTCTAATAGACTGAGTCAGCTGCTGGTAGGGGGAAGCACGCTTGAACGTTGATTGTTTGCAGAGCTCTGTCCCCAAAGAGGTGGATCACATGGCTTTTCATGGCAAACACTTGTTGGGTTGGTCATATCCTGGATTGAGAGATGCTACATATGCAGTGTGTTATGCCTCCTCTTTTCAGTCACTGTTACCCAGAAGACCAAGAGAAGAGTAAGTTGCCGTACGAGCGCAACATATTGACTAACTTCCTAGAACCTTGTGGCTCTAGGAAGACCTTTAAGTCTTATGAGCCCAGAGGACGAGTAGACGGGTTGCTCCACAACTGCGTCTTATACTCCACGTTGAATTACGACAGATGAATTGGAACACAATACTTCTTGCCGATGTCTCATCAATTTCCCAGTTGTCGGCCTCGTCGTACCCGTTAAAGGCGTTGGCAACCTACTTATGATCCGCGCAAACTTAGTCCACTTGGATGATTGCCTTTTCGTAGTCCAGCTGGGTGTCGAGACATATTAAAAATACCGCTGAGTGCCACGCAATCAGGAAAACAGAGGGAAAATGTCAACAAATTGTCTTGTCTGCTTGTGGGACGCATCATTAAACATCTGCAGTGCCCCCAAAGTGCCAAAACTTGGTCTCTTCGAGAGAAAAGTTCTGCGTTCAATCTTTGGTCCTGTTCGCGTTGAAGGTTTCTGGAGAAGAAGATTCAACCACTAATTGCACGGGCTGTACAGAGACATGAGTCTAGTCAGGCGTCTACGGATTCAACGCTTAAGATGACCATGCTATGTTGAGCGCATGGACAACACTGCTCCAGCCCGAAGAGTTATCGACTCCGAACCAATGAGACAAGGCAATAAAGGACGACCAAGAAGTGGAGAAGGACCTCAAACAACTTGGAGTGCGAAATTGGAGGCAGCTGGCTAAGGATCGTGCCGGCTGGAGAAGACTTTTGACTGAGACCCAGGTTCATCCCAGACTGTAGAATCACAAGAAGATGGAGAAGAAATGCCCCCAACGTTGTAACAACGGCTTATGGCGTCAATATTCAGCTGGGACCATATTGTTTTTTTCTTGACATAAAATAACTCAAATTCACACACAAATGACCAACATCGGAGCCCCATAGGCCTATCGCCGCAAAGTCTTACTCCGTCATTCTAATAGAGTGAGTCAGCTGCTGGTAGACGGAAGGAAGTTTGAACGTTGATTGCTTGCAGGATTCTGTCCTCTAAGGGGTTTCTACACGCCATTAAGTCGCCAAGTACTTTCGCCAGCAGATGGCGCATTGGGTGGAAACATGTATTTTTGCCTCTCGCCTTCGGAAATCTGTCCATAAGCTGGAAGTTTGTTCATAATGATGACTCGAAGCACACTGCTAAGTGAAGACAACAGCGGTCTCAAGACAACCAAATCAAAGTATTAAGCTGTCCTTCACAAAGCTCAGATGATGTCTTAAGTGAAAAATGCAGACAGGAAGACAAGACAGGCTCCATGCTGTAAGCTCACTGGCGGATACTGATTGACAGTTTACACCGCCATTGTATAGACTACACGCCTTGAATACGAAAAGAGTTTCTGTTGACGGCTCCAAGAACAGATTAAGAATAACAAACTTCTGTGCTGTCCGATATCAGTTAACAGAGCGATTAATCTTCTAAAAAAGGCCTACGAACTATCCTCCGTCCTTGTAGCCAGGGTCATTTGGGGAGAAACACATCCTGAACGACACCACATCCGGAAAAGGACTCTGGAATCATCTATCTCAGTCTGGTGGCACATCATTAGTCAGATTGATCTGAGAATTCAACATCGACTCAGATCTTTCCCGTGTTGCAGCCAAGGCAAGGATAACACATCTCTTGAGGACAGCCTTACTAACCACAGTACATTTTTTGGGGTCAAAAATTGAATGTTGTCGGATCTGCACCAAGCTCTCAGAATCGCCTAATAGACGTGAAATAACACCACCAACGGTGTACGGAGGTCACGGATACGCCTTATAGCGCCGCTGTGGCAAATAACGCATATCACGCATATCAGATAGCGGTGATTTCTTCTTCGAAGAATTCTATTCACATTCGATGTCAAAATCTTCGTTCTCCTTGGTATCGGTAGCTGCTTTTTCTGAACAAGTTGAGGCCAAGTTAGCCCCAGAATTAGAGTTGCAGATAAAGAAGAAAACGAAGCTGAGGCAAGGGGCTCGGATAACGAAAGAACAACGTAGTCTAGCGAGATCATCAGACCAAGTCTTCGAGGAATTCTCTACAAGTCGACAGTCGAAGATTTTATGACTTTTCACTTTGTGCTGGGAAAAATAAGCTCCACGAACAGAAAAAAAGAAAAGCTCACGATGAAATATATGGAAAACGAAAGATCATGGGAAGCACAGCGTTGTTAAGGCAGTGATGGTGTCCAAAAGTTTTCCTAGAAGACGAAATAATTACCAGAGTCCAGATAGAACCTGCACGTTACCTAAATGGGCAGCTCGTAATGGAGTCGCAGTCGATACTGAAAATCTTTACTAACCTGGACGATGAACACAAGACACACAAGACCACCAACCCATCTAAACGAGGTTACCACCACTGAAGCTGAAGTCTAACAAAGGTGGTCGTACGGAATGCCTGCCATATGCTTTTGAAATTGGAGCTGGAAAACTGGAGATGATCAGATTGGGCGCATCAAGCGATGTGTTCCACATATCCCGCTCGATTCTCAAGAAAGGAGTCCACTTTGCCTGTACCAACTATCGGGGGATGTCCTGAAGATTGCGTACACGAACATTTATACCATTTTGTGTGCCCAACGAAGACGCCTATAAGCAATTTAAGAGGTACTTAGCAGAGTAGCTTGAGGTGGAACGTCTGAAATAGATCTTCTCTTCTGCACAGAACATTTATTCGTCGCAGCGCGCATTGAGACTAGCTTTACACTGTCATGTCTAGTCTAGACATTCCTGCAAAACTCTCTAGGTTGTGCAGGACGACGATGGGGCAATGCCGCTGCTTTATCGAAGTCGCTAACGAACTCACAGCGTCCTTCAGTGTCCAAAACAAGGCATGACACTTCTTCAACATCCTTCTGGGGCAGATCAAGAAGAGCTCACTTACTGAGCACTATGATCTGCCAGAAGACCGTCCAGCGATTAGCATAATTTTCGAATGCAGGCGTCACATCGAATTCAATGAAAATCCGATAAGCTTACATGCCACATTCCCTCCATCGAGTTGTAACGACAATCAACAAGGACACACTTCCAGCAACCATTACCAGCCCCGTGACCAGATTCTTTTCCCGGTTTGACTCGATTCTTGGCACCATTTTGACGAACCTCCCCAACGCACCTAATCCGGATTTCCATAACATTCGTCTAAGCAGCCACTCGCCCCTCGACCAGATGCGCAACCCGCCCGGGATATAGGCATCCATCTCAGCTACATTATCTGGAGTCGTAGCAACTTCGTCCAGAAAAGCCTTGTATCCTGACTCTAGATTTGGTGCATAGACTTTCACTGAAGCCAAAGTTGATTTTTCAGGTTTAAGATCATGACTCTCCCCCTCTCCACTTCAAGCCTATCATCCAGGGACTTGTGAGTGGTGGAGGTGCAAGTCCCGACTGAAAAGGTTTCCCATCCAAAAGGTCCACAGTGCTAGATCTCCTCTGTTTCGTTGAAGATATAGTCACAATGTTCAAACAGTATCTCGCAGCTTCTTCCACTAGCTCGGGTTCCTTTTTTGTGAGCTATAAGACGTTCAATGTACTTATCTTGATCGCTGCTGTTGCCCGTTGGCCTCCGAACGCACTGGTAAGTGCACATTGTGATTTCCCCCAGCCATGGTCTCGTAATACCTCACGAGACCATTGCTGGGTTGCTGGTACCTTCTACTGGCTAAGCCCGACAGGCTGCAGAGCGGGACAGGCCGGCCGCTCCATTCAGGCCTGTCTCCAAATGTGGCACTGGCACACCAAGCTAGGCGTATTCCGAGGCTAAACTTGCTCTTCTTGTCATGCGGGAGGTTGCGCTTCGTATGAAGATAAGTTCGTACACCCAAAACCTGTTGCCATCCCCCACCGCGGGGATACCAGCTGCCGGGGTGCATAAATAAATTGAATTAAATTGTGAAAAAGTGAAAAATGCCCAATTCATCGGCAAGCAGAACCCCTCACGTGAGATCAAGTGACCGTCTTCAACAAAACGGGGCTCTGTAATTCCTTCCTTTCGAAGACTACTACTAGACCATACAAGTCAAACGTATTCCGCTTCAGCTACTGTCACCCGTCTTAAGACCTAATCTTCCAACTCAACGAAGACAGGAATTCCCCCATCGATCAGTACTGTACCCAGCCATGCATCACCGTCAACAAAATAACAAAATTCCCATCCTCCAGCCACTCAACGCCGCAGACAAGATCACCTTAGAAGTGTCATTCGACTCATTCATCGCCGTCAGTCGCCACTCCATCAAGCGTACGTGTCATTGATACATCTTAACCAAACAGAAACTGCACGACAATTACGGCATAATGCACCCACCTCCAAGCAGCGCCTCAGACGGCTGCTCGCGGACCAGACCGCCGTTTTGCATACACCGTGCGCACAGACTGTCACTGTGGGTGGAGGGTGCAACAAACTCTCGCGCTCACCCGGCCGAACGCTCGAAGACGCAATTTGTCATCGCGGCAAATGAGAATCTCATGCAAACCTGAAATTATGAAGCCTTTCATGGTCCATTAAGACGATTCCACGGCCATTGTAGGCGTTCGCGACAATGAATAACTTGTGGCGTGTCGTGTACTCCTTGCGGTATCGTCGCCGTCGTCGTTAGTCGCATAGTCGCATGCTCCCCAAACACCGGCGCACACAAATCCATCATGACATGCTACTCCATCGGATTGAGTTGTGGGTACGCTGGGTGCTCCGGGTGATGGCAGGCATGTGACAGTGTCGCATGCAGGGTGTAATGCATAATTTCACGCTAATCAACGTGCTTGACAGGAAATTGACGGAGGAATTATGTGACGGGGGCGGCCTTCCTGGTCGACCAGGAGGAGGAGGAGAATAGAATCAAATGGCGATTGATGGGGCGGGAGGGAGGCAAGCACAGACTTCGGAGTTTCAAGGGTGCGCGTTTGGTGTCGGTGATGTGTCACACGGGTTTTTGGAATAAACTGTGATTTTGGAGAGATGTCCCGGGCCGTGGGTGGGTGTTGCAGCTAACAGAAGACACGGATGTCATCTCCGTGTGGTGATCAGTTGAAATGGCAAGAGGTGGTGTCCATGGTGACATCGAAGACGTGTACACGAGCAAGGCAACAATGAACAATCCAACGGATCAACGGCTCCGAGTGCAACGATCTTCACGAGCAAGCCTGACACTGAAGAGTGTGCTTTTTACGTTCCAGGTCGATGTTCTTTGTTAATAGCTCTGAAGGGAAATACTGTTTCTTTTTAAGTCGTACTCAATTCTTAGCATTTCTTACGAAAGGCTACAGTGGGCTACAACTAGGTTCACTCTGTCCATCGCTAGCACCATCGACCAAACCTGTGAGGATCAGCCGTGTACCACCAACTGAACCTAGCAACACATGTGGACTACGACATTCGTAAAGTAGCGGGTCGTGGCTAGCAATTAATGGTCTTATCTCACAGAAATATTGAAGACTTCCGGTTTCGCATGATGTAAGGCATCGCAGTCAATGTGGAATGCCTGCGTCTGAGAAGAATTTCTTGTGAAATGATCAAAATGTTGGCGTCATCCAATTCGTGGTTCGGCTGTGCATCCCTTTTTCAGTCACACACGTACCTCAGACCGCACTCGTACTCAAGGTCAAGGTTTGCCATTTTGCAATATGCCTAGGATAGCCTGCGTCAGTAAGTAGATGCCCCCAAAGCACGTCTCACTTATCTCTTCCACTCATTCCGAAGAAGCTTACCACATGGCCTAACAATCGCTGAAGGTGCTGATCGTGCTGATCGTGCTACGAGATTCACACTTTTCCACATGCTTATCGGTTCGATGCACGCTCTACATGAACGATGGCCGACGTGGAACTTTTAAATAAGATCCGGCTTCTGGGCTTCTTGTGGCACATTGCGGCGTGTTTTGACTTTGCACTTGCAGTTTTAAAACTCTCAACAAATTAAGCCAGTTGACTACGAAACGCGTACAACTTGCATAGAATAGCAAGCATTACAAGACTGCCTCCTGCAAGACGTCCATGAGCTAAGTTTGCTGGATTATGGCTTTTCTCTAGCTTCTTTCGATTAGTCTTTAATTCCGTGTGAATTCATATCAAAAATTATTCAAACGGCGTTTTTTGATTGAGTTCTACCCCTTTATTTGGCACCACAGTCCGGAGTGCACATGGTCTTTAACCGACAACCCTCTCCTCAACTAGCAAGGTCTCTGGCCTGTTTTGCACGTCAAGTTGGTTGAAGTCCTTTTCCTTTTGGGTGCGTCACCTCAGGCGTCCTTTGTAGCATTGTCCCGCAGACACAGAGTCGAAGACTCTTTGGGTTGGAGCGGAGTTGTTCATGCGCTCTACGTACTTCTACTTCGGCCCACTTAGGCGTTGGATCCGTAGGCATTGTAACTTAGTTGCTACATGTTGTATAAGACGGTGGATGCATGCATAAGATTAGTTATAAAGTCTATTCAGGCCCCGCTGAAGAGCTGCACCTCGGCTTCAAGTGGAATTTTACTGGAACAGATGTTGGTACTCCGCGGCTGACTGACAGCAATATAGCGTGCTTACCACAAACGACAGGCAGTGAGATTGATGTCCAAAGCAGGACTCCCATCCCGCAAGGTAAGATTACACTTGTTGCCAACCCCGCAAGCATATCCAATGGGTATGCATTGCTTGACGGGATAAAATAGGAAAAACTGACTGAGAGAATCCACAGTCGATACGGTAAACTTGTAGGAACCATTTCTGCAGCCTAAGGGCCTTGCGACAATGTTCCGCTGTTAAACAGAATTCTCCGCACAACCGGGAGGATAATCGACGATGCAGCTTTTTTTTTCAATGCCAAGACATGTAGTTACTGTACCTACATTTCTGGGAAAACCTTCTTCTCCAAATAACGCAAACAGGACCAAAGAACTTTTATCTCAACACCAAGAACGCCTTCATCCGGATAGAGTATAACGCATGCCTTTGGGACATAGATCAAGACGGGATTGATGAGAGTCTTATACACAGTCGTATTGTTCTTTCGAGAGAGAAACAGAGGTTTGGTAAGATTTGCTCTGTGTGCGATCACTGGACTGTCGTTGTTCGTTTGTTGTACTGTCGATGTAGACAAAGTCCTAAATTACCTCGAAGCTTCTTCCTCTTATTCTTTGATTCGCGCTACAGTCCAGGGTGAACATGGGCCTCAACCCACATGCCTCTCCAGCCAGCACGATCTTTCGCCAGCTGCCTCCAGCTGCTTGGTTGAAGACCTTTTCCACTTGTGTGCGTCATTTCGAGGACGTCCTCTGTTGCGCTGTCTCAATGGCTCGGTGTCGAAGACTCTTCGAATCGGAGCTGTGGTGTCCATGCGATCTACATGACTTAGCCATCTTAAGCGTTGGATCCGAAGACGCTTAACCAGGTGCATGCCGCTGTACAGCCCGTACAATTCGTGGCTGAACCTTCTCCTCCAAAAGCCATCAACGCAAAGAGGACCAAAGATCGTATGCAGAACTTTTCTTCAGAGAACTTCACTCTTCTTCAGCTTCTTCATCCGCTTTCAATAGCGTCCATGTCTCTGCGTCATTGAGCAGAAAAGGGATGATCAGGGTTTTATACAAGGTCAATTTGGTGCTTCGAGAGATGGCTACGTTACTCAATTGCCTCTTGAGCCCAAAGAGACAGCGATTGGCAAGCGTAATTCTGCGCTTGATTTTGAAGCTATAGCTGCCCATTTTGACGCTCTATTCAAGTCGCCAATGTTATATGTCCTTTCATCAGGGCATCATATAGTTAAACAGTAGAAAATAGAAGCACACATTTTAGTTTGAACAAATATTTTCTTGACACATCCACCGATCAATTAGAATCGAACTCTCTTTCCTTAGAAAGAGAAGAAAGTGAATGCACTGATTTGTCGTGGGAGAATGTAGAAGAATCCTCGTGCAGAGGTATCGCTCTCACGCCTTGTGTCCCATGGCCCTCATTCACCACCAGATCGCTTTCGTTTCAATGCCAGCAAACGCTAAAATTACAGCAGGCTGTTCATCCATCCCGTCAATGTCCGATCAAAAGCTTTTTTGAGACATTAAAGGTCTAAGTGGGTTCGTTACAGACCTTATTGAAGCAGCTAGCATTCGCCATCGCCATCTTGCGCAACCTGACGAGCTTATCAGATATGTCAAAATCAGACATCGCGTTGCATCCTCTTTCCCTTTAGACGCTAGAACATGCGACTTTGAAATCGATGAAAAGGTGTTGTCTGTTGATCTGAACTAGGTGCCGGTCCGGTCTGTTGTAGACTTCTCTGACCTAAAGCTCATCAGAGCTGACCTGCGCATTAATCATATAATGGTGATCAAATCTGTGATCTGCATCCATTTGGCATCAGGCAGGTTGAGTGACTACGAAACAATTGCGGCCTACTCTCAAGCACAGCCTGATGAAAATTGAGCAGGAAAATTCTTAGAACGCATATCGGGGTCTTCAATGGGCACTGCGCCATTGGAACTTACGTCTCCAGGTTAGGCTTAATCAACAAGGACTTCTGAAGAAGCTCCAGAACCAAGGAGAGGGAATCTTCTACGCACCTCCTCTGTAAATGAAGCTTCCTCTTCTAAAGGAGTTGCCACTTTGAGGATTACTTCCTTAACGTCCTGGCCGAAAAAAAAAAGAGAATAAGAATCGAGGCATTCTATCACAAATAGCGCCTAACCACAAACAAGTATCTTGCTTCTGATTGACGTCGATCACAATTGACAAAGTCTTCATTCGGGGGGAACGTACCGGCCAGCACTCATTCAAGATTAGAAGCTCGACAAGTAGACGGTAGATAGGCTGTAGGAAGGTATAATTTTATATACCGAGATATTTACATCTCCTTTCATCTTCCTCAACATTGTCGGGCATCCTAGGCAGAAACAAAAGCAATCAGAGCATTAAGTCTCTGGCTCAAAAATAATGTGTTATCCAAAAGGGGTAGCATTATCTCCCTGAGCAGTCCGACCGCGATGAAAGACTTCCATTGATTATCATCTGGCTCTGGTAACTGAGCAGTTCTATTTTCACATCATGTGTCAGGTTGCGAGTTGTGACGTGCCGGCATATCGTCAAAGGCAACATCGTCTCTCGCTCTCCACGCCACTGTACAATCAGTGGCAAATGACGGAAAGCAAATTGGGCCGATACTCCACCTTAAACCTTAAACCTTCACTTTATTCACTTAGATTGAACGTCAGTCAGAGCTCAGAATACTCATTTGAGTCAGACAACCTACTGAACGATTAGCAGGCATGCCCCTAGAGCGGCGATGATGCCGATAATGACATTTGGCTAAAATCTGTAGAAATGGGAAGGATGAAAGCAACCAGCACCCTATATGCCATTGCAGTAATCTGCTACCTGTAGGAAGGCACCCAAGAGGTCATTCCTTGTTGGATAGTGTGAACGACTTTAATAATATCAGCGTAAGCCAACTAAATCCCTTCGTCGCAAGTAAAAGTGGAATCGAGGAGATATCGAAGCCCCATGGGCCATGTCAAATTGTGACAGATCTCTGAAGTCAGTCTTAGAACCTCACCTGTGATGAACAAAAAGGCTTCAGACTCAGTAGGCGCAAGCGCCTGTGAGCAATTTTCGAATTAGTAGGCGCAAGCGCCTGGAAGTAAATTTTCTATTTATTAGGCGCAAGCGCCTGAATTTTGTCCCAGCTTAAGGACAGCTCCCCGTCCCGTCAACATCACAGTATGTACTCATACCATCGGATCTGCGACCCACTCCCTCTGCCAACCGATACCTTGTTCCGCAACTCCCAAATGAATCACCACCGTCCCGCCATTCCTTCCCGAGTCAGAGACTGCCAGAGTTCCAGAGCTGACCTCAACGGCGAGTAACTTAAGAACCTCCAGCATTTATCTGTAGTCCGCAGCCGAAATCGGCTCGCCAATCATCAATCTGACTTGTGGCCGCCCCGCCCTCGGACGGTCGCCTCAAGTTTCAACGTTTCAATGTCCCTTCGACGTGGCCTCACGGCCCAGTGAAAGTTGATCCCCATCAGTGGATTGGCATCTATACAATGACGGAAACTTGTCCGCCTCGCCTTCGGCCAGAGGTGCTTAACGACAAAACACAGTTTAGTGCAGACTCCCATTAAACAGAAAAGAACTGTCCCCAGGTCTAACCACTAATACGCCAATTAACGAAAAACATTAAAATCCCCGCGGAGAGACCACAAAAAATAAAGTTAAAGACCCCGGCGATCATGAGCACACGGCCACTGCCGGCTAAGCGAACCCAGTAACCAGCCCAGCCAGCCAGCCCACGCACAGTGGGTGACAATTAGCTACCTGCACCGTGCAGACGGCTTCCCCTGTCGGCACCCCGGCCGACCACACCAGCGTCGCAATATCACACGACGACGATGACGACGACGACGACGACGACTATCATCACGATCATCACATCATGACCAATCTCATCAGCGTTGCGCCGACGAGAGGCCCATAAACGGCGCGCAGGGAAGGGTCCTGCGCTGAGAAATGCGACACAATTAACACAAATGCTTTATGGAGGTCCTTTTCCCCACTAAAGATGCTTATCGGGCCCATCTCGTGGTGGAGGAGTAGTCGAATGACCATGTCGTCGACAGCGCAATGTGACTCCATCCGCAGCCGCAGCCGCGAGACGCGAGAAGACAAAAGTCAATGCGCCTGCAGCCCTGCCATGGAATCTCATAAAAATTTGTTAAAATTCACTCGACAACATATTCCTGGGAAAAGGGAATCTCCTCCAAATCGTTCTCAGCTCATCGCTCCACCGATGGTGACAGCAACAAAAACACCAACAGGCACCGGCCGCAGCGGCAGTGCATCAGCATCCTCAGCAGCGGCAGCACAGCGGAAGAGGCAACAAGACGAAGACGATTCCGATGACGACGACGACGGGCAAGTCGACCACGACGACGACGACAACGACGACGACGGTGGCGACAGTATCAGCAAGATAGCAGCCACTAACATCGGCAATAGCGCGGCAGCCCAAACCAGCGGCGCTACATGGTCATGTATTCTCGAAATGAGTTATAAATTTTATCCGATGATGGGACTTATGATATCTTCTTACATGTTCCTCCGAACGGCTGCGGTTGGTGGTTGGTGGTGTTGCCTGGCTCGCTGGTCAATCTGACCAGTTGCCACCATTCTCAGGCGCGCCGCCCTCCCGCCGCCTCGCCAGAGACGAAGAGGTAGTTCTGGTTACTGCTTCTGCTGCCGGCAGATGCTGGCCAGAAAGAATTATCGCCATTCGAGCCTTCGGCGAGGTCCAGCGCGGGAGGCGGACGGGCAGGCGCGAGAAGCGCGCGTATCCGGTTCGCTTTACAGATTTTTATTATAATTGCTCCCACGACTTTCTGGGAATGAGCCAGGACCGAGACGCAAATGAGCATGTGCAAGCGTATAAATCTTAGCCCTGCAGGGACACACACCGCACCGGGCAGCCGCTGCTCTGCAGCCCAGCAGAGGACCTAAATTTGTCCAAGCAGCGGAGACACAAAAATTAGAGACAACTACGGCTTTTGATTAATTGACGACATTTAATTACGACGACGAAACATTTATGTTGTCGCTTTATCTGAGCCAATTTATCTCGTGCGGATGACGATTATCCGTGTGTGCTCCGCTCGCCACAGCCCCTCGTGTGGTTTCTGTGGTCGCGTCTGATCATCGCGTCCAAGGCGGCACGGCGGCACGGCGGCGATAAGCAATCTGCACCGAGAGGGGAGGATTATCGCTGAATGATAATGTGCGTTTGGTGGACAGGATAACGCAGCGGACGATATGTTCGTAAATTAGTCAGGCGAGTGGAAGTTGTCATCCCACGAAGAGTGTTGCCGGTTCATTAACTCTTCGTTTTTTTTTTCGCGAGTATTAACGCGGCCTGTGGTGTGTCGCGCTAGTTACATATAAGTCAACGCCCGCAATTTCACACATGTCAAAATCAGCAACAGACGATAAATATGACCTGTTTATCCGGTCAATTACCAAATAGCTGATCAAACAGTTATTGCATTTTTGTATTTTTGTATTCTTAAGAATTGCACTTGTGCATTGGATGTCGAAATCGCTGACACTATGTCTGCGATTGTAATGTATGGAACAATAATGTAATAAATACAGGTGAAGCACACGAATGCGGTGCAGTAGTTTCCCATTAGTAAGTAAGAGTGGTATCAGTGTTGTTCTAGTGTTTTGCTTAATAAAATATAATCACTCTAATGAAATATAACTTGTGTTTTTTTTAAAACTCGTTCGACCAGATTAAATAAGTGGCGCAGTCGGTAGGATCCTTTTTTATTAATAAGGATCTAGTGATCGTATCAAGCATCCAAAGAATAGTTCGTGTGAAGTTAAGTTTTTTTTAATAAACGCGAATAGTGCATTATACAGACACACCAGTAAAATCGACAAAGATTAAGTGTAGATTCGTATAATCACATTAAAAAGAAAATACGGTAAAGTTATATAGAGCACCTATAATCGACAAAGATTGGTGTAGTGATTTGTGAATAAGCAGACAAAGATCACACGACGAACACAGAATAATGGCCAATTACGAGCAAGTGGTAGCAGAACTTGAACTTCGAACCCAACAACTCGAACAAGTGCGAATTGCATACCAAGAACTACAACAGCAACATAACAGAGGGATACGTGATGGGATACTCAAGGAAATCCGTTACATGCCAGTCTTCACGGGACAAGGCGAAGTCACTATAAACTCCTTCTTCAGTTGTGTGGAATACTACTTAAGCCAAGTCAGAGAAGATGATGTGAAGAACGCTGTGGTGCGAACAATTTTCTATGAAAAAATACAAGGAGAGGCGAAGAACTCCATCATCAACCTGCCAAGAACAGACGACTGGATGACAATCAAAGAGACGCTGAAACTTCGTTACAAACCGGACACGGAGCCGCATGAAATCTACAAGCGGATAACAAACCTCAGAGTCAACACGGTAAGCGAACTAGCCATACAATTGCAAAGCATTAAGTATAAAGCAGACGAGCTGATCGTATATTATAAAGGAGAAAACTTCATAGATCTAAGCAATGTTGAAATAATTCTAGTGAATACAGCGAAAGAAATGACACAAGGAACTTTATTAGATAGAATATATGAGGAGAATGATTTAGGAAAAATAGTATCTATTATTAGGAAACGTAGGTATGAGGATTCTTGCATTAGGCCAGAATTTCGAAAGGCGAAGCATAATCCAAACATTCAAGAACAGACTCGTAACCTAGATAGGTCAGGTAACTATAGACATACGAATAACAGGAACTATTCAGGCCAGTATCGCCAAAACGATAGACCAGGACATAGTAAAAATCATTCTGGGCAGTATAGAACAAATGTAGATCATAGAAATTCAGGAAATTTTCGTCAAAACCAAAGACCGCAGGGTGACGCCATGGAGGTAGATAATATAGTTACAACTAGAGATCAAGTTAATAACGGTCAAAATTCACGGAGCTGTAGAGCACACCCGGGCCAATATCGCCATGAACAGGGTACGTCTAAGCTTAGTTTAGAACCGATAAGAAGAATTCCATCAGAACCAGTAGAACCATCAAGCGAAATTAAAGAAAAAGGAAGTCACGAAGTTTTTTTTATGAACTAGCCTCGGATAACTTACCCCAAATTACAATAACAATCAATGCGAAAATATACATAGCACTAATAGACACAGGCTCAACCCTTAGCATAATTGATGACAGACTCTATGAATTCGATAAAATTCCTATAACACCTATATATTTCACAACAGTGACTGGTAAAGATACCATTTCACACGAGGTCCATACACACGCACCGCAAGAATTTAAAGCACCTTCAAACGCCCTAATCAGGTGGAAAGTAAAAAGACTCTGCAACAGAGGTTATAAATTTATAATTGGCATGGACCTATTGAACAATTTAAATGCGCTATTAAATATAGACGAGGGAACTATTAGACTAAACGATCAAATATTAAATTTCATACACATTCCATATCCCCTAAATGAAATATGTTCCCTGGAACCCATTGAATCTAAGATAAATCAAATAGAACTAGATCATTTAAATACGGAAGAACGAAAGGAAGTAGAAAACCTTTTAAAAAGATTTAGTAATCTATTTTTCAAGGAAGGTGATAAGTTAACCAGCACCTCAGAAATTAAACACGAGATCGTCACAACAACCGATCAACAGGTAAACGCGAAGTTAGATAGATACCCCCCTCAGCATGAGGAGGAGGTCCGTAGACAAATAAAAGAAATGGAAGCTCAAGGAATTATCCGAAAGAGTAATTCAAAATATTCGAGCCCACTCATTGTTGTTCCAAAAAAAATGGACAACTCCGGCAAAAGGAAATTTCGGATTGTTATCGACTACAGAAAGTTAAATGAGATAACAATCGACGACAAGTTTCCTTTACCAAATATCGATTCTATATTAGATAAACTTGGGAAAGCCCAATATTTTACCACGTTAGACCTCGCGAAGGGATACCATCAGATCCTAATAAAAGAGGATGATCGCAAAAAGACAGCTTTTGTAACACCTCATGGTCTGTATGAGTTCATAAGAATGCCATTTGGTCTAAAGAATGCCCCCGCGACATTCCAAAGACTAATGAATGACATACTTAGGGATCATATTAATAAAACGTGTGTAGTTTATCTAGACGATATTTTAATATTTAGTACCACACTAAAAGAACATATTAAAGCTATAACAGCAATCTTTAGAATACTAGAATCAAAACATCTAAAAATACAAATCGACAAGTGTAATTTTATGCGAAAGGAGACCGAGTTCCTAGGTCATATCTTAACCAAAGACGGGTTAAAACCAAATCCTGATAAGATAATGGTTATCGAAAAGCTAGAACTCCCGAAAACACAAAAACAAATTAAAAGCTTTTTGGGCATAACTGGATATTATAGAAAGTTCATTAGAGACTATGCAAAGGTAGCCCAGCCCATCACTAAATACCTTAAGAAAAATGCGAAAATAAATACCAGCGACCCAAATTACATAGAAGCATTTGAAAAATTAAAGCAATTAATAAGTACTCATCCCATATTAAGATATCCAAACTTTGAGAAAACATTCTGTCTTACAACAGATGCGTCTAATTACGCTATAGGAGCAGTTCTTTCTCAAGAGGGACATCCTATATGCTTCGCATCTAGAACCCTGAACAAACATGAGAGAAATTACTCTGCTACAGACAAGGAATTTCTCGCAATAAAATGGTTAACAAATTACTTCAGGCCATACCTTTACGGGAAGAGATTCAAAATATTTACTGATCACCAGCCTATAAAATATCTTTACGCTAAATATAGAGGTAAAGACCTGTCACCTCGACATCAAAGATGGCTTCTGAAGCTAGGCGAATATCAGTTCGATATCGAATACTTAAAAGGTAAGGAAAACAAAGTAGCGGATTTTTTAAGCCGCATAGAAATTAACGAGGACGTTAAATCTGAGGAGGGAGAGAACGCAGGCCCCCCACAATCTGAAAACTTTTCACTTAATTGTAATAATTCGGAATCAGATTTCATATTTAATTTAGAAGATAATGAAACTATACATTCTGCAGAAGAAGAATTAATGAACCATATTCCGATCGTGGAAGATATTGTCAACAAGTATAAGACACAACTGATACTCACAAATGATAAAGTAAATGAAATTGAAATTTTACATGGAAAAAGAATAATCTATATAGCAGAACACGATTTTGATCGATTAGAAGATATCTTGAGAAGATTTATTAAGAAAGGAAAAATCGGAATCTACTCAGAACTTGCTGATCACAAATATAATAGAGTCCAAGAAAAAATTAGAGAAATGTTCTCCAATGATAAGAGTTTAAAATTCGTTAAGTGTTCTTTTAGAGCCCAAGACATAGCAACAGAGGTAGAAGTTGTGAAACAAATATCTTTTTATCACATAAGAGAAAGTCAACATTCAGGTATACAGGAAACATACAACCAAATTAAAACAAGGATTTACTATCCAAAGTTAATGGAATATATTCAAATTGTTATCAATCAGTGTGACGTCTGTCAAGCAGTCAAATATGACCGCAATCCAATTAAGGCTAAATTTAACAAAACCGAAACACCTACAGATATTAATGAGATAATCCATATTGACACATTCGTTATTAAAAAGGTTAGCTTCCTAACGATAATAGATAAATTTTCTAAATTCGGATCTGCATACCGTTTAGCAGATAGAAACCACATTACAATTATTGATCAGTTAGAAGAACATTTCGCGAAATTCGGAAAACCAAAGAAAATAGTTGCCGATAATGAATTCAAAGCGATTCAAGTTAAAGAATTTTTAGAAGAAGAAGGAATCATCCTACATCTAACAAAACCAAACAGCCACACGGGCAATGCAGACATTGAACGTCTTCACAACTCTATAGCTGAAAAATTCAGAATAATTTCGTTTAACAAAAATAAGTACTCAGTCCAAAGGATCATACAAAAAGCTGTACGAAATTATAATCAACGATTTCACTCTACGATTAGACACAATCCTTTAGAGGTACAAACTCGTAAAGTTGATATAGAACAAATTAGACGGAATATAGAAGAAATGAAAGAAAAGAAGCTCAGAAAATTAAACAAAAATAGAGAAGATTATGAAGAAAAAAGATCAACAGGATTCATAAAAAACTATAAGGCAGTTAGGCACAAACAAGAACCGAAATATAAGAAAGCTAAATTAAAAGATATCGCTTACACAAACATTAAACGACCATTAAAATTTTCAGGTAATGACGTGGATATTATTTCTGATAATAATGACTCCACAGACGTATTGCCAATTTCTTGACGTGCAGGAAATAAAGGAGCAAAATGGTTATGTAAAGCTACATTTGAATGACATACCAATTAGTAACGAAACCGACATTGTATTACATGTCATAAATCCATTAGAAATCATGGCATTAGTTAAAAATATATCATTAAATCTTAGGTCAGTACCATTAAAGCAGCGATACATGCTAGAAGAAGAAATATCCAATATTATTCATAAAATTAGAACTCTTATTCCGGTGCAAAACAGGAAGAAACGAGGTTTGCTAAATATCGTAGGATCCACGGAAAAATGGTTATTTGGAACCATGGATGAGGAGGATAGGAAAACTATAGAAATATACCTAAGAGAAGTAAAGACAAATAGTCACAATTCCATAGTTGCATTAAATAAACAAATCAAAATTAATTCGTTCTTCAATGATACATTTCAAATTTTAAAAGATAACGTCGAAAGAGATAGGGAAATAATTGAAAAACAAATAAATACAGTTCAAAGAGTAGAAAGGGAAATAGCCATGAAGCAACTATATTTTGACCAATTATTCAAACTTAAATACATAGCAGCCAAGATTGAACATATACAAGATAATATAGCTTCAGCAAGGAATAATATTTTACACCCAAACATTTTAACAAATGAGGAAATCGAAAGATATAAAATAGATTTTTATAAACTAAGTCAAATAAAACTAGGGTTAGCTAAATTTGAAGAAAATTTGTTAATATTTGCGATTAAAATTCCAACAAACTATGTCACAGTTCCACTCAAACTATTACTCCCTGTACCAAATACGAATTTCTTCGAAATAGAAGCCGAAAAAGAATTTATTATTGAATACAAGAATAAATCACTGAAATATGAAAAAAATAAAGATGTCACAGAATTGTATGAAAGTAAACATTGTGTTTTTAAAGAAAATTGTAACTTGTATCAAAATAAACAAACTGAACTCATATCTATTGATGATGGAACAATTTTTGTAAAAAATATTAATACGCACTTAAATCAAACATGTGATGATAGAAACATTGTACTTAAAGGAAACTATTTAATTAACATTCTTAATTGTACAATAACCCTATTTGAAAATAAATATTCCAATGTAAAACAGATAATGAAACAACGCTTCTATTATCCAAATTATAGAGAAAATTATAATTTTTCAGAAACAATAAAGTTTAATAAGATTTTGCTAAAACCAGTTGAAAACTTAAATGTATTAAAAGAAATAGAATTGAAGAAAAATATATCCTATAATCTAAACATAATGTTCATTGTAATAATCGTAATAATGTGTGGAATAATATTATTGTTATGTATACGTAAAAAGAGAATACAAATAAAATTAAGTAACCGAATTCAGGAGAATTCTAATTGTAAGGAGGGAGAAGTTACATATAAGTCAACGCCCGCAATTTCACACATGTCAAAATCAGCAACAGACGATAAATATGACCTGTTTATCCGGTCAATTACCAAATAGCTGATCAAACAGTTATTGCATTTTTGTATTTTTGTATTCTTAAGAATTGCACTTGTGCATTGGATGTCGAAATCGCTGACACTATGTCTGCGATTGTAATGTATGGAACAATAATGTAATAAATACAGGTGAAGCACACGAATGCGGTGCAGTAGTTTCCCATTAGTAAGTAAGAGTGGTATCAGTGTTGTTCTAGTGTTTTGCTTAATAAAATATAATCACTCTAATGAAATATAACTTGTGTTTTTTTTAAAACTCGTTCGACCAGATTAAATAAGTCGCTCAGGGCATGCCCTTGCTGTGACGTTGCTTTCGCCAGGAGTGCACTGCGTCCGACTAGCCTCGAACTACGGGTCGGCGAGGGACAAGTCCGAAACAAGGTGACAATTAGGTGAGTTCCAGGGAAGGAACCCATTTCGCATCGGATTTCTGCGAGATGCGATGCGCTGGTCTGCATTTCGTTGGAAATGTTCGCATTCGATGTGTTGGCTTGAGGCGGGCTTGCTGTGAGAAGGTGGTTCGGTGAGCTCGTTTTTTTGGGTTGAGGATGTTTCGAATCACTCGTCAATGCCGATGAGCTAGTGGCAGTGGGAGCCTTGTAAGAGGAGCGGGTGTCGAGTAACGCGGGATGTGTCCAAGAGAGAGATAGAGATGCGAGTGCGTGTCGCAAGTATTGGGAAACTATGGCTAACTAGTGACGGATCTTCGAGAGCTAAAGCTCGACGTCTGGTATAGTTGATTCCCTTTCATTGGATATACGCACACACTTCTCGTCACCTCTAATATCCTTCAAATTCCGACTCAGTGTGTCATCTGCCGTTCATTTCGAAGACAGATCTTCAAGCGGTCTTCACTAAAGAATATAAAGTCGGTTGGAATCGATGGGATCTCCAACATTGTGCTAAGACACCTGCCCCTGCGTGTGGCTAATGTGTACACAATTCTGAACAATCCACAATATTCGGAGCATTGGAAAACTGCGATTGTGCAGCCCATAGCCAAGCGAGGAAAAGATTCTTGCAACCTCCAGTCAATTAGGTCTCCTTCCGAACACCAGGACGGTATGCGAGGAGGTGATAAATAGAGCTCTGATCAACTGGACAGAGGACAAACTTGAACAGAGGACAACAACCAATTCCGTTTCAGAGCGGGGCATGACACTATTCGTGCCGCGTCGAAACTAGTGTCAGACATCCAACGGAACAAGAGCCAGACACAATGTACGGTTGCCTGTTTGATTGACCTAGAGAAGGCCTACGGCACCGTATGGTTAGGAGGACTTTACTACAAGCTCAACCGGCTAGGCGTTAGAAAACCACTGCTGTACCTACTGTACAACATGCCTACCGGTAAGGCAGTTCGTCGTCAAGAATGGCAACGTGACCGGGTACATTCGCCGATCCTGTTCAACACTTTCTTGAGCGATCTTGAGTTCTCTTGCGCACGCAATTGCGTATACCGAAGACGTGATCGTGTACAGATCAGGCAAAAAGATCAAGGATATCACTACGCTCGCGCATGGTTACTTCGATTCATTCATGAGAGATTGCGATGGATGGAAGTTGAATATCAAGTCGGAAACCAGTTTGTTCAGGACGCTGCAGTATAAGGCTTCCGGGGATACGAAAAAGAATTGGCGAAAGTTCTCAATTGTTGGACGACACGGGCAACCACTGGCGCAAGGGACTGTAATCAGATAACTGGGGATCTTTGCTAGATCAGTATCTATATTTTAACAAACATGTAGATGCTGCTCTGGCCAAGGTCCGAAGTGCTTTCGCTCTTACAAAGATACTGTTTTACAACAGCCAACTCTGACGGAACCTGGACCACATCCAGCGAGGAAACCCTCAGTCTCCTTGTTGACACGCACTTTCCGGGCAACTTCCCGATTAGAGCCAATAAGGAAGTCGTATCTCCCCCTAATACTTCATGTAACCTTATAAATGTCAGCCACATCACTATCATGTGGGCACTGACAAGCTTCAAACCCTTCAAGTCAGCGGGACCTGACGGCATCATCCCGGCGGAGCTCCAAAGAACAGCTGACCTCATCATGCCTTGGATTCTTAGCATATTCAAAGGTTGTATGAGTCTCAGTCATGTCCCCAGCTCCTGGAAAAGGGTCAAAGTAGTGTTTATTCCCAAAGTGGGTAAATACTCCCATGCCAAACCAAAGGACCTCAGGCCAATAAGTCTCTCCTCGTTTCTCCTGAAAACCTTGGAGAAACTTATAGACCAATATATCAGGCATGCTATCCCAGCAGGGCTTGCCTAAGAGCTTGCCTTCGCCTTTACAGAACACCAGAGTCCCAGTACAGAAAATTCTACTCCAATGAGGTCTTATACGACAGGGCGAACCTGATACGAGTGGACAATTTCCTGGTGAAGTTGATTCGAGGCAATACTGCGAGAGCGATGAACTCGGTTAATAACTTGATCTCTGAGGGCTTACTACCCCAACCCACAGTACAACGAAAGGGTCCGTTACAGTGGCTTCGCCCCTCCAGAAGCATTTCTCCTCTTTGACAAGTACGGCCTGATACAAGACAATTATCCAATGGATATAAAACTCGGACAGAAGCCTGTCGGGATGGAAATGGACATCTGGTAGTAGAGTCGCAGTCGATACTGAGAATCTGGAAAGATCATTTCTGCAGACGGTTAAACGGCGATGAGGAGCAAAATACCGCTGTCAGGCAGAATGTTCCACTCAATCTGGACGATGACAGACGTGAATACCGTCCCCCGGACTTAGACGAGGTCAAGGTAGCAATATCAAGACTGAAGTCTAACAAAGCTGCTGGAGCGGACGGTTTGCCCGCTGAAATATTTAAGGCAGCTGGAGATGATCTGGTTGGGCGCATGCACCAGCTCATCTGCAAGATATGGTCTGAGGAAAGCATGCCCGACGAGTGGAATCTCAGTATCGTTGCTCGATCCACAAGAAAGGAGACGCCTTTGACTGCGCCAACTATCG
Organism: Eristalis arbustorum; assembly: GCA_916610145.1. NCBI lineage: Eukaryota > Metazoa > Arthropoda > Insecta > Diptera > Syrphidae > Eristalis > Eristalis arbustorum. The sequence continues at coordinate 28,467,428 of OU744318.1, forward strand.
GGGGATAAGTCTCCTTAACATCGCATATAAGATCTTCTCTGCCGTTTTGTGTACCCGCCTGAAGCCGTTCATTAATAATCTGATAGGTCCATATCAGTGTGGCTTCAGGCCAGGAAAGTCCACAACAGACCAAATTTTCACACTACGGCAGATCCTGGGAAAGACCCAAGAAATGCAAATCGACACTCACCATCTGTTCGTCGATTTCAAGGCCGCATATGACAGCGTGCATAGAGACGAGCTATACAACGCCATGTCTAGTTTTGACATTCCTGCCAAACTCGTCAGGCTGTGCAGGATGACGATGGAGAACTCTCGCTGCTCCATCAAGGTCGGTAACGAACTCACCGAGACCTTCAATGTCAAAAAATGTTTTAGGCAAGGCGACGCGCTCTCATGTGATTTCTTTAACATCGTCCTGGAGAAGATCGTGCGAAACTCACACGCCAACACTAGAGGCACGATCTTCCAGAAGTCCGTGCAATTGTTAGCATACGCCGATGACATTGACGTGATTGGCAGAACTCAGCGAGCCGTCAGTGAGGCTTTTGCTAACATTGAGACGGAGGCGGCTAAAATGGGTCTGGCGGTGAATGAGGGCAAAACGAAGTATATGCTGTCCTCAAAAAAGGACATACAACATCGACGTCTTGGACAGAGCGTCACAATGGGCAGCTATAACTTCGAGGTAGTCAAGGACTTCGTCTACCTCGGCTCCGGAGTAAACTGTACTAATAACATCAGTACCGAGATTAAGCGTAGGATAACTCTTGCCAACCGCTCTTTCTTCGGGCTCAAGAGGCAATTGAGTAATAGAGCCCTCTCTCGAAGAACCAAGTTGACTCTATATAAGACTCTGATCATCCCAGTCCTGCTATACGGCGCGGAGGCATGGACAATCTCGAAAGCGGATGAAGAAGTCCTTGGTCTCTTTGAGAGAAAAGTTCTACGCACGATCTTTGGTCCAGTTTGTGTTGACGGGTTCTGGAGGAGAAGATTCAATCACGAACTGTACGGGCTGTACAGCGACATGAGCCTAGTTAGGCGTCTACGGATCCAACGCCTACGGTGGCTAGGTCATGTAGAGCGTATGGACACCACAGCTCCGGCCCGAAGAATCTTCGAATCCGAACCTGTCGGGCAACGCAACAGAGGACGCCCGCGTTTAAGGTGGCTCACCCAAGTGGAGAAGGACCTCAACCAACTTGGTGTGCGAAACTGGAGACAGCTAGCCAGGGATCGCGCTAGTTGGAGAGGCATGTTGATTGAGGCCCAGGTCCACCCCGGACTGTAGCGCCACACAAAGAAGAAGTACTGCTGTACAGCGACGTCAAGCTCGAATCTCTCGCCTAGTTAGGTCACGCCCGAGCGGAACCAGGCGAGTCCAAAACGATATGGTCGAAGCACTTTCACACGGTTTGCCATGGGGTCGCACTTAAGACACATCTTGCTGGCGTCTTCGTGGAGTCGGACAACATCAGACTACACACCTCCTTAGGTAAATTTACTGTGGTTTTCTAAACGGAAACCTAAGCAATCCGGATGCAATCTCTCGAACTGTCTTGTGAAGAAAATGTGAAAGGGGCGGCTTAAGGTCTTGCTCGACCCCCTAACCACTTTCAGGATGGTGCCGAAATGTGAGTCTTTTCTAAATTTCATCCGCATTCGAAATTCGGTAACACGTGTCTAAGGCCCTTGCCAGGAAAGGATCAGGGGAGGTACTTCAAGAAACCGAACCAGCGTTGGTTAGATGGTTCGGCTTGTCGATAGGCAAGACCCTCCAGGAAGTAAACAAACTAAGTCTGTAAGAAATCCGCGGCATTCGGTTATTTGTTGATAAAAAAGAATGCATGCAACACACATCAGGCTATTACTCTGGAGAAGGCGACGACACTGTAAAGCATTTTTCCTGCCACTGTCCTGGCCTTGCTCGAATCAGGTGAAGCTGATGATGTGGGCTTCTTAGAGAAGCGCTTGCTGATCTTGCGTAAGGTTGCATAGGTTGCTGTCTGGTCGTATCTACAATGGACCAGTTTTTGATCCTCACTGCTCCAGAGTCTAGAGTAGAGTTAAAAGACTTGAACAACAACAAAATTGTGCGCAAATGATTGTTGGGGGGGTATCATATGTAATTGCTTTTGATCGTGCTAAGTTCTCAGTCTTTATTATGGTTACTTCGTAATTTGAAGATACTTCTGCTTACTTTTCATTACATTTTGACAAAAGCAATTATGGCTTACCATCGACGACCAGGTTCTCTAGCTTTTTAGTTCTGCCAGTATCTTCTATGTGCGCCCATGTTGACCGTGATAGCGTCTACAATACGTCTTCTTAGAAAGAGAGTCCTGTTGGGCAAAGCTACTCTGCGGTTGCAGCTTCTTCCTTTGTACCTGTGGAACCCTTAAATTGGCGCACAAATGTGAAATAGCCCCTCAACCAACTTTGGAAGCAGCTAGCCGGAGGCCAGAGACCCTCATTGAATACTGCCCATGGCCACCCCAGACTGCAGCTCCACGCAACGAAGGAAGATCGGAACCTATCCTGCTTAACTTGATCCCCGAACCCTTCAAGAGCAAGTGGCGACTAGCTTAAAAAGAAACCAAAAGATCCATCTCCACTTCGCCTCCACGCCACTCCAACTCCACACATACTCTCCATAAAGAATTCAAAAAAAAAATTGCCTCGCATTACATTGACACCTCCCCACGCGCGACAACATCGTCCGCTCGTGCCGTTGCTGGACACCGCTGCCGCGCCATGCGATCCGCCGCTTATTTACGTGTTTTCCTCCAATCTGACAGCTCAGCACATTTAGCTGATAACGCACTCGTTCAACAAGCTCCGGCAACAGCTCCAGCTCCGCAGCGATGATGATTAATTGAAATGATTTTCATTATGAAAGCCATTCTGGCAACAAATCGCGACGCCGCGCCGTGTGACACGCGATCAAATGGAGGCAAAAACAAAGTGTATCCAAAGCAAGCCAGTCGGGCAGCCAACCAGACCGTTGACACCGACACCGTCAGACACTCGCTCGCTATTAGCCGATAAATTAATCGTATTCCACACTCAAGCGTGGTGTCGGCCTGAGTCGCACGCCGATAGTAGGAGTACTTAACACCACACGGTGACACCAACGCGTTCGCATTGCAACGGCGGACGGTCGCAAAGCCAACCAAACTGAACGAAATAATCTGTCAAGATCGCATAAATAACGAACCTAATGGCGAACGACTTTGCAGCACTCTCGCGGCTGCACTCCGGTGGAAGGTGTCAGCCCGGCACCGGCACCGCCACCGCGGACAAATGGCCAATAAATTATGAAATCGCTGGATAATGCCCGGCCCAGTGTGGGATATTGGCAATAGAACCGATGACGAGATAATAATCGAAGGGACGCTCGACCAGGGCCCAGGCACCGAGGGCAGCCCCCAGGCCGAGCGAGCCCTAAGCCAGTGCGGCCGTATGACTTAATAATCCAGTCCACATGTTTCGGTGCATCTCGGTGAATTACGAGTGCGTCCAGGCGGACGGGGGCCGGCGCAGCACCTTGCAGCCAGGTTGACAAAAGGAGGGGAGACCCGGTTCGCTGTACATGGTTGCGCCAAACGTGCCCATAAATAATCCGATTGACAGCGCACGTCGGGGGCGCTCGCAGGGCAACTCCGCTCGAAGGGTTATGCGGTCGCGTACACCTTTCCAAGTGCGGCAACAAATTCGAATTTAAATTGCAAAAGCGACCGAAAAAAAAAAACAACCCAAGTTGGACCACGGCCAGGCGAGGGCACTTGTTGGACGAGCTCCGAGTCCGAAGGAATCCTGAACCTCGTGGGCGGCGCGGCGGTGTCGCCGGTAAATTAGCCGTGCAATGATGAGGGCCCAGGTGGCTGCCAATTCGCCGCCAACATCTGGAGGCCGCCGCTTCGGTTGACGAACCTGCTGGCCGTACCCCACCGTCGTCCCAATTGAGATCACTCCATCTGCATACGCCACCACCGCCAGCGCCCGTCAAAGCGGAGCGTGCAAATTGCGTTTTCATCGCGAACATCCGCGTGTACACACGGGGCCGGGGTGTTGACATCTCCTGCGCGCCGCCGCGGACAAATTCTCAGCCTGTCAGACAGAATTATGACATGTCTAGCAATTAGATTAATTTCGTCGAGCACATGCAGTCACCGAGTCTGGGTGGGTTGTTGGCTCACTTGGACGTGTTCTGAGATTTGTGTACCGCATGATGCCGCTGGCAGTGATCCCACAGCGGCCGCCTTTAAATTTAACCACTGAACGCGGGCCAAACTCCTTCGCCACCTCCTCGCTCCTGACTGAGTGGTGTGGGACGACGACGACGACGACAACGATGATGACGACGGCAGTGGCGGTGGCGGTGCTGATTGAGCTGGGACACTTCAATTTGGGCGGGACTGGGGCGGCGCGGCCCGCGGTGGGCCTAATTAATGAGTTCAATTTTAATGTCGCAGTGTTCATTTGCGAATCGAATTTATAACGGTAATTACTAAGGACTCCGCAATATGGACAAATAAATCAACGTTCGCCCGTGATATGTGTGCATTTCGTAAGCACGCCGCCGCGCCGCGAGTTGTAGATTTATGCCGATGCCAGCGGCCAGCTGTGGGTGTTAATGTTAAGTTCATGTGAAATTGATGGGAGCGGGTGGGGGATGTGGGATGGGTGGATCTTGCTCTGTGTGATGTGGTCACTTTAGGGGATGAGCGCACTTTCGAATGAGGGCACTTGGGGCGCCTGGGAAATGGCAAGGCCGTCTGGGAAGTGGAGAGTACAAGGCATCCTTTGTGATGATCAATGGTGTCGCCTTCAGTGGATACTGTGGTTTTCTGATGCAGTTTTTTCAACATAATGATGACTCACGAGGAGACCTCTCTAATTGGTACACAACAGGTACTTGGTTCCAACTATTGAAAGGCATATTGAATCGATGGTGATCCTAGGGTAGGTAGGAGAGGTATTGGGTCTTCATTCCATTCACCAATCTTGAGTCGCTGAAAATTCTTGTCCTGTATGTCCCATCCATTCACAACAAGTTTTGTTGACTTAAAAGCTGGGCCAAACTCCAGTTCAGTGTTACCTAAGTACTTAAATGATATCGTGAATAGAATAACAGCAGGATTTAGCTCGAACACCAAACATCACAAAACGCCATCTGTTAGAAATAACTATACAACAGCCGGGTGGACACAAGGGCACTCAGCAAAAGGGTTCTGCAGCCCAGTTAGGAAAGAGTTAATATGACGGCGGCATCTGACGCAGATAGAGTTTAGTACAAGTGTTAATGAACTCGCCTTAAAGTCAACAGTTTGTTTTGTAACTTACATTCTTCTCAAGACAGTGTGGGTCGAATGCTAAGTTAAATTTGCATTTTGCTGAGCACTGCTGTACTTTTTACTAAAAGATAATATGGGTGGCGCTACAGCCCATAGACGGCCAAGGCCTGACTTCTCAGCAGCCTACAGGAGTCGGCATAAAGACTCCGAACTGCGAAGTTTGAGACGCTTTTTCTAGACAGTAAGTACTCTTTGAGCATTTTCAGTGACTCAAACGAGGTGGGGCCGTGAAAATTGTTCTTGTCGCACAGAGCAGGAATCAAACTTACGACGTCGGGATTGGGGTCGACGCACATACCAACAACGCCACGGGCCGCCACGGGTGCGGTCTTGATCTAGTCAATTTTAGCCATTCAAAGATGACCGCAAAATATCATAGATCATGTTGTTATTAAATTGCTCTTTGTACCACATGTCACGCGATGGCATCTTGTTGTGTTAGTTTATTGTCCGCGTTTATAATCTGTAATTTAGACACAAACCAGACATTGACATCGATGCCACCACGATGACACATTTTGCATTGTACGCAATATTTTTCTTCCTCAGCATGATTCTCGCTTGATCCAAATCGTAGTGTTCGACTGACATTTTGACGGTGACTCTTTCACTTTTTCTTTAAGTACCGAGCATAGGTTCAGTCAGTTTGCATTCTTTGAAGAGACAATATCGCCTTATTTCCTGCCAAGATCATCTGCCACTTCATTCTCGCTTATAAAGGGAGTTGCGGGCTTTGCTGTTGAAGCTGCGTCTACCAAATTGGCTGTCAGTCATTCTTTTCTGTCAACGTTCCCCTCGCCTCGTCTATATCAAATTTTCGACGATACCATTCCGCATGAGTTCCAAGAGCGTCCCGAAGGAGACACTATTTGGTGTGGATTCCGTTTGGGTGGAGCGGCGTCATCTTCTTTTAAAAACAACGTTGGGTAGGCAATAAAAGACATCTATAGGTCGATGATTTCTTCATTTGGCATGAAATGGTTGACATAAATACCAGAGCCACGTGTTCAGTGGTGGCCCGTGGCGTTGTGGGTATGTGCGTCGACCCCAACCTCGATGTCGTAGGTTCGATTCCAGCTCTGAGCGACAAAAATCATATTCACGACCCCACCTCTTTCGAGTCACTGACAATGCTCAAAGAGTATTTCCTGTCTAGAAAAAGCTTCTCAAACTTGGCCGTTCGGAGTCGGCATAAAACTGTAGGTCCCTTCCACTCGTGAGAGAACAATAGCACGCACAACACGAGTGGTGGCTGAGAAGCTAGGCCCTGGCCCTCTACGGGCTGTAGCGCCTTTCATATTATTATATACGTGTTTGTAAATTCTACAGGAACGATTGAAGGACACAGTCATCTCACGTAGATCTGTAGATCTATCCATGCCAATAAGTCATAATTCACAGCGAGCATCATCGGGAAACATAACTCCTGCCATCTGTCAAACTCAGCCTGATTTATGCACCAGAGTTCTGACATTTTGGATGCGCGAGTTACCTCATTGATTGCTTTCTGCCCCATTTTCGCCTGCCTTCTAACACTTCTACCCGAGTAACAACCCCTTTATCCCTCGCAAGCGGAATGTCCTCACTGACCTCAATTACTAGCTGTGATAGCACAAATGACAGCAAGTACCAGACGTCAAGTCATTTCTTGCAGTTCATGTTCTTAATGCTCACCTATGCAAATTCTTCTTCTTCATACATTTTAACCATAAGATCAGACATTTAATTCTTCTGAGAGTGGAAGTATTCGGACATCGATAGGTATTGTACTGTATTGGAGAAGGACAGTGTTATTGTTGATGGCTCTTTCATAAATTAGTTGTCGCATGCGTGTCAATTTATTTGATCTAGAGTCGCAATCATCCACTCTGGTTCGGCGGCAGCAATTTTTTCTATTATCAATTATAGAGCTGATAGCAAAGCGATTCAATTTGCTTATAACATAGGGGGAGCACTTCGTGATCTAAGAGTAAGATCATCAGAGATAGTTCCTTCGCGTATTAAAATGAGCAGAATTTACTTTCAAAGATCACAATTCCAGCGATCTGATCGATGTGTCTATTCTTACGTCCCTCGGTTATCATCTGACTGGCAATGCTCTCAGATTTGGCTGCTGGGATATCCAACAGGGCACCGAGCCCCTCATACGTGATATTGTTGTATAGCTTACTGGCAAATAGCAAATTGTGCGATCTAGGATTGACGAACCATCTGAGATTAATGCAATCATCTTAATTTAAAAATGCTGACGAAGTTTGAACTTACCCAATGTGCTTGCGTTTTGGTGCAATTGCAAGAGAGCCTCGAACTCCTGTATATCTAAAGGGTACAACCATCGGACAGAAGCCTGTCGGAACGAAGAGGGACAACTCGTAGTAGAGTCGCAGTCGATACTGACAATCTGGAAGGATCACTTCTGCAGACTGTCTAACGGCGAAGAGGACACCAATACCGCTGTCAGGCAGAATGTTAAACTCCACGCAATGGACGACGATAGAAGAGAATTCCGTCCCCCCGATCTGGACGAAGTCGACAGCGATCAGCGATATCGACACTTAAGTCGAACAAAGCTGCTGGAGCGGACGGATTGTCCGCGGAACTGTTTAAAGCAGCTGGAGATGATCTGGTTGGGCTCATGCACCAGCTCATCTGTAGGATATGGTCGGAGGAAAGCATGCCCGACTAGTGGAATCTTAGTATCGTTTGCCCGAACCACAAGAAAGGAGACCCCTTTGACTGCGCCAACTATCGAGGGATCAGTCTCCTTAACATCGCCTACAAGATCTTCTCTGGCGTTCTTTGTGAGCGCCTGAAACCAGTCGTCAACAACATGATAAGTCCTCATCAGTGCGGTTTCAGGCCTGGGAAGTTCACCATCGATCAAATTTTCACATTACGGCAGATCCTCGAAAAAACCCAAGAGATGCAGATCGACACCCACCACCTACTCGTCGACTTTAAGGCCCCATATGACAGTGTGCATAGAGACGAGCTATACAACGTCATGTCTAGTTTTGACATTCCTGCCAAACTCGTCAGATTGTGCAGGATGACGATGGAGAACTCTCGCTGCTCCATCAAGGTCGGTAACGAACTCACCGAGAACTTCAATGTCAAAAAAGGTTTTAGGCAAGGCGACGCGCTGTCATGTGACTTCTTCAACAGAAGATCGTGCGAAACTCACACGCCAACACTAGAGGCACGATCTTCCAGAAGTCCGTTCAACTGCTAGCATACGCGAACGATATTGACGTGATTGGCCGAACTCAGCGGGCCGTCAATGAGGCATTTGTTAACATTGAGACGGAAGCGGCAAAAATGGGTTTAGCGGTGAATGAGGGCAAAACAAAGTAAGAAAGTACACACAACATCGACGACTCGGTCAGAACGTCACTATAGGCAGCTACAACTTCGAGTTAGTAAAGGACTTCATCTACTTTGGCTCCCAAGTAAATAGTGCGAACAACATCAGTACTGAGATTAAACGCAGAATAACTCTTGCCAACCGCTGGTTCTTTGGGCTCAAGAGGCAATTGAGTAGTCGAGCCCTCTCTCGAAAGACCAAGCTCACCTTATATAAGCCCTTGATCATCCCTGTCCTGCTGTATGGCGCGGAAGCTTGGACTATCTCAAGAGCGGATGAAGACGCTCTTGGTCTCTTTGCGAGAAAAGTTCTGCGTTCAATCTTCTTTTCTGTTTGCGTTGAAGGTTCTTGGAGAAGGAGATTCAACCACGAATTGTACGGGCTGTACAGCGACATGAGTCTAGTCAGGCGTCTACGGATTCAACGCCTAAGATGGCTAGGCCATGTAGAGCGCATGGACAACACTGTTCCAGCCCGAAGAGTCTTCGACTCCGAACCAGTGGGACAACGCAACAGAGGACGACCACGAACCCGATGGCGCACTCAAGTGGAAAAAGACCTCAACCAACTTCGAGTGCGAAATTGGAGGCAGCTGGCTAAAGAACGTGCCAGCTGGAGAGGATTGTTGACCCAGGCACAGGTTCACCCCGGACTGTAGCGCCACAAGAAGAAGAAGAAGAATGATACGATCTAATTTTTTCGAGAATATAATAGGCTGGCAGGTGCTGACAAGAGTTTTTTTTTTTTTTTTTTTTTTTTTTTTTTTTTCATAAATTTTTGTTTTATTTTATAATTCATTTACTTACATGCTAGACAAAAATTCTTAAAACTAGCTTAACTAACAAATATTCTTACGTCTAACCTACTGACCCTATACGGGTACTCTAAGCTATTCTCATAATAGTGTGGTGTGTGCCTTTCGGCTTATGCAAATTTTTTTTTTTTTTTTTTTTTGTTTAGTGTTAAACGCACTGTTCCATATTTGTTTTGGCCAAGAAAAATGGTAAAAAAAAAAACTTGGCTATGTATATATATCTATTTAACCTAACTTAAATTAGCTTAACCTACCATTAAAACTTAAAACTATCTTAACTATGTTCGTAACAGTACGAACGCGTGCACCAGGACGTATATGTTATGTATATGCCTAACATATATACTTTATACACCCTGGTGCGCCTTTTTTTTTTTTTTTTTTTTTTTTTTTTTTTTTTTTTTTTCATTTTTCTATATTTTACCTTACAACTACCTTAAACCTATGTAAGTTGGCCATTATGATCAACTATCGATCCATTTAGAGAAGCTAACGACTGCGGAGACTGGTTTTGGTGTAACCACCAATAAAATTGCCGTTCTTTGGCAGACTCTCTCCTGTCTCGAGCTGAGATCGCTCTACTGAACCGGAGGAGATCCTCGTGACTGCGAGCGACGTCCCGTTCATATTGAAGTCGCCTGTCCACTGTTCGGCGTACGACGTGGAAGATTACAGGACAGCCGTGTGGATCCTGTATTAGGCCAACTGTGTCAAGATAGAGGAACGCCTCGGGAGGAATAAAGCCGGTAAAGCGCACTCTCTCATGGTACATAACGTTGGGGTAGTAAGCCCCAAAGATCAGACTGTTGGACGAAGTCATAGCTCGTGCAATATGCCTTCTGGTCAGCTTGATAATAAAATTATCTATTCTGTTGAGGTTTGCCTCGTTGTACAGGACCTCATTGGGATAGTACTTCTTGTACTCAGACTCGGGTGTACGATACAAACGGAGACAAGTCCGAAGACATTGTCTCTCGAACAACCTCATCTTTTCCATCTGGGAAGGACTCACGTTGAACCACAGTGGACAACCGTATGCCATAATTGGCCGGATGAGAGCCATGTAGCAGATTACCTTCACCCTGGTATCAAGTTGGCTGCTGTAAAACAGCCTCCTTGCCACAGCAAAGGCCTTTTTAGCTTTGGCCAGAGCAATATCTATATGTTTGTCAAAATACAGATATTGATCCAACCAAATGCCAAGATACCTAACTACACTTTTCACATCTAATGGGCGTCCCTGTGGGTCAACAATGCCGAACTTACGCCAGTTTGTGCGCGTATCCCATGATGCCATGTACAGCGGGGTTCTGAAAAGGATAGTTTCACACTTCCGGAAGTTGATAATCAACTTCCAGTCGTCGCAAAATCGCTGAATTTGATCGAAGTCACCTTGCAGCAAGATATTTATTTCTTCGACCTTCGGACCTGATCTGTACGCCACTAAATCGTCGGCGTACGCAATTAAGTGCGGCATTGAACCTATCAGATCAGCAGTGAATATTGAAAACAGGATCGGCGAACCAACCGCTCCCTGTTGCAAACCGTTTTTGATGTCAAAGACCGTGGAAGAAGTTACATCGCCACTTTTCACGACGAACTTTCTACCTGTTATCATGTCATAGATCATGTATAGCAATGGTTTACTTATGCCAAGCCTGACCAGCTTGAGGAAGAGGCCCTCCAACCAAACGGTGTCGAACGCTTTCTCCAAGTCAATCAGGCAAGCACCCGTGCATTGTTTTTTGTCTTTGTTCCATTGAATGTCGGACACTAGTTTAGACGCGGCATGTATGGTTTCATGCCCCGCCCTGAATCCGAACTGGTTGTCCGGTATGATATTATTTTCCTCAACCCATTGTTTCAGAACTCGAATAACTATCTTTTCAAAAACCTTGCTTATGCAAGGAAGAAGACTGATCGACCGAAGATTTGTCGGGATAGATCTATCTTTGTCCCGTTTAGGGATTGGTTGCACCACAGCTGTCTTCCAATGTTTTGGGTAATATGCATTACTTAGCGCATTGTTAAACAGTGTTGTGTAAATTTGCACTGCTTCGGGGGGAAGATGGCGAAGCACAATATTCGGAATACCATCGATTCCCACTGACTTTTTCTTTTTCAGCGAGTTAAAGATACCCTGGAGATCTTCTTGAGAAATCAAGGTGTGATTTCTGTCATTGGCGATGGCACTATTTGCCATATTAACGTCATTGAACCTGGTGAAACCTCGATTCTCAGATCGCCATTGACTTATATCGTTACGAAGATTACTGTGGTTCAGCAGGGCTTCGTTCTCCAGTTCGTGATTCGGCCTACGAACCTCGTTTACCGTATACACTCGCTGGAATACAGCACCAATTGCTTTTACCTTCTCCTGGGGATCTTCAACCACGAAGAAGTCATTGTCCAACACTGCCCCATCTGGATCGATGCCAATTGTTGTGAGTAAGTGTTCGTTCTCTGTCGTCCTTGGAAGTCTAACACTCTGAATGTCGTTTTGATCTTTTCTCCGAAATATTTTATTTACTTGCGGGAACATACCCGGGTTGTTGGAACGTACAGCCCGAATTTTATTGCCCCAGTGCAAGCTTATAGCTATGCTATAATTGATACGGATTAATTGTTGGAGATTCTTGATCTCCGACTTCAACGCTCTGACTTCCGCGTTTTGAGGATCTGTAAACCGTCTATACAAGAGTTTGAGTCTAGACAGCATCCTACTTTTGTGCACGTGAAGTGCGTCGATGGTAGCATTTCGATAAACATCGCTGTCATCGACTTGTACTACCTTTGGGATAGTTTTGTCCATAGTACGTTTGATTACATTGTCTATCTGTCTGAGGTACCTATCAACCTCCTCGTTTGTCAGGTTTCTGTTTGTAGGAGGATTGATCCCACTCGAACGTAGTTCCGTGGATAAAGCTCTGGAGAAGCGAGGCCATCGGGCCTTATTATAATTATAAGGGTGCCTCTGGACATATTCCCCCAGTTCTTCCACCTCGTTCGGGAGCTGAATAGCCGCGAAGAGTCCGCAGTGATCACTCTCGTACTCAATCGTAGTTAAGCAGTTCCGCATGTGTCTTTCCACGTCAAGTATCGTCAGTCGTTTGTCGATTAGCAATAGATCCAGGTAGGATCCGCTTCTGGGAAACGATGGCCTATCGGTTGCAAGCAAATCTAGCTTGAACTCAATATTGTGCTCTACCAACCAGTTATACAGTGGGGTTCCCCTGTCGTTATGCACTCTATTACCCCATTCTCTGTGCTTGGAGTTTAAATCCCCAGCAATAATGTAATAGTTTTCCTCCGAGCTAAGTCGAAGGCTAGTAAAAAGAGTGTCGAGCTCTAGGATGAAGTTGCGATTGAGGCTTGGATTGTCAGCTGCATAGATCGCGATCACATATAACCGCTTGCCACCCTGGAGCGGAATGCGTGCAATACACGTTTCTATTACTTGCAATCTTCGCACTTCACTGCTGAACATGACCTTGTGACAAAGGCCTTTCTTTATTAAAAGAGCGACCCCTCCCCCTTGCAGAGATTGGGGCCGGTCTCTTCGAATTACGTGGTAATTCTTGTACCAGAGTTTGCGCGTCTGGTTCAGCTTAGTTTCGCTGGCCATAAGCACGTCTGGATTGTGTGATTGCAAAAGGTTACCGAGCGTTAATTTTCGTTCAGTCCTAATCAGTGAATTCACATTCACTGCTAGGATCTTGAGGTTACTGGCTGCGTGCGCAGCCATTAAGATTGTGTGACGTTAGGCACGGCAAACAACGTCGAGTAGATGAGGTCTACCCGCGCTGCTTGCTCCTGGAACTGCTTTTGGAGCTGAGTGATCTGCCCCTGGATGGAGAGCAGGACCGCCTTCAGATCCAGCTCAGCTTCGGTTTGCCTGGCCACTGGGACCGGGGCCACCTTCGGCACTGTCTGTTGTACCGGCTGCCTTCCTGATGCCATTTGGGCGAAGGAGACTTCCGGTGTAACAGTGGTAGCTGGAACACGGGGCACTGGCCTCGCTTCTACCATTTTGGTTTTCCTCTTGGCCTCTATAATATTCCTGAGTTGTTGGACTTTTGGACATCCCCTATAATTTGCAGGGTGCCCATTGGTCTTGCAGATTACGCATGAAAGCCTGCTCCTGTCCTCGACCTTTTCAGTCCCTAATGGACATTCCCCTTGATTGTGGGTCTTTGCGCATTTGACGCAGCGAGACTCCATGTTGCAGTTCGCCGCGGCATGTCCAAACCGCTGACATCGAGCACATTGAAGTATGTGCTTTGTCTTTTTTAATGTATCCCATTTGACAGTTACAGAACCTAAGCGATTGATTCGTTTTAGGCTTTCTATTTTGCTGTCAGGGGTGACCTGAACAAGGAAGAACGGAAGTTTCCTGTTCTCCCTTTTCGTCACCGCAGTGGTGAAGGGCTTGACTCCTATGATCGAGACGTCGTCGCTCTGCGCCTGGCGCAGTTCAGCGAGGATCTCCTCGGGATCTGTATCGGGATCTATGCCCTTGAGGAGCATAGTCTGCAGCTTTTCCCCTTTTGGGGTATAAGAAAAAAACTCGGCCCCCGCCGTAGCTAGCTCTTCTTTTATAGAGTGATAGTCCGCTGCTGAAAAGCAGTGTACTGAGAGCCTTAAGGGCCCTTTGTATTTTAAATAAAATGAATTTGACTTAATGGCCAACTTACATAGAACATCCAGATCCTTGGTCGCCATTCCAAAGACGTTGATTGGTGGGCATTTCTCCCTCTTAGGTACTGCCTGCTGCTGCTTCTGCTGCTGTTGTTGTTGGTGTTCCTGTTGCTGCTTTTGCTTCTGTTGTTGTTTCTGGTGCTGTTGTTGTTGTTTCTGCTTATTGACAGCTGGCGAACGTTGTTCCTTAGGCGGCTGTGACTGTTGCTGTGTCTGCAGTTGTTGTTGTAGTTTTTGCTGTGCTGCTGCTTCTTTGGCAGCTTTTCGTGCCTTCAGTTTTATTTGGAGATACTTTATGTGGGCATCAAGCTCCTCTCTCTCACTCTGCTTCGTCAGCAGCTCTTCGCGTTCATCTTCTTCTTCGTCATCGGATTCTGATGACGTGAGATCACGATATCGGTTACGGCTGCCTCCGTAAGAAAATCTCCCCTCACCTTCTGCCGATTCATATTGAACATTATCCAGTTGTGGTAAATGATTTTTTGCTGAGGTCGAAGCTATGTCTGCTGCTGCTGTCGCTCTTGTTGTTGCTGCTATTGCGGTTGGTGTTGCTGCTACTGTTGTTGTTGCTGCTACTGTTGTTGTAGCTGCTGTAGTTGTTGTAGCTTCTGCAGTTGTTGCTGCTGCGCTTATTGTTGCTGGTATTCCCTCTCTAACTTTAATGTCACCTGAGGTGACGGTGGAACGGCGCTTCACAACATTAGGTTGTGGGGGAAGTTTCTTCCTCCTTTTTTTCCCCTCCCCGGAGTGCGATGACTGGTGGCCTGATGTACCAGCCTGGTGGTCTGATGCGTCAGGCACCGCTTCATCACTTTTGCCCGCTTTTTGGAGAGCGGACCGCTCTCTCGAAGACATCGGGACTTAGTCACCAATTAATTTTGATTTTTTTTAAGAGAAAAAAAGAAAAAAAACAAGCGATTGCTTTTTGTGGTATTCGAACCCACGACCCGGAGATTACTGTCACCGCGGTGTAGCACTACTTCCACTAAGCCACACTATTGGCTTGCAAATTAATATCTCTTTATGTACTTATATTAATTCTCAAATTCGCACTAAGCCGAAACACGTCTGATTCGTTTGGAGGTCTGTTAACGACTGTGCTGACAAGAGTCATCCTTGAACAATGTGGCAAGTATACGAAATCACTGTTGCCCAGCTGAGGCCAGTACGGTACAGATAAGTTCACCTTCGTCGACTACAATCCGGTAGGAGAGTTCATTGTAGCGAACGAACTCACCTTCTGTAATCCAAGACTCTAGCATATTAGACCTTACAGAGCACTTGCATTTCTGCACTATGTGATTCTGCCTGAAGGAGAGAGGCCCGGTTGATGAATGCTTCCGCTGGGATAGGGTCATCGTCCTCTAGGTAGAGTCGGGCGATTTTCAAACATATCTCCAATTTGTAGTCCACCGTATACTGCCCAGAAAGTCATACGGAAACAATGTGCATCTTTGTGTAGGAATGTTAGCTTATTGGCTTAGTGCTGTCGAAAACCAGCCGAACCAGTGCTTCAGATATAACCCTCAGTTGCACTTTGCCAAGAGTGAAATGTGAGACAACTTTGGAGACATCATCATTCAGTTTTGAGAGCTGAACGCCAACATCAGTGAGAATTTGTCGTGTGATTACAAGACTCACATGCTCACTGAGGACTATGAAAAAGAAAAAAATCAATCCAACTGGGGCAACAAATAGAATTGATCTTATACATACTAGCTTCAACGAATAACTTGACGGTATCTACTAGCTCCGTTCAAAACGAATAAAAAATGGCGGTGATAAGTCACAAGCATCTTTATCATCTTCTGGTTTCTGAAAAACTAAGTTGGTCGCTGAGGTGAAGCACGCACTAGCGATTTCTAGGCCATTCATTGCAGCCCCCGCCATCGACTCTAACTCATCATGAGCAATGCCGAAGCGCCACCAAAAGTGTAGGACTTGGTCAACTATGTACCTCGTCCTGGAAGTGCTTTCATTTTCTCTGTGACCGGTGTTCCAGCTTGGATTGTGCTGCTTTTAAAGGGACAACCTGCAACAGCCAGCCATTAACCTTGTTGTCTCAATGGCAGCTAGGCTGACAGTGGCTGTGGCTTCTTTCCACCACGTTGTAAGAATAAATATCAGTCAGTATTGTCGAGCACTACTTACGGAATCCTAGTTTGGTTCGGTATGGTTAACCCTTTTCTTGCACGTTGCTGGTTCGGCTTTATGATCTCAGAGTCTATCGAGTGGCTGAGTGGTCTAAGACTAGGTCAAGTCTCAGAATACGCAGAGGGTCATTAGTTTCGCTCGTCATTGCGCTTCTTCAAATAAGCAAGGGCACGATGTCGACCTGGCCTCCATGCTCACCAATAGAAGAAACTTAAGCTTGCCACCTCTTCACCTAGCCCCGACCCACACGTCATATTCCAGTTCATTTATGAGACCACTCGCAAACCATTTAAACTCCCAACTAGCAGCGTTTCCCATTCCGTTTCCGTTGCAGCCAGACTCACACATAAATTGATCACGGCGCAAATCGTCCCATAAATCGCTGACAATACGGCATTCCTGACACCAGCCGAATGCATGGAGCCGTGCCAGGGATTCACTTGCCGGTCCAGCATCTGCCCATCCTGGCCGCACATGTGCCGATGACACGGCACTCGATTGAAGGTGACACGCGATGTGAGTGATTCCAAATCGATGTTGAAACGATGTCGTCACATTTCCCTTGAAACTCAATTCGCCCGAGTCCTTGATCTGGTTTCCCTTGATTTCGACTCCAATCGGAGGCAGGCATTAAAAATTGAACTCGCCTTTGGATGGGGATGTGGCTACCGCTGGCTTCCATTAGAGTCAATTGCCGTCGCCCTCCCAGTCGATGCGAGGAACTCCACATGGAATGGCAGACGTTACCCTCGCCTCGGCGGGAGCGGAGGGTCGCGGCTGAGTGTGCCAGGTTACGTGCCTCAATATAAATCAATTTTACTCCAACAAATAACCCTCTGTGCATACGAGAGAGCATGCGAGACACGGGCTTCCCTTGGCAAATGTATCGCAAATCGTCCTGGTTCCTGGCGCTGCTGGCCAGCCACTGACTGGGGCGCACCCCAACGTCGGAAGGGGGTGTGGGCATTTCTGTCTTACTTGGCAATTGCAGGGAATATAAGTCATCCCCACATCCGGTTACGGTTGAAATAGCTTACAACACGTTTCACGACAACGATGCTCGTTCTTCGCATGTTCCTTGGGAGTCCCTTGGCCGGAGTATGTGGACTCAAAGAGGATACAATTCTTTTGTCTGCCTCAACTTTTGCCTCTGCACGAAATGAATTTCTGTTTCTCGCCAAGCGAGGGGGTGGTGGTCGGCAGGGAAATGGGGTGGCGTCTCCTGGCCACAGACAGTCGTGCGGTGGGTTACTTGGGACGTGTCGATGACTCTATCACTGACTGGGTGACGGGGCGGGGCGAATGCAAATTGAATTCTGGTCACTTTTAATCGACTGCTCCGAACTTCAGCTTCAACTTGCTGCTCAAAGACGTCGAGCAGGAGACATTGTCGAGAAGGAAGTCTTAACAAATTTCTTGCTGTGCCTATGCCGCATCAGGCCCTGAGCGTGGGCAAACCGAAGCAACTTCCCCCTATTTGTCAGCCCGTCTAATTGTCATTTGACAAACTATCGGCCATAGTTCGCCCCGGCACGTGTTGCACTCCGCAGCACGCTCCCCAATCACTTATCATCCCACAGTCGACTGCCGCCCGGCCGATCTTGAACTCCCACCCAGACGCCCCCAAGCAACAGCAAAAAAATCCAATCCAGTCGTATATCCAAGAAACTGGCAAAAGGAAGCGACAAATATGCTGATTCCATATGACAGAGTGCCAGTGCGACACGCCGCGCCGCCCTCTCTCCACCCGCACCGGCGGCCCAGCACGCCCTGTAACTGCAGCATGCGGGTGCAATGCAGCACACACATATCTCCTGCAGGAATCGCTTAAGCAACTCCCCGCACGGCATCCAGTCGGGGGACTGTGCAAGTAGCCGTCGTCTCGCAGCCGTATGAATAACTCGGAGCTCCGGCACGGTTGTGCATTTTAAGCTCTGCGGATGGCTGCCCCGGGAGCCAGCCCCGAAGGGAGCAATCCGTGTAGAAGATGCTTTGGGGAATCCTCTAAGTCACCGCGAAGAGAATATCCTTTTGCGGTGCATCCGCACAGTCCTCTCCTCGGTCCTCCGTCGAGTTGTACTTCGGTTGCTTGTGGTGGCGGCGGTGGCGGTGGCGATGACGACGACGACGATGCCGATGTGCTGCGGCGAGGGGCAGCAATGTCAGCTTGTGATGTTTGCGGTGGCAGACGGGGGCGGGGGTTAAGACATATTTTGCAAATTTATTGCACATGAATTCGTGTGGTGTTAGCGCCGCCCCCAGCAAGGTCCACAGACGGGGTTGAACGGAGGCAAATTGTGGTTGAACTGTTGGCAGCTTCAGTAGGTGCCACAGTGCACCGTCGCCATGCCAGGCTAACGGCGAAGGATGTGCATGGGATGAATATAAAATGCGAGAAACCATTTGTTAAACGTATTTTATTCAGTTAGTCAGGGCTTGCAAATGGATTTGAGGTTATGTGACGCTGGGGGGTGAATTAAGGGTCTTGTGACATACTGAATCGGTTGCGTTGGGGTGGGAATTACTTCTTCATCGGTTGTTAGTTGCTCAGGGACATCTTAAGGGGCAACGAGGAGACTTAGGCGGAAGCGGGTTGGTTGATGTCGGCAGGTTGCATCGGTTGATGGTCATTGCGACAAGGGGTGGGTGGTTGAGGCAAGATGCTGAGGGGATTTCGACGGCTGTTTGACACATTTCACTGTGATTCTACTCATGATCGTTTCATTAAGACACCGAACTTTGGGTGCAGATCTTGCATGGATCCGTTTTTAGAGTCAAGGGAAGAGTTGGTCTCTGAGTTGCGATACGATAATGTAGCGCATGGTCTGTTTGTTAACGAAAGTGGTAGGCAGCGCTACGTCACTGCAGATGACTTTCTTCCAATATTTTCCAAGTCCAATCCGAGGATTTTTGTTTGCTTAATCTAATCGTGTGAGTTTAGTACTTGAAGTCGTTACCTCGTTGTCCACGGAGGCACCAGCGCTCGACATTTCATTGGTCTTCGAGCAATCCATGAAGATGCTATCGTTGCCGGGCTCGTTATCGCGTCAGAGCCAGTCTCGAGTGCAGGCAAGGTGGACCATTTAACGAAACGAAAAACTTAACGAAACTTAACGAAAATGAGAAAAATGAATATTATGGTCAAGGTGTACAATATTTGTATATTCGTTTAACGGTGCTGGTCCAGGCTTTGTGGGAATGTGCGTCGACTTCTACACACGTGAACCCCGGTTCGATCACTGGTCTGTACGATAAAAATAATGTTCATGGCCTTACCTTCTTCCAGTCACTGAGAACGCTCAAAGAGTATTCCCTTTTGGAAAACTTTCCCAAACTTGGCCGTTCAAAGGTGGCATAAAGCTGTTGGTCTCTTGCACTCGTGATAGGCTGCTCAACACGAGTGGTTGCTAAGAAGCTAGACCCCTTACCAGTTTTCCTGGCGAAACAAATAAAACAAAAACAGTGTGTCCTTTAACACAATAAAAAAACGTAGCATGAGCCCAAAGGCACGGACAAAATTTACAATAAGAACTGCTTAGAGTACCCGTATAAGGTCAGTAGGTAGGGTGTAAGAATTTGTTAAGTTAGTTAAGCTAGTTTTAAGCATTTTTGTCTAGCATGTAAATAAATAAATTAAAAACAAAACAGAAATGGAAAAAAAGAAGCTAGACCCTGGGTCTTTACGGGCTGTAGCGCCACCCATATTATTTTATTATTACTATACTCGTTAGTGGTGGCCCGTGGCGTTGTGGATATGTGCGTCGACCCCAACCTCGACGTCGTGGAAGACCACCAAAAAAGTTTGAAGACGCCGAATTGCAAACGATATTGGATGGAGATGAAACTTTGAGTCAAAAGAATGGATTTATTTTAAGAATCCTAAACGGAAAAAATCGGTTGAGGCCCAGGTCCAACCCGGACTGTAGCGCCACACAAAGAAGATGAAACGGAAAAAATCACGGGTTAATCCGGGACAACCATCAACATCGACTGCAAAACCAGATCGATTCGGCAAGAAGACAATGCTGCGTGTTTGGTGGGACCAGAAAGGTGTGGTGTACCACGAGCTCCTAAAACCTGGTGAAACCGTTAAAACTGATCGCTACCGACAACAAATGATCAATTTGAAGCATGCATTGATCGAGAAACGACAAGAATTGGCCAGAAGACACGGCAAGGTTGCTCCATTTGCTCCATGACAATGCACCTGCACACAAAGCAGAAACGGTTCAGGATACAATCAAAACACTTGGCTTGGAGCAGCTACCCCACCCGCCGTATTCACCAGACTTGGCTCCTTCCGACTACCATTTGGGAACGCATTGGCTGAGCAGCACTTCGATTCCTACGAAGCAGTCGAAAATTGGGTGTCTGATTGGCTTGCTTAACACGTTCCCTGCCGCGTGTACCGAAAACAGTACACGCTTAGCTTCATTTCTACGCCAACGTGTTTTTTTTTTGTTTTAATATTAATAATTTCGAAAATAATATAAATTCTCTCAAAAACAAAAAAAATAAGAATTTATACAAAATTATTAAAGCGCTTACCGTGTACTGTTTTCGGTACACGCGGCTTAGAAATGACACCTAGTGAAAAACAGCTTGGCAGGGAACGTGTTAAAAAGACGAGCAATTTTATTGGCGTGGTATTCAAAAATTGCAAGAAAGGTGCTCAAAATGTGTAGAAGACAATGGCCAATACTTTGAATAAAATGTGTTTACTTTCCCATTAATAATTAGTGTTTTATTTGGTATTTGTCAGGCCGGCGACTCATGAAGGGTCCGAGCCTGATCGATGCTGCCTTCCATTGCTGACGGTCCTGGGCACGCTACTTCCGCTGCGATGACTTGATCTCTATGCCATAGGTTCAGTCCTCTTCCATTCCATTCTTCTTCTTCTTCTTGTGGCGCTACAGTCCGCGGTGAACCTGGGCCTCGGTCAACAATCCTCTCCAGCTGGCACGTTCTTTAGCCAGCTGCCTCCAATTGCGCACTCCAAGTTGGTTGAGGTCTTTTTCCACTTGAGTGCGCCATCGGGTTCGTGGTCGTCCTCTATTGCGTTGTCCCACTGGCTCGGAGTCGAATACTCTTCGGGCTGGAGCAGTATTGTCCATGCGCTCTACATGGCCTAGCCATCTTAGGCGTTGAATCCGTAGACGCCTGACTAGACTCATGTCGCTGTACAGCCCGTACAGTTCGTGGTTGAATCTCCTTCTCCAGGAACCTTCAACGCAAACAGAACAGAAGATTGAACGCAGAACTTTTCTCTCGAAGAGACCAAGTGCGTCTTCATCCGCTCTTGAGATGGTCCAAGCTTCCGCGCCATACAGCAGGACAGGGATGATCAAGGTCTTATATAACGTGACCTTGGTCTTTCGAGAGAGGGCTCTACTACTCAATTGCCCCTTGAGCCCAAAGAAACAGCGGTTGGCAAGAGTTATTCTGCGTTTAATCTCGGTACTGATGTTGTTCGCAGTAATTACTTGGGAGCCAAAGAAGATGAAGTCCTTTACTAACTCGAAGTTGTAGCTGCCTATAGTGACGTTCTGACCGAGTCGTCGATGTTGTGTGTACTTTCTTACTTTGTTTTTCCCTCATTCACCGCTAAACCCATTTTTTGCCGCCTCCGTCTCAATACAAGCAAACGCTTCATTGACGGCTCGCTGAGTTCGGCCAATCACGTCGATATTGTCCGCGTATGCTAGCAGTTGAACGGACTTCTGGAAGATCGTGCCTCTAGTGTTGGCGTGGGAGTTTCGCACGATCTTCTGTTGAAGAAGTCACATGACAAGCGCGTCGCCTTGCCTAAAACCTTTTTTTGACATTGAAGTTCTCGGTGAGTTCGTTACCGACCTTGATGGAGCAGCGAGAGTTCTCCATCGTCATCCTGCACAATCTGACGAGTTTGGCAGGAATGTCAAAACTAGACATGGCGTTGTATAGCTCGTCTCTATGCACGCTGTCATATGGGGCGTTAAAGTCGACGAGTAGGTGGTGGGTGTCGATCTGCATCTCTTGGGTTTTTTCGAGGATCTGCGTATTCTGAAGATTTGATAGCTGGTGAACTTCCCAGGCCTCAAACCGCACTTATAGGGGCCTATCAGGTTGTTGACGAATGGTTTCAGGCGCTCACACAGAACGGCAGAGAAGATTTTGTAGGCGATGTTAAGAAGACTGATCCCTCGATAGTTGGCGCAGTTGAAGGGGTCTCCTTTCTTATGGATCGGGCAGACGATACTAAGATTCCACTCGTCGGGCATGTTTTCCTCCGACCATATCCTACAGACGAGCTGGTGCATGCGCCCAACCAGCTGCTTTAAACAGTTCCGCGGACAATCCGTCCGCTCCAGCAGCTTTTTTCGACTTCAGTCTCGATATCGCTACCTTGACTTCGTCTAGATCGGGTGGACGATTCTCTTCTATCGTCGTCCATTGCGTGGAGTGGAACATTCGGCCTGACAGCGGTATTGGTGTCCTCTTCGCCGTTAGACAGTCTGCAGAAGCGATCCTTCTAGATTCTCAGTATCGACTGCGACTCTACTACGAGTTGTCCCTCTTCGTTCCGACAGGCATCTGTCCGATGTTTGTACCCTTTGGATAGTTGTTTCACCCGCTGGTAAAACTTTCGGACATTATTTCTGCCGTACCACCTCTCCATTTCCTCGATCGCGCGCTTCTCATGCTCCTTCTTTTCCTTTTTGAGAAGCCGGTGCTCTTCCCTTCTTTTAAGTTCGTAGAGCTAACGAACCGCTCTCGTCCTTCTATCCAGCGTCGCCTTATATGCTGCTAGCTTCGCTGAATGCGCCTGCCGACACTCGTTGTGGCATGGGGCATTGATCGTATGTTCTTTCTAGGAGATCATAGAAGTCATTCTTGCTATCGTCGTCTCTATCCTCCGTTGAGGCGTGGGCGCAGATTAGCCTGATGTTGCCGAATGTTGCCTTGATGCGGATTGTTGTGAGGCGCTCGCTTATTTATCTAAAGCTTAACACTTCTTGCCTAAGTCTGCCTCGAACAACAAAACCGCATCCAAACAAGCGCTGCCTTCGCTCTTTGTAGCAATCGCCGTAATATATGTCGCAGTTTTTCATCCTCTTTTTGCCCGGCCCATCCCATCGCACCTCTTGGATGGCGGTGATGTCAGCCTTATAGGCTTCTAGGGCCTCCGCAAGTTCATCGGCTGCACGTGGTCTGTTCAGTGACCTCACATTCCACGTGCAGAACCGAAAATCGTTGTCCATTGTCGTCAGCAGTAGGGTCATCCGTATCCGAGGCTTGTTGCCGTCTCTGAACTAATGCGAGTTTTACACGGTGGGGAAGTTAACCCCACGCGAAACCCCCGAACCTGGAGGACCGGGTCCTGGTTTAAACCCCCGGACAAGGGGTCGCTGCATACATTGGTTCACCTCTAGGCGGCTGCAGTAGAGGTTATCCAGAGGGCGCCGCGGGGAGGCTGCATGTCAACTTGACCTGTGCATTTACAGGGATCGTTGCTGGCATCTCGCTATGTTGAGCGCAATCAACAACTTTGCCCTGGATGCATAGGCCCATGCCCTCCATTCCATTAGCTCCCGGTATTCCACTAGAAACCTACCTTTTCACCGACTTTCACAAGTTATACTCCATCTAATCTCTAAATGGTTCCCCATTATTGAGTGATGGCTTACATCAAACAATTTCGTTTATGGGCTTAATGGACGTAGTCAGACCTAAACGCATTCGTCCAGCCACCTCATCCTATGTGGAGAGCTTCAATCTTCCCAGAAACCGACTGAACATTTAAGTCTGATGAGACTGACTTGACATCCACCGAGGTCTGGGGACTGTTTCGAAACGTTTTTCAACTGAACCCCCAGAACCGCTCTTGCTCGTCAGGACGCCGCCCTGATCTCGATTCGATTCAATCCAATGACTTGGCATGACAAAGCTCAAAATCAACCATTCTCAACCATAAATTTATGAAACCTCGTTCGGTCTCGACGTCAGCTGAAAAACTCAAGAATTTCTATCACGCCCCATGCCTCCGCTGCGTCAAACCCTCCCGTAGCCCTGGTTTTGCTTGTGAAAAATGACTCACACTAGCCACATAGCCACTCAACCATTCCATAACCGACCGGCCGGCACATAACTTTGATCGACGCAATTATGTCATTAGACAGGCACTTCCAGGCGTATGTACATCTCACTCGCGCAGCCTTCGACGCGAGCTTAATGCCCCTAATGTCCTTGAGTGTGGCATCTTTCAATTTGTTAAATGCACCCATAAACCTTCGCTTCAATTTGGCATCAATTTCCACGCAGTACATCCACCATCGTCCCAGCCCCACATAAGGAGTGCACGGGATGGGAGGCAGTAACAATGAAGCAGAAGTAGAAGAGGAGCTATCATTGCATCACCAAACGTTGGCTAAATTAAGATTCCATTAGTCAGTGCATTACCATCGTGCGCGGACCGAGTCGAAGTCGGAGATATCCCGACAAAGAACGTTAGAAATGTATCTTTCCGTGGAGCGCAATAAATCCAAAGTGTCAGGCTTTTAGGAGGCATCGAATTCCGTAGCTGCAAGCGAACGCACACTCAGACAGCGCTGCGCCGCGCCGATTCGACCGACGACCGACGACCACGACGACGACGATGCGATAGATACATGTATCCCCCTCTCAAATGCACTTGCATTGCTCGTATATTCTTGGCATTGTACTTTCGCAAGTGCGCAGAATTTTTGCGAAATGAAGGAAATTATAAATAATTCACCATTGGATACGCCGCCGCCGCCACCGACGTCACAACTATCGCCACCACCACCGCCGCCACCAG
This sequence comes from Eristalis arbustorum, assembly GCA_916610145.1. Lineage (NCBI taxonomy): Eukaryota > Metazoa > Arthropoda > Insecta > Diptera > Syrphidae > Eristalis > Eristalis arbustorum. The sequence goes on from OU744318.1 coordinate 28,492,636, forward strand.
CACCGAGTCAGCGGCAGCGTGAGCGTCACTGGGATGCCGGGCATCCGCCAATGCCAGCAAACAACACTGATCCGCACTTTACAGCGTGGCCACCTTCTGGCTTCATCTCAGCGTCGTTCGTCCTTCGCCGACGCCACCGCGCCTCGTTCCTCCTCCTGATGATGGGCATCTCTGCGCGCTAAGGTCTTCTATTGTCTTAGCATGGCCGTCGACATCGTCGTCGTCGCTGGGGCGGTGGATGCTCCATGGGCAGTGCATCAGTGGCAACCGATTCCAATTATCTTTCGCTACTTGCTCGTCGCCCCTGAATGTGTGTCTATTTAGAGAGTTTTTGTCGATAGACGCGAACGCGAAGGACGCGCCGAAGAGCATTTGCCTTTGTCTCACATCTCACACGCGTCGCGTTAATCAGATGTATCGCCGCATCGTTTAGTGCCGAATTGTAATGCTTGAGTGGAGTCTCATTTGATTCAGTTCTCACGAAGGGAAGTCAGTTCGGCGTCCGGGATGTTTTTGCAATTGCGAGCCAAAATGTCGTGCGGACAACAGGCGTCAATTCGCATCGACACGCGATGCGAGCGCGCGTGTGGATTGATTTATTTTTACGTGGCCAGTCTGTGGTTGAGACGGTCCATGACTCATTTTACAATCTGCCCCGGCGTGTGGTCGGTGGCGTTCTGTCAATCTAATTAAAGTGAAACCGATAGACGGGATGAGTCATTGCCGAGCCGATTGAGTTGAACAAAAAATGCGTGGAGACTTGCGAACTTCACCTTCAGCATCGTGGGTTGTCCGGAAAGGCGGTGCGGCAAGGACTCAGAGCCGATCAGTTATTTCTGAGATGTCCAGTAAGAGGGTGGATAGAGTCCAGCCGTCTGTAAAGGTATTGTCCGTTCAGCAGCTGTTTGAAGTGCTGCTTGAATACGTTCCTTCTTTTCTGGTTCGTTTGCAAGACCGCCCTCTCAATTGGAGTCTGAGTGCATTTCTTAGAGCTACCTGACATAATCTTGTTTTTTGTTGTTGTTGAAGCTTCGATGACCTTAAGAGGATTCACGGGATGCGAGAGACTTATTTTTGCTGTCCCATCTTCCATTCCATTTGCTCGCCGCGTTGCCCTCTTGTTCTGGCCCTGGGTGGCCTTGCAGTTAGTGCGCTTCATCGGTTGAAAGTCTCTACTGCTCATATTCGCCTTATGCAACGAGGTGTGTCGATGGTCCTTAGCGACCTCTTTAATGTCTGAGTACCAGACCATGGTAACCACCAATGGTTGCCGTTTTTTAGACGGGAGTCTCACATTTTAGGCAATCTAAGGTGCAAATCTTGACATTATGCAAGGAATGCCATACAAAAGCCTCGATAATTTATCTCTAAAGGGGACAACATGTCGTTAACAAGACCTGTCTCCTTCGAAGTTCTGCAATAGGTTTAAGCTCCCTCCAACCAAAGAACTCGAATGCTCTTCAACTTCTGCCCAACGTTTGCTTAGGGCGTCTCGCTATTTTTCCACATTGGGTAAAAGGATTCGACTGCATTGCACACTTCGCAATTGAATTGCTTTTTGGCCGTAGAGTGTTTGGAGGTACTGCAGCCCAGCAGCATCCAGTTCCAAGCCATCTTGGTTAGACTCGGCTTCCTGTCTGGTAAAGTTTAGCTAGGCGCAGCTAGGGATTTAGTCGTTGTGATCATCATCGTCAATCTCCGACCCTTATGCTCCTTTCAAGAGGTCGCATGGGTATAGCACACACTATAGATTTCCAGGCCACTCAATCCTTTATCATCGACTTTAACTCATCAGACGCATGATTTATGTCCTGGTACAATCAAGCGAATTTTATTGACTTGGTCGAACCACCTCGTCCTGCATCTTCCAATGACACGTCTCGGAATGACATTCGTGTCACGTGTCCAAACCATCGAAGCATATCTCTTTCCGTGCGGAGAAATAGCTGCTCGACATTGACTTCCCCGCGTACTACCGTGTTTCACACCATATCCCAGTGAGTAACTCCCACAACAGGGTGAATAAAACTCTTCTCGTTTGTATTCGCGATCTTATTCTTTGTTTTAGTTGTATTAATTTGTCCCTTTCAACCTCTAGATTGTGGGCCATCAAATAGAGGTTTGTTATCCGATGTGGAAGTGGACAACCATCGTCAGCGTAGTCAGGTCCATAGGATCGGAGTACATCACATAACTACCAGAAGCAATAGTAGTAACAGAATGCATCATTGGCACACTACTACCATGGATATCAAACTCTTAGCTTAATTGCGGGCTTAACAGTTTTTTTTCTGGCCTCTCTAGAGAAAAGCCATTCAATTCAAGTTTTTAAAAGCCTTTTCGGTAAACATTAGATAAAGCGGAAACTTGTATTGAAAACATTGCTCAGTTATGAGCCGTAAAGAATCTACAGAACTCAGCGAGACGTCAGTGAGGCTTTTGCTAACATAGGGACGGAAGCGGCTAAAATGGGTCTGGCGGTGAATGAGGGCAAAACAAAGTACATATATAATAATATGAATGGCGCTACAGCCCATAGAAGGCCAGGGCCTAGCTTCTCAGCAGCCACTCGTGATGTGCGTGCTATTGTTCTTTCACTAGTGGAAGGGACCTACAGTTTTATGCCGACTCTGGGCGGCCAAGTTTGAGAAGCTTTTTCTAGACAGGTAATACTCTTTGAGACTCGAAAGAGGTGGGGTCGTGAAATTGTTTTCGTCGCACAGGGCAGGAATCGAACCTACGACGTCGAGGTTGGGGTTGACTCACATACCCACAACGCCACGGGTCACCACAAAACGTCCTCAAAAAAGGACATACAACCTCGACGTCTTGGACAGAGCGTCACAATGGGCAGCTTTAACTTCGAGGTAGTCAAGGACTTCACCTACCTCAGCTCCGGAGTGAACTGTACTAACAACATCAGTACAGAGATCAAGCGTAGGATAACTCTTGTCAACCGCTGTTTCTTTGGGCTCAAGGACTCTATATAACAAGTCAACAAGCCAAGTTGACTCTATACAAGACACTGATCATCCCAGTCCTGCTATACGGCGCGGAGGCATGGACAATCTCGAAAGCGGATGAAGAAGTCCTTGGTCTCTTTGAGAGAAAAGTTCTACGCACGATCTTTGGTCCTGTTTGTGTTGACGGGTTCTGGAGGAGAAGATTCAACCACGAATTGTACGGGCTGTACAGCGACATGAGCCTAGTTAGGCGTCTACGGATCCAACGCCTACGGTGTCTAGGTCATGTAGAGCGGATGGACACCACAGCTCCGGCCCAAAGAACCTTCGAATCCGAACCTGTCGGGCAACGCAACAGAGGACGCCCGCGTTTAAGGTGGCGCACCCAAGTGGAGGAGGACATCAACCAACTTGATGTAGGAAACTGCAGACAACTAGCCAGAGATCGCGCTTGTTGGAGAGGCATGTTGGTTGAGGCCCAGGTCCACCCCGGACTGAAGCGCCACACAAAGTAGAAGAAGAAAGAATCTACATGTTCGACGACGTGACTAAATGCTTTTTGATTCGTTCCAGAACTATTCGAGCTTTAATATTGACTACCGAGGGAAGAACTTTCTCTTTTTGATAATCTTTTCCCAATCCAGATTCAACCAGAAAATGTTTCGTTGTGACAAGCTTTGCATATCATCGAATGTATCATTTGACGTAGCTTTAATTAATTCTGCAGGGATGCCATCAATATACGCTGGAATTGTGACGGAATAAAAAGATTTGGTCGAATAAGATAATGTTTATTTTTTCTGTTCGAAAAATCGAGGAGAAGCGAAAAATTCGGCGAACAAAAAAGAGGGTTCGTCCTAGGTTTCCGCTGATTCTTCACTTTTGCTGAGAGTCTCGTACGAATTTGTAAATTTGTTGCGACGGAATAGTTGTTAGAATTCGAGATTCATTCCGCCAAGTAGCTAAAAACAATGACTTGATATTCTCTCTATCTAATGAATTGATTTACATTCGAAGTTTGCCACTTATACTCTTCAGTGGGTGCTGTTTGAAGTTCCGATCACCAATAAATTCCTGGGATCATGTTCACCCACTCAAATGAATGAGCGGTGAGACGTTTGTGTTGAATGAAGAGGCCGCCACAGTATCGCCTATATTACGGGCATTCAAAAAACCTATTATCGAGACAGACTTTACTACAAAATTAATACATCTGTTTATTGAATAAATTTATATTTTTATTTAAAAAGTCATTGACTTATCAAACGAGGCACATATGGACACGTAACCATCCCCCTTCGGGTAGAGGTCGTAGAATATACCCGAGTTAAGGAGACTAAAATCCAGAGCTAAAAGCTAATGGCTTAGGAAATAACCTACTCCGTTGCTTGTCAAAATGATGGTTTCAAGCTCGAAAACAGAGGAATAAAAGGTAAGTGCCTTCTCCTATTATCGACTTTGCACAATAAGTCTTCGGCTTTATATCAATGGCGACCATTCCCGGGGTATTATGGCATCCTACTGGTAGCCTTACCAGAGGCTATAGTCTGGTGCAACGCATAGGTCTCATTCTGATTGCTTGAGGTTGGCCCCAAGTGGGAACGTCGTGGTAGCTGTGGTTTGAGACCCAAAGTCGCGGGGAGAAGTGGAGATATACGTCATGTCTGGGATTTAATCTTGTCTATTAAGGCGATGGACATTTGCGACTCTTCGACGTGAAAGGTATTTATCCAAGTCTAAGTGGAGTTGTAGAAAACAACCGGGTGCTACGACCCAAAGAGTGGCAGAGGTGTTGGATATGCCTCGCCATCCTACCAAGGTGGAGAAATATGTCCATAAGCTTATTTCTAAATTTGGAACTTGAGATTCCTACTAGAGGTCTGCAATGAATGTCTTGAAACCAGTTTCAAGACATTCATATTTTTTCGAGTACATGATTCATTGGACTCACATCTTGAAAAGAGAAATGAATGAAGCACCTTATATTTGATTTCTGAGTGAGTACTTCACCCTTTAATAACCAAACATTAGGTTCAGTGTACTCGGATAAAGCGGGTACACTGCACCGAGTACATCGAGTATACCGAGTACATGTTAGGTTATTATTATTATTATGTAAACTCATTATTCTTAGTGTATTAAAAATGTAGCAGAATAATAAGTATGTGCAATACATTGAACTAAAATAAAGGGTTAAGAACGTTGTATATGTATGTATTATGTGTATTTTTTTTCAAAATATTAGGCATTTCAATGTTCATTGGAATTAATACAAATTTCGGTTTTGTTAGCATTATAATTTAAGAACATTAATTGGTTTACCAAAACTTAGTCGGAACTTATGACACTACTTTTTTCTGAGATCAACTGTCTAGCCGAAGAAAAGACCCAGTCCGAAGCTCTAGCTAATATTTTACCAATTGTTTTGTATAAAAGTTGGAACTCGAGTTGATGCATGTGCCACCACTGTAATATATTAAACTCGTCAAAAAAAGTCACATTTGTGTTTTCATTGTCACGGAGCACGTTCATGTTACAGGTCTTTATTCTATAACGCGTCTTCAAAGAATGGAGAATCATACGGTAACTTCCATACTACACACAGACCAGAAAGGCGAAAAATGCACAGTGTCATGGCGTCTTTACTGCGTGAACTTATTTTTACTTCACTGGCTCTGATCGTTTGTTAATAAATAATACGATCATAACTCCTACACTCGATGAAAGTAAGAGACAGAGAGAGCAGTCATTTCTTTTGTTTTTTATTCGGTGCACTCGGTGTACTCGGTGTACTCGGTGTACTCGGTGTATTTTGGCCAGTTATGCGTGAACTTGATTCATTTGAGTAAAACACCCCCGAATCAGACCGAAATCAAACAGTGTATTCGTTTCGTTATCAGGTGATCGAATGTTGTACAATGTTTGTTTCTCGAATAGCAGTACTCATTTTTAGTGCAGACTATACCGAGTGTTTTCAACTAATAGAGTACACTGAAGTACTGTACACTGTAAGAAAATTCAAATGAGTACATTCATGCAGAGCCTAACGGCAGGTGATCACGTAAAACTCTTATTTCTCTCGTATAACAACTCCATATTACCACAGTACTATAGCTCATTCCAAGATTTTGGATACAGGGAAAACTTGAATGGTAGGGCTGAACATTGGAAAAAATAGCGGACCAAGAATAGAACCTTTGCTTACACCAGAATGACCATCATAAAATTACGGAGTTTTAAATTAGAAAAAATTGTAGGTACACTGTTAGAAAAGCCCAAGAATGTTAACTTATCATTCGGATTACAGAAGACGTGGCATATTATTAATGAATCAGCACTGTCGAATGCTTCCGCGAAGTGAAGCTAATGCTAGTTATTTTTCTTCGTTTCCATCAACAGCCCTTCGGAACAGTACGAACCACCATTTCCCATGAATTGTATCGCCTCAGATTCCCTCAAGAGTCAAACAGCATTCAATCGGTATGGATTGAATCATGCTACGTAGAGGGTAGTCCTTTAACCCTATTGGATTGTTGAAGGTCGTCCTTGCCCACCTGGCCATTGGGTAGGTGTGGGTTGGTTTCCTCTGCTGCGCTGCCCCTTGGCTCAGATTCGAAGGTCTCAGATTAATATTACAAAAATAAGCATCGTTATACTGCTGCACTGGTGGGCCACGGCGTTGTGGGTATGTGCGTCGACCCCAATCTCGACGTCGTAGATTCGATTCCAGCTCTGAGCGAAACAAATAATTTTCACGACCCCACCTCTTGCGAGTCACTGACAATGCTTAAAGAGTATTTCCTGTCTAGAAAAGCTTCTCAAACAAAACCGGTCGGATTCGGCATAAAACTGTAGATCCCTTCCAGTGGTCTCAGAGTGGTTGCTGAGAAGCTAGGCCCTGGCCCCCTATTTATACTGCTGCACTTGTCCAACTCCTGATCTACAAGACTGACCACAGTCAAACCTCTTCTTTCAGTTCCAGTGAACTAATTGTTTTTGAATGCCACGCGATTGCTCTAACATTTACCACAATAAACATGTGCTTTTGATACAAAGCGACTTTTGACACTCGCTGAAGCAAGCTTCCTCTAACTTGACACAGTCCTCGCTTCAAGTGTCACTCGCCACAAGATCACCACCAGACACCCCTTTTCAGACTTCTTCCAGATTTCCCATAGCTCCTAGACTGTCTCGACTGATAAGGTCATCGAGCACCGCGTCACTGGCACCCATGTCGCAGCCATCCCTCGCCCTGACACCCCCCACTCACAGTCACCTACCATAACGAGCCTTTCACCGCGTGGTCATTCACTCAGCAATGCGAATGCACGTCGCGAAAATATTTTAATGATGCACCAGCAACTAGCAAGCAGCATCGCTCGCCGGCGATGTACACAAATTAATTTGTCCAATTACTGCGACCAAATCTCGAGCTGTCACTCGGATGCGCTCTTCGAATTCCCTCCATAATTCCCCGGCTGACACAGCCCCACCAGAGGCATGCTTCCTGGCTTTCCTCGCTCCGCCGACACGCCATGCCACAGCGCCACGCCTAACAACACCTCATGTCTCTCGTTCGTCGCACTAATTACGAGGCGAATCTGTGCAACGGCGCGGCGGGTTGTGCCCCGTCCAAAAGCTCCCCCGGAGCACATGTAGGTGCCATATTGCACCTACAAGCGTCATTTCTCATTCCCGACACGTAAGGTGTCAACATTGCCATCACGTCTCCCTGCAATGCGATGGTTCCTTCTGCGTCTGCCTCGGCTTCTGTTTATGTTTTCTGTTTGGCTGCCACCGACACCGAAGAAATAAGTCGAAGCAGAAATTAGACAAGACAACGCACGGCGATTTGGCAACAGCTGCAGTTTGACGCTGTTGTTCCCAGCGCGTCCTCCCGCTCCTCCTTCAACTCGTTCGGCTGGCACGCACAGTTGTGCAGTTTTAATTAAAACCGCTGCGGCTCCTTGTTCCGAAAATGATAGCGCAATTATGAGACGAAACGAACGAGGAACGTGTGCCTGCGGTTCTTCCCCGGGGCCGCAGTGGGGGCTAGACAAGTGCGCTGTGCCACCCCGTGAAATCCGGTTAATTGTTCTGCTGCTCTGGAAATGGATTACACGTGTTGGCGGCGGATTCATGTGCGTCGTCAGACAGCGCTAAAGACCGGATCGAATGTCATTCGATTGGGTTCACTGTCGGTCCTAGCATCGCGGGTTTTCGAAGCACTTGTTGATGTCAGGTGAGGCAGGCGGCGAGCAGAAGTCGAACGTCAGCAGAGCACATCCAGATGAACGACGACGTGGCCATGTTTATGGGGCACACAATCGATTCCCCGGGGCATTCGTAAATTCGAAAATTCCTCTCCTCGCCTCCTGGACGATCGACATCGATCGAAGTGGCTGTGCGAACGGGCGGGACACCGAGCGGGAGAGATTGTGCGGCCAAGATGCCACTGCGGTTACTTGGAGCGGAGGCAGACTCCTTGCGCTTGCGATCTCGCACACACTACACCCACCTTGAGAGGCGAGCTCGGCCGGGCTGCGAATGCCTTATTTATGCGAGAACAATTCAAATTCATTGAATACGTGCCCGGATCGGTGGACGCTGGCTGCTGGACAAACCGACCATCAAGCCGGCGGATCGAGATTGGATATGCCGGTTGCGGGTGGGGCGGGGTGCGTGCTCGCCGCACCACCGACAGAAGCAATCGTAGGCGAATCGAAAAAGTTTGAAATTTATTGGGAATTGTTACAACTGGCCAGCGGATTTATTGAGCCCGACGATGTGCGGTTCATTTTATCTGTTTAACAGATACTTTGGGGGGAGTTCGCTAAGTGGAGCGAATGCGAAACGCGTTCACGGTGTGGCCGCACTTTGTGAGATGGGGTTTGGGGAAATTGTGCGTGAGGGTGAGTAAAAGGTCGGTTTGCTCAGTTGAGCGTGTACTCCTAGATCGTGTATTCAGAGATCTTGTAGCTACCTCTGTAAGGTTGCTCGTTTCACATTTGAAAGAAAATTTCCTTTTTGCCAAGTACTCTAGGCAGACGAAGTTCGCCAGTGGATGGATCACTTGTGTCTGTGATTTGCCGATCTCAACTCATCCTTTACAAATGGAGCGAGAGAGCAACGCACAAAGTTTGAAGTCACCGCATGATCTGGACCATGACCACGAATGCCGTCGTAAAGAAAGAGGAGAACCTAAGCCCCCCTAGTGACGACCATATCCGGATCACTTTCGAAAGCGTTGCAGGAAGCTCTTTAATAAGGATAAAGGTACTCGCAGTTAAGCCAAGTGGAAAAGGAAAGCCCTCAACACGTTCAAAATCGAACTAGGGAAAGCAAAGAGATTATCTTGAAGACTCTTCTGTGGAAAGATTGATGAAGTCACCAAGTCCTTTAGACTCAGGAAGAAACTGGCATCGGTTCTCAAAACGCCCTATCCAGGGACCACCTCCTGTGCTGACATTCCTGACCTTCTCATAGACACTCACTTTCCAGACAGCTGCGATAAGATAGATCCCATAAACACTTTGTAATCAGTTCCATATACCAGAGAGCCAATTCAGAGTAACGATCAGCATTGCTATTGGACCATTACTACCTTCAAACTATATGAAAGGGAAGGACTCGATGACATCTTGCCTCTGAAGCTACAACAGGTCCTTGAACTATTTTCTCCTTGGCTAGTCATCATAATCCAGAGTTGTCTTGATCTAGGAAAAGTACCTAGACACTGGAGGATGACCACCGTGGTCTTTATACCAAAGGCAGTGCAAAAGGTCTCACGTCAATGCCGATATAAGAACGATCAACCGTACTTATTGCTTAAGACTCTGAGGGAACTGATTTATTAGCACAGCAGGGACACAGTCACGACAAGTAAAATGTCAGTAATTCTCTAGAAACAGCCCTTCACACGCTTATTGGCATCCCTTGAGCATAAGGACTTCAACCTTAATGCTTTCGTTAAAATTTCGGGAACTCGTTGTCTGGACAAAGTGAAGAGATGATTGAAAGCTTACATGGGTGATGTTAGACTCGGATACGAACGATCTTTAAGGACTGCTGACATGCCCAAGGAAGAAGGACATATTTTCGATCTATGCGTGTTTCATTTGCATTACATTTTCACTCGAGCGAAACGGAATCTGTTCAAACTTGTGGCTCGTTATGGGATCTTAGCTTAAGAAATGGTGGTTATTACGACTTGTTAATCACACACTGGTTTCCCCTCGAAATGAATTAAATAAAATAGCTACTGACTATGCCAACCACATAGCACTGCGACCGCCATGGATCTACTGTACCTTTGTTCTTTTTCTAGGACTTTGGAGCTTCCTGGCGATGTTTCAAAGTCCCTTTTAAAGTGATTCAATTTAGTTGTCTTATGCCGGATTCGGACGATCGACGAATATATGTTTCATAGTTTCCTTTGATTACTCACACAGTGGGCTCAGTGTCTACAGTCTTCTAAGCTTGGTGCCACATTGTGTGTTGGTGGAAGTTGTATGCGTGGTGGTCTGTAAGTGCGCCACATATAATAATAATAAAATTGGTGGCGCTACAGCCCGTAGGGGACCAGGGAATAGCTTCTCAGCAACCACCCGTGTTGTGCGTGCTATTGTTCTCTCACGAGTGGAAGGGACCTACAGTTTAATGCCGACTCCGAACGGCCAAGTTTGAGAAGCTTTTTCTTGACTTTGAGCATTGTCAGTGACTCGAAAAAGGTGGGGTCGTGAAAATTGTTTTCGTCGCACAGAACAGAAATCGAACCTACGACGTCGAGGTTGGGGTCGACACACATCTCACAACGACACGGCCCCCACAAATAGTATTCTTGCGCCACATAGTATTCTCATGTCAGGTTGGTTTAGATTTATGATTCTGTCTTCGGACTGTATAAGTCCATCGTCACTGGCATATTTTTGACCATTTGCCTTCGGGATTTTCATGTATTGCACGCAATTTTGAACCGTTATTTTTTTGACATCCTGGTGAGTATTTTGTGGCATTCTCAGAGCTCCATGCATGCGATTTTCGGTTCTGCCTGCCTGTCTGAGAGTATCGATATTTTTCAGTTGAGTTATGGCGAAGTGTTCAACTTGGATTACCGAGGACTCTCTGGGGAAATGCATTACACAATGCCTGCAACAACTCCTACATTACCCTCGGGCTTCGACCCATCCATGTACCATGTTTGGGCGTCGCCATTTATCCAAAGAGTGCTGGTAGCCCGTTCTTCTCATTTAGGTAACACGATTTTGTATTTTTTGCTTTCGCCTGAGACTGGGTCCATCATTTCGTCGGTCCTACAGTGCAAATGCAAAGCATTTACTGAATTCTAGAGTGCACATTTGTAAATTTCCAGAGTCCTTGGTTGATCTTGCTATAGACTTGTACGGATCATGGACGTCGAATTGAGGCAGGTGCTGTCAAAGTAACGAAGGGCGTATCCTTCTGATCATTTACGACGGCTTCGAAGTGTTTCAGTCTAGAGTTTTCAAGTACTGAGCTGGTGCACGGTACAATTTGAAGGTTTTAATCTTTTTTTCGCTACAGCTTCTGCTGAAGTCGGTGAAGGTGTCTGTCTAGTCAAGGAATTTTAATGGGTTTCATTCAAGGCGTAAAAGACCACTCTGGATGTTTTGCATGTGATGACCGCTACCCATCTAGTGCACTTTCATTGGTTCGGGATCTTGGAACTGAATAAATACAAAGAAGAAGTCAATCAATGATTTGTGATCGATAATCGACTAGAGAGTGTTCAGGCATACGTTTGAGTGCCATATGTGACGTTTGACGTGAATGACTCCTACTCCATTCCAGATGTATCCCGGCAAAGAAAGTTTTTTTTCGTCAGACAGAGCTTGTCTCTCTCTGTTCTCTCTGGTCGGCACAGATCGATGGTCTGCAATTCGCGTTTTGAGATCAGCGAAATGGAGTTATTGGAAGCTTGATGTTGTTTAATCATTATTAGGTAGACCGTCAAAGACCAGAGCGTCAGAGCGTTTAAGAGCAGACGCGACGGACGTGAGGAGGCTGAAAGTTTGCTTGACTTGCTTGCTGCAATTAATTGACATTATTTGTGTCAAGCTGATAGGATGGATTGATTTGATCCCTCAACCACATTTGGCGATTAACCTTTCATCGAGTTGATTAGTGCTCTACTTTGTCTCACGTGAGACAAACGACTTACAATGGAAGTGTAAATTCAGTTGAAAGTCAGCTGTTGTCAGTCAGCATTTCTTAGGCGAATTGAGTCTCGTTGTCCTAAATATTTGGCATTTTCAGAGAGATTGTAGCTCGAACAATTTTCAGGTTAGGGTGTCAATAGGACGAGGACAAATTCAGTCCGCTGGTCTACCTAGAGGGAATATGACATTATCCATGAGGTGCCCTTCAGCAGAAGAGGATTTGTCAGAGAGAGTGATCACATCGTCGTCCGCATAGGCAATCTGTTCGTCTTGCAGAAGTGACTGCAGTTTGTTAACCACTAGATTCCACAGAAGAGGAGATGGGGTGGCAATTCGTGACGTAATTCTGCTTGAAAATCTTAAGGGGTCTTTCCACCGAGCATCTGGTGATCAGTGCTCTGAGAACATTTTCGAGTTTTCTAGTGCGATCTGCGAGACCCCAATTGTAAAGTTGCAACTCATTACATCGCATGACCTTAACCAGGTCCATATTTGAATTGTAAAGTCGCCATGCCTTCGCGATCACTGGAGCAGCTTTATCATTGTGTCATGAGCTGTGTAGTACTTGATGCCGTCTCGTGGGAGCACACGTCGTCGATATAAAATCCAATTCAGACCACATGTCGTTCCTCGTCATCGATCTATACCGCTTGACGATGTGGCAAGGATAAATATCCTATTATGTGTGGATGCCTTGTTGAATACGGATGTGATCTCTTAGAGCTATTCAACCTGTGATACACACTTTGGCAGGTGGCGCTTTACAAGCAATACCGTCATAAAGACGACTTTCAAGCGTCTCCTTTGACCGATATTTAGAGTGACTCACTATCGAAGGCTTGCAGTGGTTCTTTAGACGTAATTTCTTCTTGTGCGTTGATACACTACCCGCTTTGTGACCAAATTGAGTCCTCCCCTTGATGCGAATCAAATTGTTGTGCGCCCAATACAGGACATGTCCCAAAAAAGACCCCATTCAAGCCGGTCTCCTTCCAACCAGGTCAAACTCTCCCATGACCACAGTGCCTCCAAACACGCCTTCATAGCAAATCAATTTCCACCGGCCTCCAGACCGCGGTTGAGAAGTAACAACAATCCATCGAACAGCCGAACCGATACACTCTTCAATAAATCGTTCGCGTCATTGTGCACACGTTCTACTTCCGTAGCTGGACCTGGAAAAGGAATCCACTATCTACCGTTCCAGTGCATAACAATCGCGAATGCAATCTCAAAACGCGCCGAATCGATTAAGATTCGTCTTAAGTATTCGCTGCGATCGATTTGCACGCGCGCCATACCCCCAGAGGACCCCAGAGCGGCGATCCCGGTCGACGGTGCACCGCCGAGACCCGGCCAGACCAGAACAGAACCAATTGTTTGTCAATTAGTTACTCCTCCACGGCCGGCGCAGATGTACTCCGACGACTCCCAGTTAACCCCGGTGTATGCTCGCGCGCGAATTCTCTGATGTGTCTGTGCATCAGCATGCTCCTTGCCACCTGCGCCGCTACGTCCCGCCCGCCAATGCACCACAATTCTGGCACACAGCGTCGCCGCCTCTGCACACCGAGAGGCGGTAGGTAGAGCTCGCACTTGGCCAATTATGAACGCCGATTGGGAGCTCGTTAGCTCATCCCACGGCGCAGCGACGGCGGGGATAATCGTTTACACCGCGCCACCAGAAGTGTAAAATTATTTAATTTTCCTTTATCTCAGCATGGCTGGCCCGTATCTGTATCTGCGGCCGTGGCAGTGGCTGCGGCTGCGCCCCGCCACATCTGGCTGATGTATCTGTGAGAATCCGTTCGATTGAATTAATAAATATCCACCCAGCGTACTGCTGTGCCGCGCCGCTTGCTGCGGAATGTAGAAAATCAATTTTGGGATGGTAAAGTCGAGCCGGTCTCGGTCGGTCGGTCCTTAAAAACTCATTTCATTAGCGAATTAGCTGCATTTGTCCGCTATGGCCTCGCCGCCGGCCAGCAGTCTCTCATATGTGCGCGAATCGCTTAATGGTCGCTCGTAAAGCCCGGCCCGGCTGTGTACAGTCACGATGGCCGTGCAGGTGATGGTACTCGCTTTGATAGATTAGCGGCACCGCGATGCGCCGCCGTCGCCGCCGCCACCATCCCCCGCGAAGGATGTGCTCGGGCCCTTTATTGCGTTTTAATTAGTGTAATATCAATTTACCGACTTCTTCATCTAGGATGCGGCAATTTGACTTCTTCGCTGCAAAGCGGGCGTCGCATGGGGAGTGCGGGTGGTTGGTTAGGAATTCGCACTTGCGCTGGACACTGGGTGTGATTCGCGCCGCTGATGGAGGCTGGGGTAATCAAGCGGAGCGCTTGGTTGTGGGCGCTTGTGGGGGCAATCGCCGAGGAAATTGCGTGGTCATTGTTTGCTACGTGGCGAAGTGAGGGAGGCGTGGATCATTATTTTGTCATTTGTGAGCTCGAGAGTAATGAATTTTTTAAGGAATGCTGCTTTGCAGAGATGTGCTAAATTGTACACAGGTGAATTTGCTAGAATGCTCGAACTGCTGATGATCCCAACATAGGGAAAGGATGAATTCGGGAATGATTTTCGAAAGAACTACCGAATCCATGAGACCTTACTTGCTACCATAAACAAACACAATCTCCCGCGCAAATCTCTCAACATGGTAAGAGATTTCCTTTAGCCCTGAGTTCCCTCATAAATGTAGAGTCAACTAAAAAGTCAAAAAAAAATTAAAAACCTCATTTTAAGTCTATAGTACAGACAGTCGACCTTTTACAATTTTTTGACAGCGACTTTTTTATAATAATACTATGGGTGCCGCTACAGCTCGTAGAGGGCCAGTGCCTAGCTTCTCAGCAACCACTCATGTTGTTCTCTCACGAGTTGAAAGGATCTACAGTTTCAGGATCACTCCGGACGGCCAAGTTTGAGAAGCTTTATCTAGACAGGAAATACTCTTTGAGCATTGTCAGTAACTCGAAAGAGGTGGGGTCGTGAAAATTGGTTTCGTCGCACAGAACAGGAATCGAACCCACGACGTCGAGGTTGGGGCGACGGACATACCCGCAACGCCACGGGCCACCACCAAGTCAGGTCAGCTGAAGAAGACATTTTGTGACGAATTGCGATGGAAAATAATTTACTGACAAGTGTCAGTGCTGCGTCACAGAAGGCGTATGCGGCTGCTGTGCCAGACGAGTTTGATAAGATCCACAACCACTTTTTGCTGTCCAAACGAGAGAAGCTTCAGTGAAGACTCAAACGTTGCCACACCTGGAATTGTGCGGGACGGTAATTATTGACACCTTACAAGTCCGACAATTTTTGTGGATCGATTCGGCAGTGCGGCCAACCAAACGGACAACTTCTTCAACAATCGAAGTGCAATGGCTACCACTTCATTTGACACTACCAACTGAATGGGAAACCTATACTTATATAAATGCTGCATATTTTACTTTCCTATTGTCTTCTTATACGCAGTTGAATCCTTGGTCCTGCTGGATTATCACGATCTTCAAGTACTTATCAGGCAGACTAATCATGAAGGGTCCGAGCCTGAGCCATTGCTGCTTTCCATCGGTGACGGTCCTGGGCACGTTGCTTCCAGTCATCAAGGGCAAGCTGGCTAGCATCCGCAATGACTTGGTCTCTGTATAGCAGGTTCGATCTTTCTATCCTTCTCGAACCAGGAGACTCCGATTCGAAGACCCTCTTTGCCAGAGAGTTGTTGTCCATTCGCTCGATGTGACTGAGCCAGTGTAGTCGACGAATTTTTGCCTTCCGGACTACAACCTTGTTCATCTCGTAGAGTTCGCGGATGTCTTCTCCTCCACCGCATTCCTCGCAGGCGGGACCATGTATCCGACGCAGAATGTTTCTTTCGAAGGCATCAAGAATCACATCTGCAGTTTTAGTGTTCAGCTTTCGGCTCCATACAGCAGGACTGACAGAATACGAGTTTTGTAGAGCATAAATGTGGTCCTTCGAGTCAGGAGTCTCGAGCCATGTTGTTTGGACAAACCGAAGAAGCATCGGTTGCCAGGGGGGGT